>CAUEEP010000927.1:600000-1040000 GCA_958450365.1 Mesorhabditis belari
AACGGCTAGATCAAGTTGCAGAAAATTGTCGATATTTCTCTTTGTATAACTCCGTCCGTTCGCTTCCACAAGCTCTGTTATGTTAAAATTTGAATTCGACACCCTCAAATTACCTAGAAAAACAACATTTGGAATAGAAATTGGTTAAGATTAGCTTTTGAGGGGGTAGACTAATTTCCGCAATGTTTGATTGATGTCGGTTTGATTCCACACGCTCTGTTATGTCAAAATTTCGATACTACGCCCTCAAATTACCTAGAAAAACAAGTTTTGGAATAGAAATTGGTTAATATTAGCTTTTTAGAGCTTTTTTAAAACGAGAAAAATGTGTGCTAATGGGCAAGGTGCGGAAAAAAGGTGCACAAATGTCCTGGTGCGCAAAAAAAAGGTCGCATTTGTCCCACTCCCGACTTTTAAACTTTTATTGATATCTTTCAACACTGTGCATACCTTTTATGTCACTTTTAAGAAAAAGCACCATCTGGCATATGGCCCTGGGTAGAGCTTCTGAAAAAGCTTTCAACCTGGTTTAATTACCCAAGTTGTGCTAGAAGACAGTTTTAAGTTGATACAAGTGTTCTTTTGTTATTTTTCTTTAAAAATATAAAAGCTTTACCCGTTTATTCAATTAAAGGGAATTATAGGATCACAAGAATAAACTTGAACACTTCAACATTCAATAAAAGATAATTATCACATGGGGGTAAGAAAACAAGAAAAAATTGAACAAAATCAATACAAGACTCAACTTCGGAATACATTTGACCCATATCGGAAAGGAAATACACTCGATTTGTGAGGACAAGAGTTAGAAAGAAGACTAACAGTGAACAAAAAGGCATCACAAATCTTCTAATACTCGCATTTTAGTGTCTATTTAAAGGGTAGCTAGAAATGGGAAAAAGTTCTGGCTGAGAGAACTTGAAGTTTACTAGAACTACAATATCTTTACTACAGTTATTCAACGACAAATCCATGAAGTTCCATTTTTGACTTGTCATACTTTCCTTGAAGGGTTTTCGTGTGCCAAACATAAAGCTCTCGAGATTCCTGAAAATTGGCTCATTGATTGATATTGATAGCTTTGTTAGAATTGTTAGAAAAAGCTTTTGGTGTTAGAAAAAGGCTTTGTTAATCACTGATTCTCACCTCGGCACAGCAAGTGTCATTCACCTGAAATCACTATTAAGTTAAGCAATTTTGTTTTAACCTTTTGACCTTTTGACTCGCTGATTCTTGTTTTCACTTACTGAATTGAATCCAAATGGTTCCAAATCGTCTCTCGTTAATCCCAAATCTTCAAGAAGACAAGTCTCTGGAGCACCGGCACCACGTTTACATGAAGAACCGAAAACGGCCGTGTTACTGAAATAGATTAAATAGATCATCACAAGTTAAACTAACAGGTAAACTAACATCACAAGTTGAACTAACAGGTAAACTAACGTCACATGTTAAAGTAACAGGTCAAGTTATGCCCGGGTTTACAAAACTCACTTCAATATCACATTCAAATGTACCGCAAATCCAGCCATATCTGTAGCGAATTTCCGTTTCGCAAACCAGTTCACATTCCAGCCGACAACCTGGAATACCAAATGATCAAAAGTTTTTGAATCGTTTTTATTTTTAAAATCAGGCTTACAAACCTTGTTGTCTTTAACAGCAGGACTTTCGACAAGAACTCCACCAACCAGACCTGAATTTTGAAATAAATAGATTACTTTAACCCATTCGAAACCGCAGCGTTTTTTCTTTTTTTTCGTCTACGGACCAAGCCCTTTTTTGACATTTTTGACTCCGAAGCAGTTTATTTATGGTTGGAAAGATGTAAGAGAGTCTCCTACACCATTTATTTTTGATGAAGAACGATTTGGATTTGACTTCAGTACTTTTCAAGATCCTATCGATTATTGTTCTTATTTTATCGACGACCATATTTTAGTAGGCGAATCTAATAAACATGGAAAAAGGAAAACAAACTGGCAGGATTTCGATGCAAAACCTTTCAAGCTCTTCCTGGCTTCAAATGGGAATCGTCAAATTACCGAGGATTCGTGACTACTGGAGTAGCAGGCCTGGATTAGGAGGATTTTCCCACATGCCCCACATTATGTCAAGAGCAAAATTTGAATCTATTCTTCGCAACCTGCGTTTTTGTGATAATGAACTGGATCCTGCAGGAGATCGGCTTTATAAGATTAGAGCTATTATGGAACATTTCAATGCAAAACCAGAGGCTGCATTGATTCCGGGTAAATATGAAACATCTTTTTTGCCCACGTAATTTGTAGATCTGCTACAATTGGAATATACATGTAATGCTGAAAAACAGCAAAAAAAAAGCAATTAATTGAATGAAAATAGCTCAATTAGCGCTGCAGCGAATAATCGCTGCAGCGGTCCGTTTCTGAGTTTTTGTTGCAGCGATTATTCGCTGCAGAAGTTTCGAATGGGTTAAACACTTTCAAACTGAATTTCAAAGATAAAACTACTCACCAACTCCCCAGACACCGATTTTCTTGACTTTTCGAATGTACTCGTCGAAGAGTCGCAAATCGTACGCGTTATCATCATCACCAAAGTAGACAACGGCTTCTCGAGAGCCTCTTGTTATCTGCAAATTTGACAGCTTTATTAAGATTAACTTAGCCTTATACAAAGTGATCTAAAAGTTCCTGTACAATCGAAATGTACGTACCCTATCCGTGTAATTTCGAAGGTAACCGAGTGCCGTGTCCCTTTGATACCAACCTCTCCCTAAAATAATTTACCGTATTTTCTCTAATAGTAGTGCATCCCGGCAAGCCGAGTTGGTGACTATTTTACGGATTCCAAGCTTTTGCAGAAGCTCAACACTCTAATACCCCACTAGATCCCATCATCAGCTACATTTTCCGACCCCACATCAATAAGTTCTGATAAGCGGTTCTCGAGATTTCGAGGAATTTAGGCGACGCTCAGAGTGCACTACTATTAGAGGGAATACGGGATTCGTCGATCACTGGATCCAGCTAAAACTATTGTAATCTAGAAATTAAATGCCTGAGAAAGAGGTATCACCTCACAGATGTTACTGTAATCTGCCAAAGCTGCTTGCTCTATTCCTTTTCTCTCTAATAGTAGTGCCGAGCCTATTTGACGGTTTCCAAGCTTTTGCAGAAGCTCAACACTCAAATCCCCCACTAAATCTCATCATCAGCTACATTTTCCGACCCCACATCAATAAGTTCTGGTAAGCGGTTCTCGAGATTTCGAGGAATTTAGGGGATGCTTTGGGTGCACTACTATTAGAGAAAAGTACCTAGAATTTCTCTGAAACTAACTTGGATATCCGGGTTTCGTCTTTGCTGGAATGTAGGTGAATGGTAATCCAGTTCGATTGAGCATTCTTTCGACTGCCGTCACTCTTGTCTCTCCATCCTCAATCACAATCCAATGAAGATCGGGAATTTGTCGAATTGTATTCGCCATTCTAGAATTGCTTTCATATTGTCGTTTTTGTTAATGATCATTAAGATCTCTTTACATCTTTATTACTTTTCCTCTTTTCTATTTCTATTCTGTTTTGCTAGTTTACTTATTCATTTGCCGAATCTATAGATCTTTTCACGAGACTTCTGTATGTGGAAAGGTTTAAGCGGATTGCCAAAGCCCTTTTTCCAATTATCACCGATCTTTTTCCAGCAAATATTTGAGTGTCTGCTTCTGACTGATAGCTTGTCTGTTGCCAAACATTTAGTGTCTTTGCATTTATTATCAGTGACGTCATTTCAATTGTTAGGATTGATTGTAAATGAAAGAAATGCACTCAAACTGATCAGAAAACGATTCAGGCAAATTTTCAAATATTTAGATGGTCGGAGAGGGTGTTCTTCAAGTTCTTAACCATCTTGTTCTTAAATCCAGTAGTCAATGTATTTTGGAAAACTTTACAAAGAAACTTTAGACTTATCGATGAATCATTTTTAGTGAGCGAAAGGTGATGGGCGTCTCCTTTGAGCCCTTCTCCATGCCCACCTCCACCTCTTCCTCTTTTCCTTCCCACTTTTGTTATCAATAAATTTTATGACTCAATTTGAACGTTCAAGTAATTCTTTTCAAAACTTGCTACGACATTAGACCGAATTTGTGCAAGTACAGTAGATTTTAAGAGGGGTTAAAAGGATTCAACTGATGTTTTTGTATCTATTTTTGTATTTTTGTATCTGTTCCAATACGGTTCTTTTTAGATCCAATACGGTTCCGATACGGTGCCAATACGGTTCCAATACGGTTCTTTTTAGATCCAATACGGTTCCAATGCCGTTCCAATACGGTTCTTTTTAGATTCAATACGGTTCCGATACGGTTCCAATACGGTTCCAATACGGTTCTTTTCAGATCCAATACGGTTCCAATACGGTTCTTTTTAGATCTAATACGGTTCCAATATGTTTTTGTATCCGGCTTGAAATGAGAGTTTAAGTAAAAATGACTGCTTCTTTTTAAAGAATCAAAAGAAATACCTTGTCAAATCAGCAAGCCGAGTATTCCTTCGATATGTTGGTGTAATGATTATGATTGTTTTTCTCGGCGTTGTTTGTCGGAATGAGTTGCGTAGTTGATGACTGAATCATTAATAAACTTTTTCAAAAACTTCAGAATCACTCGGGAAAAGGTATGTAAAAAAAGGTGAATTGGGGAGCAGGAATAAACAAAAAAAAGTTCAAAAAAACTATAATAATATGAAATCTTTTAGATAGACTTCATTCAATCGCGGGAAACTTTACTTGGAAAGGTTTTGTCCTGAGTAAAAGCTAGAAGAATAAAAAGTATCGATTTTCTTTATCAATTGTTAATTTATAACTGAATAATTGAATAGCTTTTCCAGTGAAATAACCTTTCAAATGTGGCTGCTATCAAGAAAACACTCATACAAATGACAATCGCTATCGGAACAATCGGAAAACGAGCAATCCGGAGAAAATTTCGATAGAAACGAAGTCGAAAATCATCTGAAAGTTATTTTATACAAATTTTATACAACTTTTCACTATCAACAAGCTTATATAATGTAAGATCAGCTATATTAAGCTGTTCAAAAGCTTCATTGTCTTTATTTTTATTCATAAGTTTCATGCTTTAATTTTAACTTCCTGTGCTTGAATGGAAGTAATTAGACGGATTAGACAACATATAACTAGCAAAATAAGCTGTTCAGAAGCTATATTAAGCTGTTCAAAAGCTACACTACTGGACAATGAAATATCATATCTGAAAAACGATCGTCACTTTCGTGCCTCTGTAACTCCCTTGTCTTTACCATATTTCCAAATATTAATATTACCATTGTGTAGCCCTTGAAAAGAGCTTTCAGAAAATGTATAACCCTAATAGTTTCAACTCAAAGACAATGGAGTTACAGACGCGCGAAAGTGACGATCGTTTTTCAAATATCATATTTCATTGTCCAGTGCTGTATATAATGTAAGATCAGTCAAAATTTCTGATCGATCACTTATTTTGTAATCAAATTACATCTCCAACATGCCATTGTTTAATTGAATAACTCAAAAATAAAAATTCTTTAGCTTTTCTTTTTCTTTTCTTTTCTTTTCTTTCCTTTTCTTTTCTTTTCTTTTCTCCAACATACCGTGTAATTTTCGCATTCTTTTTTCTCCAAAAAGGAGCTCACATTCGTTTTTCTTCTTGATGAATAAAAGATCTCAAAATAACTGAAATTAAACGTAAAAATAAGGAAAAAGTTTAACACTGAGGAATGACTGAGGAATCTTATATGGTTTTGAACATCTGATTAAAAGAAATTTGTAGTCAATGATTGCAGAAGAAGCAGAACTTCAATATTGGATAGGATTTTGAAAAGATTTAAGTTTTAACCAAAAAAAAAGTCTTTTAACAAAAAAGATGAGAAGCAATTTGGTGTCGATATGAGAAAAGAAAAGAAAACAAAAGAAAAAGATGGGGGAAAAGAGGTGAATGAAAAATTCGAGAAAGGGAAAAGGAAGAGGAGGGCCTCCTAGCGACGATTCTCCTTCACGATTTCCTTCTTTCATCTTTGAGCCTATTTTCTCGATGGAATCATGTAAATGTTTGCAATAAACTTAGTTATTGTTTAAGAGGAATGACCGATTGAGAAATGACTGAAATGTCTTTAAGAGAAATGACTGATTGTCTAGAAAAGATTTCCTTTTGTTTAAAAGTAAACAATGGTTGAATAAACAGCTTTTAGCCTATTTTCTAATTGTCTAATTGCAATGACGAATACATTATCTCACCTAAAATCCTTGTTTTTCTTAGGATAAAAGTATAGTTCAGTTTTTTTTTAAAGTATTGTCTTCAGTTAGTGAAAACGTGAACAGATTCTCCCCCAACTGCCTTGAGATCAGCTCTTTCTTTCTCAATTCAGAATATCTTATTGAATTTTACCCCTGATCTTTATTTTATTCATTAAATTAGACTCATTTTTATATCCAATCTTTTTCCTATTCTATTTTTCATGAAAACGAAATGAAACATGATCCATGATCCTTTCAAGGATTTCGAGTATTTTTGGCAGTTGATCTTTAACAAAGTAAACATAAATTGAATAAAATAACCAGATAAAATGATTTAAATAAAACAAAGAACAAAAATGTAAAAAGAGAAATGGAAAATGTTATAAAAAAGAGCATTGATCAAGCTTTGGAAGAAGAATCCCTTCGAAATTTCCCTTGAATTGTAGCTTGTCTGTTCTGTCTTGTCTGTTCTGTCTTGTCTTGTCTGTTCTGTCTTGTCTTGTCTGTTCTGTCTTCTCTTGTCTGTTCTGTCTGTTCTTGTCTGTTCTGCATGTGTATCCCTCTTTGGAATTTATGGAAACGAGAATAGAAAAGAGAAGTAAAAGAAAGAGAAAAGCAATTGAATTTCATTAAAAATTAAAAAGAAAATTTCGACTCTCGTATTGAAGAAAAGAAAAGAGAAAAGTCAGCATTTCAACCATGAATGTGAACATTTCTCACAAAGAACAAGGGAAATATTTTGGGGAAGAGAACAAATATTCAGATCTCAGACTGCTTTGGTTAGAAGTTTGGTTAGATTTAGGAAAGATTGAAGTCACGAATAAATCTAGCTTTGGATTGGAACAGCCAAAAGGATAGAAACAACTGCCATCTGGCGTACTGAACTGATTTTTGTACACAATTTCTAGTAAATTCAAGTCTTATAGTAAGTGAAAGAAGGGAGTTGAGCAATTCAGAACTCCAATTCATCATTTTTACTTTTAAATCAATTCCATATTCACTTAAAATGCATAGATTTTGTTGAAAAACGAGGAGATCTTAACAAAAATGAGAGGCACAGAAACAGAGAACAAAACAATAATGAGAGCATTCTAAAAATAAATTCTAAGGGGAAATGTTGAATCTAGAAGTTGTTATTAAGCTTAATTAAAGTTTGTTAAAAGCTTTGTACAAAGAATAAGTTAAGAAGAGATAGCTTGGTTGAAGATCGACTTAGTTCAAGACCAAGTTCGACTAGAAAGGCAGCCTAGAAGTGTTATTAAGCTTATTTAAAATATGATAAAAGGTTTGTACAAAGAATAATTTAAGAAGAACTCGCTTGGTTGAAGATCGACTTAGTTCAAGACCAAGATCGACTTAGTTCAAGGCGAAGATTGACTTAGTTCAAGACGAAGATCGACAGTTCAAGACGAAGATCGACTTAGTTCAAGACCAAGATCGAGTTAGTTCAAGACGAAGATCGACTTAGTTCAAGACCAAGATCGAGTTAGTTCAAGACGAAGATCGACAGTTCAAGACGAAGATCGACTTAGTTCAAGACCAAGATCGAGTTAGTTCAAGACGAAGATCGACTTAGTTCAAGACAAAGATCGACTTAGTTCAAGACAAAGATCGACTTAGTTCAAGACAAAGATCGACTTAGTTCAAGACAAAGATCGACTTAGTTCAAGACCAAGATCGAGTTAGTTCAAGACCAAGATCGAGTTAGTTCAAGACGAAGATCGACTTAGTTCAAGACCAAGATCAACTTAGTTCAAGACCAAGATCGACTAGAAAGGCAGTCTAGACCATGTGCTATTTCTTCTCTTCTCCCAAATTGTTTATTTTATTCACTCAAAGAAAAGAAAGAAGAAAAGTCTTTAAAAAAGAGAAAAAGGCAAGATGAAAAAAACGAACAAAGAATAGGAAGAAATTTCTTGATAAAACTAGTATTAGTTTGGAGAAATTTCAGATCAAATTTGAACTAAAAACTGTCCACAGCTGCGCGATTTCTTTGGTTTCTTTGGCTATGCCGATTTTTGGAAAAAAGATAAAAACAAATTGAAGCCAATGAAAATTTTTCTTTTACTTTACTTTTACTAAACCTGAAATTAGCGTCAATTCTTGAGAATGAAGGAAAAGAAATGATTGAGAGAGTTTGAGGGGAACAGGTTATAACTAAACTTGAAATATCTTTTGCCCAGCATTATCCACTTCAAAGCGATTCACTAATCTCTTGATCTCTTCCATTTCCTTTTTCCACCTGTTCCCCTCAAACTCTCTCAATCATTTCTTTCCCTTCATTCTCAAGAATTGACGCTAATTTTAGGTCCTGGATAAAGTATCTACAGTACTGGACAATGAAATATCATATTTGAAAAACGATCGTCACTTTCGCGCGTCTGTAACTCCCTTGTCTTTGAGTTTAAACTATTAGGGTTATACATTTTCTGAAAGCTCTTTTCAAGGGCTACACAACGATAATATTAATATTTAGAAATACGGCAAAGACAATGGAGTTACAGACGCGCAAAAGTGACGATCTTTTTTCAAATATGATTTTTCATTGTCCAGTAGTGTAGCTTTTGAACAGCTTAATATAGCTTCTAAACAGACTTTTAAAGATCAAGGACAAATGGATTGTGTTCATTGTGGGCAAATTTTCAAGGCAAATTCAAGCAATTTTTGCTAGTTACAGTACTGGACAATGAAATATGATATTTGAAAAACGATCGTCACTTTCGCGCGTCTGTGACTCCCTTGTCTTTGAGTTTAAACTATTAGTGTTATACATTTTCTAAAAGCTCTCTTCAAGGGCTACACAATGGTAAAATTAATATTTAGAAATACGGTAAAGACAAGGGAGTTACAGACGCGCGAAAGTGACGATCTTTTTTCAAATATGATATTTCATTGTCCAGTAGTGTATATTATCGATTTGTTTCTGTTGATTCAGTAAATAGAACAAGGAGATATTTTGAAATAAAAGAATTGGTTAAGTACTGAACTAAATTCAAATCTTTTCAAACTTTCAGCAAACATGAATTGTGATTTGGTAGATTCGTTAGATCAAATATCTGAATTTATACAAAAAGGAATGAAAAGATAAAAAGGAAAAGAAAAGATCCCAAAAGAATACAATAATAATAAACAATGTTTGTAGAGTCAGTACAACATCGTCAACATTGTTAACATTGTTATGTACAAATCAACATCATCTAGGGATATCAAACTCTCAATCGGACTAAAACGATTTTAACAAGGCATTGATGCAAGCATCACAAACCCCCAATTTGTCGAGTTGGCATTTCAAATTGTTCAAAAAAAAGGAGAGCTCATTATCGCGAAAAATAACCCAAATTGCCCATTGTGAAACTAGATTTTATTGAGATTTTAGCCTAACTGGAATCAATCAATGAAGTATGAAATAAAAATGAACACCAAAAACGGTGAAAAGATTCGATGAATGATAATGAATGCATGGGAATACTAATCAACACTCGCACAATCCACACACTTTTCCCATACTTGAAAAATGAAAAAAATTGAAATCAGCGTTAAGTCTATGAATTAGAAATGACATTAGTATGCCAGATACCTTTTTGGCACCGTACAAAAGGTGCATATACTTGGGTAATTAAATCGGCGCTTGAAGGCTTTTTCGGGACCCCGACAGGGCTGTTGTTCTCAAGAATGTTTTCCTTTCAAAAAAGTATTCAAAAACAAAATGACAGGCTCAAAGGTGTGGCTGACAAAAAAGCTTAAAGATAAAATTGATTGCTGAAAATCAGAATGAAATGAAGGGGTTCAATATTTTGAGAAAGTAACATTGAAAATAGAGAAAAAGAGTTCTTATCTTTATGTGTATAAGTGAGGGAAGGGTAGAAGAAGGAAAGAAGAGGAAGGAAGAAGGAAAGAAGAGGAAAGAAGAGGAAGGAAGAAGGAAAGAAGAGGAAAGAAGAGGAAAGAAGAGGAGAAGAAGAAGAACAGAGGCGTCATTCCCTTTCTCTTTTCTTCGTTTAGTCAAAGCTTTTCCTGGTGAGTGATTCCTTCTTTTTAAATGATTCCACTTCTCGAGTGTCTGTAGGAATTTGAATAGAATATGGGGATTGTTAAGGGGAAACTCGTAGAATGAGTCATATGGATACGAGGATCTATAATAGATTGGGAATACTGGGATCTGAAGATACTAAGCTCTGAAGATAGATAACTAAAGTGGGATCTGAAGTGTAGATAGATCAAAAGACTTTTGGTTTGAAACGGTCGACGATTCTCAAGAAGGCTCTTGCAGAACTTGCAGAATTCGCCGTTTGAAAGCTCATTTATTAAATTCCTAGCTAAGATTTGACTTCTAAAGTGTTTTTGAAGTATCAGAGGAAAGTTAGAGCAATTTCAAAACTAAAAGTAACTTTCGAGTACCATTTTTTCGGATTTCAAAGAGTTCGACGAGAATTTTTTGTGAGTGAACCGGTTCGATTATTTCCTTCAACAGAAAAAAAATGAAAATTCAGTGATTTTGAAAGAGAATTTGAAATAAATAAGATGAGAAATACAATGGAAATGACGAAAAAGGGGGAATTTTTGAAATTTTCATAAAAAGTTTCTTTTTCACTGAAATGAATCAGTCGGTGAATTGAAAAGAAACAAAAGAGGGAATTTTTGGAAGGGAATCTGCGGTTTAGACGTTTCCAAATTGTCAACCTGTCGACAAAATTTACTTTAAAGCTTCAAAATGCTCACTTATCTATGTATAATATATCAAAATCAAAAAAAATCTCCGATTCAATCTCCGATATGATCGATGTAATGGATGGATATAGCAGACTGGATATAGCAATTCACCGACTGATTCACCAACAGTGAAAAGGAAGACTGGATATAGCAATTCACCAACAGTGAAAAGGAAACTTTTTGTGCAATTTCAAAAATTTCCTCTTTTTGTCATTTCCATTCTATTTCTCATCTTATTTATTTCAAATTCGATTCTTTCAAAATCTCTGTTTTTCATTTTTTTGACTTTTTGTGGTAGAAGCAGACCGCCTCTCCTCAAATTTGCCCACTCCCCGAATTCTCAAATAATGGTCATAAGCTCGATTTATGTCGTCATCCTTAAAACCTTTTTTTATAACACAAATACTGCAGATATGTAGTTATCTGAAAGAATTTTAGGCTTTACCTGTTTTGATGACGAAGATGAACAGCTTACAATCAAGTTTTCACAATCAAGTACTAGAAGAAGAAGGGAGGCAATTGAGGGACTTGGGAGAGAAGTGGTAAAGGAAAGGAAAAGATTGTGTGAAAGCAGTGAACAGTGACTCTTCTCTTTTCTGGAGGGCCTATCGTTTTCTCCTCGATTTCGACTTCGTATTGACGGGTTCTTTTCTCTTTTTTCGTATCCCCTGAGAAAAGAAGGACAATCAAGACCAAAGCATCAGCGATTCCCACGGTTTGGACTAATTGGATCAATAACATCATTAGATAAATACTACAGTTCATAGAACTTTTCAAAACTGTTAAATAGTTCAGAATAAAAATTTCGGTCTGGCTAACAAAGTTCTGGGAAATAGGAGAAAAGGAAAAGCCAAATGCTAAGACTATATCTACTACATCTACTGCTACACCTACTAGATTTTACTACACCTACTACTACTACTACATCTACTACATCTACTACATCTACTACACTACTGCTACATCTACTACTACTACTACATCTACTACATCTACTACTACTACATCTACTACATCTACTACTACACCTACTAGATTTTGACTTGGCTTTGGAAAATTGGATCTCGAGTCAGTCCTACTGCTTCATTTGAGCCTTTACACCTTTTAAATTAGCTTGCTGAAAGAATCAAAAAGCGAATCCAAATCCAATCTCAATCCATAATTGCCAAAAACAAAAAGCCATTGAAGAAAATAAACGAATAACAAGTTTTCGGTTGAAGACAATCTATTGACTAACATACGATCAGAAATGAAAAAGTGATCCTTTCGGGAGATGTTTGTGTATTGAGGGTCGGTTTTTCACTCAAAACGAGCGCTCTTTTTCCTTCAGTCTCACTTGGAATGCAAACATTGATCCATTGTGAATCCACGGGTTCGAATTGCTCGTCTATGTTCAGTTAGGGGTCAAAATTTTCCTTAAAACGTCATCGAAATGATGGCAAACTTTTCAAAAAAAGTTTTATCTTTAGAAATGTCTAATCAAAGATCCTTTATCCCTAGATTCCAAGACAAAGAGTCACTCAAAATCTCGAATCAAAGACCTCCATTGACTCACGCCAAAGTTCCAATTTCTCAAAATCTCTCTTCAGATTTGTAGAGTGAAAGATCTTGAACTGAAATCAATTTGGAGTCTCTGTTTGTCCTTGGACAAGTTTACTCACAAGTGTCAAAATCTTCAAGAGTCAAGAAGGGTGAATGGGATTTCTCTTCAAATAATTCCAAACTTAAATTGTTTCAGATCTTTGTACAAATAGATAGACTTTTAAAGATCAAGGACAAATGGATTGTGATCATTGTGGGCAAATTTTCAAGTCAAATTCAAGCAATTTTTGCTATTTACAGTACTGAACAATGAAATATGATATTTGAAAAACGATCGTCACTTTCGCGCGTCTGTAACTCCATTGTCTTTGAGTTGAAACTATTAGGGTTATACATTTTCTGAAAGCTCTTTTCAAGGGCTACACAATGATAATATTAATATTTAGAAATACGGTAAAGACAAGGGAGTTACAGACGCGCGAAAGTGACCATCGTTTTTCAGATATGATATTTCATTGTCCATTAGTGTAGCTTTTGAACAGCTTAATCTAGCTTCTAAACAGCTTAATATAGCTTTTGAACAGCTTATTTTGCTAGTCATATCTTGTCTAATCGGTCTAATTACTTCCATTCAAGCATAGGAAGTTAAAAATAAAGCAAAGAAACTTATGAATAAAAATAAAACACTTGTAAGAAGAAAATGCTTGATGTTTCAGCTCTCTTCGAGCATATAATTGTTTCTAGATGTGCGACCAGCTCAATATTCCTCTCCAATCCATTCAAAGCCATTGGGTAAAGAAAAGAAAAAAAGACAGCGTGTCTTGATGTCTTTTCGTTTTTCTCACTTCAATGGATTGCCTTTTCGTATTGCTTTGGGCAATGAGATGAGAATTCATCAATAACAAACTTGTTCAGCAATGAAAACCGGTATTTTATTAGTTTAAAGCTTTATTTATTTTTGGCATAAGAGTTAAAGTGCTTTGTTTTGTAAAATTGATGCTTTGAATTTATACAAACACAAAGATTGCATTGTTGTAAAGATGTTTTCTTGTTGTTTTTTTTTGTAGAAGTTCTACAAGTTGTTGACAACACTGTCAAGAATTTCAGGGATTCTGAAAGAAGAATATTTGAAAAAGAATTCTTGCTTTGTGCTTGTAACCCATCAACGAGTCCATCAAGTGCATTGAGAATGTGACAAAGGACAAAGATTCCCGATTGCAGTTGATCAAGGGAGAGAAAGATTCCCGATTGCAGTTGATCAAGGGAGAGAAAGATTCCCGATTGTAGTTGATCAAGGGAGACAAAGATTCCCGATTGCAGTTGATCAAGGGAGAGAAAGATTCCCGATTGCAGTTGATCAAGGGAGACAAAGATTCCCGATTGCAGTTGATCAAGGGAGACAAAGATTCCCGATTGCAGTTGATCAAGGGAGAGAAAGATTCCCGATTGCAGTTGATCAAGGGAGACAAAGATTCCCGATTGTAGTTGATCAAGGAAACTTTCGATTGAATTGAATTGATTGATTCCAACTGAAATTGATTGATTACACAAATTGGTTGATTACACACCAACCTGAAATTGATTGATTTAACAACACTCAAAAGTAGATATAAAAAGGTTTACAGCATATTATGTAAACCTTATAAATAGGAATTACTGTATTGAACTATTGTCAAGAACTCACCAATGTCCAAACAGGAGAAAGAATGTTGAGGGCTTAAAGACAAAGGTCAAAGAGATTTCATTCACCGGTAAGCAGCCCTTCAATGATTTTGATGAAAAAGAAGAACTAGAGATTGTTACAAGATATTCAACATTAGCCTCCAATTCCAATCCTCATCGACCTTCGGGAACAATGAGAACTGAGGGAAGATCGAGGCCCTGATATTATATTTTATGATAAGACACAAAGTTTGTGTGTATCTGTCCATTCACTTCATAACGCGAGTCCCAGTGGGAATTTCGGTCTGATTTTTTGGGATAATATATAATCGACTACGACGGTTTGATTTGTCAAATCAGAGTTGAAAATTTTTAACTGCTGGTGAGCTGTTATGATAAGAATGCTTACTGCATACCGCACAGTGAATGCACAGTGAATGGAACAACTTGAAGAATGCTTACTGCATACCTTCAAGATTTTGATATGTTAAAGAGAATATTGACTGCAAGTTGTTCCATTCACTGTGCGGATCTGTTTGTCGAGGATCTGCACATGAGAGACTGAATAGTTTTTGGTTAAATGGCTTATGTGATCAGTTGTGATCAATTGTGATCAATCAATGTACAGTTGGGGTGAACTCCAATCAAGGATTCAAACAAGACTGCCCAATCATCACGGGGCATTAATACTCCATGGGGCTTCGGGATTGGGATCATTGGTGTTGGGAGAACATCGTCTGTTGGAACAATAGCACCAGCTCACAATGGGGTGAGGATGAGGAAGAAGGTGGATTGAAAAGAGAACATTGCACCTCAAGGTAGACCAGATCAATTGTCGAAATCTTAAGCTAAGTTAACTTAAGCTAGTTTTCTAAGAGTTTCATATTATCAATCTTCAGCTTTAGAGTTGTCAAAGCACTTACAAGAGTTGGATAAGTCGGAACAGTTGAATGGGGATCGTTTAGCTCTCCTCCCTTTTATACTGAACTTCTTTTATTGTTCTAAAATAACAACAAATATCAATTTATCCAAACAGAATCATTCACGAAGTATCATTATACGTATTTTTTTTGCAAGAAATCCCCAGTCTGTTGTTGTTGCTGTTCAATTGCTGTTCCACTAGTGAAAGAGAACAAAAGTCTCTTTTTATGATTTGTTTCATTTATCAACCGATCACGATGCTTTAATTTGTTGTTAGCACTGCTAGCAAGTTGTTAGCAAGTTGTTAGCACTGCTTTAATTGCTTGAAAGTTGTTAGCAAGTTGTTAGCACTGCTTTAATTGCTTGAAAGTTGTTAGCAAGTTGTTAGCACTGTTTTGATTGCTTGAAAGTTGCTTCGCTTTGTGCAAATATTTTTCTAAAGTTTATCTATAAAAGGTTTGAGTTGAAAGTGAAAAACATCCAGAGAGAGATAATCGGTTTGCGGTAGAAAAGTACTCTGATAGATCTAGTTTCCAATCCATCGTAGCTCTGAGATATCTTGTTTTGACTGTGAATTTAATTGAGACAAAGGGTACTGTATGATACCGTATGTAAAAGTACCAGTTTGAGGACAAAAAACAAAAAGGATCCTCTACAGATTGGTTTCATTGATTTGAGTTTATTTGAAAAGCACTCTGAAACATATTTTATGCCTAGTTTGCAAGAATTTCTGACTATGAGATTTCTCAGTAAACTTGGTTCCTTATCTATCTAAATTTGGTTCCTTATCTCTAGAAATTTGGTTCCTTATCTCTCTAGATTTGGTTCCTAATCACTAGAAATTTGGTTCCTTATTTCTCTAAATTTGGTTCCTTATCTATCTAAATTTGGTTCCTTATCTATCTAAATTTGGTTCCTTATCTATCTAAATTTGATTCCTGATCTCAGTAATTTGGCTCCTTATCTCTAGAAATTTGGTTCCTTATCTCTAGAAATTTGGTTCCTTATTTCTCTAAATTTGGTTCCTTATCTATCTAAATTTGGTTCCTTATCTATCTAAATTTGGTTCCTGATCTCAGTAATTTGGCTCCTTATCTCTAGAAATTTAGTTCCTTATCTATCTAAATTTGGTTCCTTATCTCAGCAAATTTGGCTCCTTATCTCTCTAGATTTGGTTGCTTACATTTGATTTGATTGCAAGAGACTGAAAAAGGATTTATTTTACAGAGAACAATATGTTCAGTCAAACAATTCTTCGAAAAATTGAACTTTTTAAAATGACCAAAACATTGACGTGACACCTCATCAAAAGTTTTGATTGTGGAATATTTTGAATATATTGTATATACAGCAAATATATCAAATATATTTGATTGTGGCAAACGTTGTTTTGATTCAAAACAACTTTCCCCACAATATATTCAAAATAAACTAATCATTTTTTAAAATTGATCAATGTTCGGAAAATCTTTTTCTAAACCATTTACTGTTTTCTATATAAAACAGAAAACTCAAAAGAGTTATGCATAAAGGAAAGATGTCATTCTCTCTTCACATCCGCTTCTTGATTCTCCTTGTCACTCCCTTATGGACTGAAGTGATTGGTGTATCCAGTGGAGCTTCTGTTGGAATCTCTTCTCCATCTCTTCTACCAATCTCTTCTCGATCTATTCCAAATATGAATGGAGTTTGTGATTGTCCAATCATTCCCAACCTTGACGCTCTTGTTTGCATCCTTCACTGGGGTGAGTGCATCTTTCCTGGATCCTGATAGCTCTAGATCAATCCTGGTAGCTCTAGATCAATCCTGATAGCTCTAGATCAATCCTGATAGCTCTAGATCAAAGCCAGCTTTAAGCTTATCTCATTTGCTTGTAATCTTCCTTCCACTCAATCTCATTTTCAGTTTCTCGTGTCAAAATCCTCTCCAAAACCATAAAAACCATTGATGGCGTCTCATTTGCTGAATACACTCTTGAACACATCTTTATCATCCAGGGAAATCTCACTCTTCCAACCGTCCTTCTCATTCCCGATGGCCCATGTGGTTTAGAGCTAGAAGTTAACACTCAATATCTTCTTTCTGGTCAGAAATTTACAATAATATAATTTATAAAGCCTTTAGGATTATTAATCAATCAAACGAATCTCTACGCGAATCTTTGTCTCCAAATCCTGACCGTTGTCCTAGACGTGTCCACTCCAATCGTCTCCCCGCTTTGGTCTTTGGTATTTTTATGTAACTTTTAAGAATATAATTGAATTCCAGGTTCCTTACAATGTGTTGAGTGAAATCATCTCAGCTGTTCAATCCATTACTTGTCTTCTTTTTGATCATTTTAATCTTGATCCTCTTTTCTCGGCAGTTTCATCACTCCTTCAGTAAGATGTTTCAGCTCTCTTTCTGCATATAATTGTTTCTAGATGTGCGACGAGCTCAATATTTCAAATTACAAGCAAATTTCAGAGTTCCATCAGTTCTCAAGAATCTCCCGATTCCGATTCGGATAAATGAATGAAGATAAATGAAGATATTCTCTTGACATTCTCTCTTGTAAATACACAGCAGATAAACGTTGGATTTGAGTTTAAAGTTCGGCACAAAAAATGAAGAAACATATTGCTGTAGAAAAGTTTTCAACCACATTATTGGAGAATTGATTTTAAAAGAGAAACATCGATTCTTATAGTTTATACCCTCCGCGATAATTATTTGTAGCCAAAATACGGCAAAAATGGCTCAAGATCAGCACAAATTAAAGATTTTGCTTGGAAATACAACAAACGAACTCCACGAATCGCTTCCCCGATCCCGAAACACCCGGTACAAACTTTTGGTTTCATATCTCATCTGAGCAATGCCTACAGAACAAAAGGGATTCCTATGTAAAGAGACAGAGAGGTGTTCTTTGGGCGGCGGTGTAATCGCACGCCGTCTGGCGCAGGGCAAAATTTGATTTGCTAGACAAACTCCTCTGAAGAGATTGAAACTTTTTTGACTGTGACCTCAATTTCAGTGACGGTGGAAATTTGGCGATTGCCTTCTCAAATCTTCAAGGATGATCTTAATTCTTTTTTGGGAAATTACTTAATCAATGAAATTTCCTACTTATCAAAGCAAAATGAAGTCAACTTGCCGTCGATATTCAAATATGAATGAAAGTCAAAATATGTATGTAACCACATCAAAAAGAGGTAGCATTTTGCTTAAATACACACTTTTCCTATGGATTGTATATAAAATATAAAAAAAAAAATCCTAAGAATTGTATATAAAAGTATTGTATAAGTTGGTTGCTTTTTTTTACAGGATTTGAGAATGATATGAAGTTTAAGGGTTTACATGTTTCTTCCTAATAGTGAAGAATTAGTGAAGTAAGCTTTCTAGTTGCTTCCGTACTCGGATTCATATAGATTTTAAATTGTTATTCGAAGTCGATTCTGTGGAAAGTGTTTCTCAGAAGAAAGTTGCATAAAACTCGAGCGTCTCAAACTGTTGGTGCCATTAGTTTCATGTGGGTTTTAGAAATCATTTGGTACTTATGAGTATCAATAATGCTTTATGACCTACTCTTAAAGTCTCTTACCTAGTCCAGCTCTTAAATAACCTAAAAAATTTGAATTTTCAGAGATACAATTCATTTATATACAGTTCTTTTATACCGTATTTACTCTATTAGTGGGGTCCCCCACTATTTTTTCAATCCCCTTCCAGACGACCCCACTATTAGAGAAATTTAAAAGAACATAAAACCAAAGTTTTAAGTTGAAAAGATATCAATTTTTCTCCGAAATTCTTGAAAAAACAAGTTTGGCTTCATATTTTATTTAGCTTTAACCGTAACAAAACATTAACAAACAGTAAAAGAACTAATCCAAGAGATCAACAATTGATGTATCACTTTCGTTACCAATATTAGAGAGGACCCCACTATTTTTTCAACTCCCCTCCAGACGACCCCACTATTAAAGAGGACCCCACTATTAGAGAGGACCCCACTAATAGAGTAAATACGGTATACAGTTCTTTTATATACAGTTCTTTTATACGTCACAACTTGCAAAGAGTCCATCAAAAATCAAAACAACTTTTACAAACCAACAAAACAAACAAATTTTTAAATAAAAACAGCTTTTTTTATTTTTGAACATCATAAAATGACAAACAGAGCTTTTTATCAAATAAAATTTTGTTTTTCATTAACATTTTAATAAGTAAAAGTTTATAGTTCAAAATAGATTGATTGTGCTTCGAATAATGGGTTGTCTGGGCTCAAAAAGTTTCCCTATATAAAGTGAGTGGTAGTCAAAGCTATAATCGATTCACTCACTTTTAAGCAATAGATCCTTTTGCAGATTTGTTTGGATATAGCTTTATATAACAATATATTTTCTTTATAACAAATTAATCAAAAGTATGGCTTATTTTGGTCTATTGTTGTGCTTAATAGCTCTCAAATTTGGGTAAAACTTGGTTTTGCGGTAACTTGAACCAAGTCAAACCTAGTTAAACTCAATGAATCTTGAAATTGACCAAGTAAACTGTACTCTAGTAAACTGTGATCGAAATTCTAGGTAAAATGTTCTCGAAAATCTTTTCGATTCTCCTTGTCATCACTCCTCTTTGGACTTCTCCAACTCCTCCAACAGGCAATGTCCCAGTCACTCCAGAAATCAACCCTGGTCCAACCACGAATGCCTGTGAATGTCCTGTGATTCCCGATTTGCAAAGTCTTGAATGTATTTTGGATTGGAGTAAGTTGAAAAACGAAATCTTATCTTGTAAAGAATTCAGTCTCTCACGTAAATATTCTCAAGAAAGAAACAAAAACGGTGAATGGAACAACTTTCAATCAATTCTCTATTCAACATCTTCAAATCTTCAAGGTATGACTAAATACTTTTCACTCTGGTTTACTCTAGTCTATCTTACAGTGGTTGAAATGAACTCATGCTTTACAGTACCATTTTAGGCTATAATGTTTTAGGGAGTTGACCTTCCCAACGTTCTCATTGTTCCCGAGGGTCCATGTGGATTAGAATTGGAGGCTGATGTTCAATATCTTCTTTCAGGTTTAGATTATTGTAATTTTATTATAGATCAGAACTATTTACAGGCTTGTTGACTGGAGAATCGAATCTCTATGCTGGTCTCTGTCTTCAAATCCTTAACGGGGTTGTTTCTCCCGTTTGGACATTAGTGAGTTCGATGCAAATAAGACTGTGTGAAGCTGTTGATTTGAAATCCTATCACTATAACAACAGACAATTCTCTAGGTTGATGAGGGTCTGATCGTTCAACTCTTGAATCTTGTGGGTAATCTTGTTTGCAATCTTCTTGAAGGACTTCTTGGACCGATTCTCGATGAGCTCATTACGTAAGCTTTAGATTTAAGCTTATTAAATTAGAGTATCATGATAAACGAATGAAAAAAGTGATATGTCGTAGCCGATTATGAATGAAATTTTTTGGCAAATCTTTCTAGTAGAGCAACCCTTTAATGTATGAGGACAATATTATATTATCTTGTAGCGAATTCAATTCTGCGTCGATTGGTACCAAATTTGTGAGTTTAGGTTAAAAATTGCCGGCGCTACAACGTTTCATTCAAAATCGGCGGGACCCCCGTAGCCGATGATGAATGAGTGGGTCTAGGAGCGTCCAACCATCAAGTATTTAGTATCATTCAACGCAGAATCATTGATAATTATGTTAAATTTTTAAAATTAGCAAGATTTGATGAAAAGAAAAAAAAATTAGAGCAAAAAAACTGTTTGTTCAAGAGAAAACTTTGAAGCCCCAAAAAATTTGTGTTCTTTTTATCAAATCTTGCTAATTTTAAAAATTTAACATAATTATCAATGATTCTGCGTTGAATGATACTAAATACTTGATGGTTGGACGCTCCTAGACCCACTCATTCATCATCGGCTACGACAGATACATTTAATAGCATCTTTCAGAATCCCTTCACTTCTAAACGGAATCACTAAAGGCGGACTGACCGGAGACTTGTGATTCCAAAAATATTTCAAAATATCTGTATAATTTGTATCATCTTTCAATAAACGATATGAATCCTTGCAAAAACCAAAATTTGTTTACATCTCAAGTTCAGTCATGGTTCAAGTTCAGCACAATTTAATCCTTATCAAGGTCACAGTGTTCAACAAATTTCATTGTAGTAACAATTTTCTAGTTTTCTTTGAAACAACGTTCTTATCTTTAGAAAAAGGAATTTTCAAGTCATGTGAATGGGCGATGAAACAATTCATCAAACTGTCCGATGTAAAAACGGCGATGGGGATGGTGGAGGGAAAGAGGGAAATCTCGATAAGATCTCCTTCTTTCTCAAGTTGATTTCCTTGATTTTTTTTCCACCTCTTTTTAGGTATTTAATCCCATTGAGGGCAATATATAACCATCGATGAAATGAGTCGATTCGACCTCGTCACTCTTTCCTTTCGCTCACAATTTTTGCACTCACAAATCGTTCCACTTTTAAATTTCAAGGCCAAGATTTCCTTCTACTATCCAATTAGATTTTAATCATAAACCTTGATAGTAGAGGATAGTAGAGGGAAGTCTTGAAGGGAATCTTATCTTGAAGCTTCCTTGTCTCTTGATCTTTTCTGTTGATAAGATTTCCCTCTACTATCCTCTACTATCAATGTTTATGATTAAAATCTAACTGGACCTTCCTTGTTCAGAATGAAAATCGACATTCAACCAGTTGTTTACGAAGAAGATGGAAAAACTTATAGAAAATACGATGAACAACCACAAGACAAAGTTCAAGAAAGGGTAAAAATTTTAAAAACGCTTTGCTGATTGAATTGTTTTAGGTAAAGAATCATTACTTCAATCAACATCAGAAGCAAACGGTCGAGTTCGTCAAGAGTATGGTTCGTTGCTTTTAATTAGCTTTCTTTAGTCTTAGATCGCTTAAAGTATAGTTTTATTTTGAAATCTTTTATTTTAGCAAAAGAAATGGTTATCCTTTTCTCATGCCAATATGCCAATCCTCGATTGTCTTGATCTTTTGGCTGGTTTCCTTGATGAGAGCGATCCTGATGTAAGTGAAATAAAGATTCACAAGATCTTCGATATTTCGATATTTCTTTAATTTTCAATTGTACTCAGGTTGAGGAAGCGAATCTTTTCCACGCCTATCAAACCGCGGAACGTCTTCGTGAGGCTCATCCCGATAAACCGTGGATGCATCTCGCCGGTTTAGTGCACGATCTTGGAAAGGTTATTTCGATAGTAAATAAAGTCTACAAGCTAGATATAAAGCTGGATTTGTTATATTAATGATCTAGTGTTCTATCTCCAACTTTTCAGATCATGGGCGTTTGGGGAGAGCATCAATGGGCGATCACCGGTTAGTTTTCGAGTTTTGAATAGAATCATTACTATCTAGATTACATCTACTCTATAAAAGAGTGTCGGTTTGTCAGTCTGTACGTGTCAGTCTATAGTTGTGCCATTAAAAATAAAAAAATAAGAAAAAGCCAAAATTGAATGCTACCAGGGGGGTCGAACCCGGATTGTGTGGGCTGTAAATAAGCACGCTCCTGATTAGACCACGGCGACGGAGAAATAATGAGAGCATTTGGCTAGTAGAATCGTAATTAACGTAATCCAACTCATCTTCTAGGCGACACGTATCCTGTTGGCTGCAAACCCGACCCATCAATCGTTTACGGTGTCGAGAGTTTTGATGGAAATCCTGATTTGAATGATTCCAGATATAAGTAAGTTGAAATAGTCTACAATACAATTACTTTTCTGTTTTAGTTCCTTTATAGTTCCTCTATGGTTCCTTTCTAGTTCCTTTATAGTTCCTACTTGGTTCCTTTAAAGTTTCTTTATGGTTCCTTTATAATTCTTTTATAGTTCTTTTATAGTTCCTTTCTAGTTCCTTTCTAGTTCCTTTATAGTTCCTCTATAGTTCCTCACTTACAATTATTTTCTGTAATACTAGGTTGGTGCAAATGAAATTTCGTTTTTTTACAAACATTAAAGTCATCCAAAATTTTTTTTGATAACAATTTATTTAAAACAATAAGCACCATTATTATCTATGACATCCCTCCAACGTTGCTTCAGATTGCGGATCCCCTTCTCAAAGAACGCTTGATTCTGTGATGCAAAGTAGTTGGTCACCCAATTTTCGACTTCTTTTGCATTCTTAAACTGGCAGTTCTCAAGGGAATGTTGCATCGATCTGAAAAGGTGAAAATCGGAGGGTGCTAAGTCTGGACTATACGGCGCATGTGGTAAGACCTTCCATCCTAGCTTCTCTAGTTCCTTACAAGAGGTTTTTGCCGTGTGAGCTGGAGCATTATCACGGAGAAAGTTGATAGTTGAGGGATTTAGGCCTTTTTCACGCAAAATTTCGTCAACCTTCTTGAGTTGTTGAATAAAATAAGATGAATCGACTGTTTTTCCGGGCTCTAATAATTCAAAATGAACAAGTCCATTGATATTCCACCAGCAAGACAACATCACTTTGCGCCCATGATAATCCGGCTTTGGAGTTGGAATTGGCGCTTGACCTTTGCTCAGCCATTGTCTTTTTCGAGAAGTATTATCAAAGTGAATCCACTTCTCATCCATCGTCAAGATATTCTCAAAAAAATGGCTTCTTTTCGACTTCTGGAGCAAGATATGGCTGATCGGAACGCAGGCTCCCAGATTCTCAACACTCAATTGATGTGGAACCCATTGTCCATTACGATTTGTCTTTCCAATTATTTCCAAATGGCGTACAATTGTTGAATTGGAGATGTTTGGCAAGTTCTCGTGTTGTTTGCATTGGATCAGCTTCAATTAATTGTTCCAATTCATTGTTGTCGATGGCTGTGGCACGATGTCCATGCGATTCGTCTTCAAGGGATTCATTACCATCTCGGAATTGGGCAAACCAGAGCTGGCATGATCTTTCGGTGATAACCTGTTCTCCAAAGGCGGAACAGAGATCACGATGTGAATCAGCAGCGTTTTTGCCCATTTTGAAGTCATAGAGAAGACACGTGCGCAGAACATACTTTTGATCCACCATGATCTAAAGCAAAAATCAATTAAAAAGTGAAAGCTCTGACTTTGAAAAAATGCGAAAATAAAGTAAATATCCAAGAGTACAAATGCACAAAAGAACATCAAATAAGCTCTTCAGATTAAAAAAATAAGAACATTTTATATCGACCGAAATTTCTTTTGCACCAACCTAATAGTAGTGCGCGCTACTATTTTTTCAACCCCCCTCCAGCCTGCACTCCAGCCTATTACAAAAAATACGGTAACTTTCAGCACTGATTTGGGGATATACGAGAGTGGTTGTGGCTTTGAGAATCTTCTGATGTGCTGGACACACGATGAGTATCTCTATCAGGTGGATTTCGATTTGATTCATAGACAAGAAGCTATCATAGCTACTGTATTTGCTATTGTTTTAGAATGAAATTGATTTCAGGTACTGAAAAATCACGAGAGTACCCTTCCAGAAGAAGCTCTTTATGCCATTCGTTTTCATTCATTCTACCCAGCGCATTCACATGGAGCTTACAAACAGTTTGTTTCTAGAGAATTTTGAGAATTTCGATAGATTTAGATAGATAATTCATCATAGTTTATAAATAATGTTTATTCTAATCTTTTATAAGGGTTGGTCAATTGAAAACTGCGGGACTTTGAACTAAAATTTATTGAACATAAAACCATGAATTCATTCCAAATAATTTTCATTATTATTAACGACTTCTGCCCATTTTACAGGCAATTAGCGGATTCCTCTTTCTTCGTAGGATTTTGGTTTGTGTGTGAGACAAGTGTGAGACTCAAAAATGGAGGACTGGAGATGTCCCAGTTTGAGCACTTTCTTTAAAAGAAACCCATTTTGGTGTCAATAGAAAAGTTGTAGAGAATCAAAAATTAGGCTTATAGCCAAATTTCCAAAAAGATACACTTAGTAGTTTCGCTTAAAATGCAAGTTTTGTGAAAATTCGTAAATTTGGCATTTCTTCAAAAGCAGTTTTTGAATAGTTCTGAAAATTTGGATATAAGCTTGATTTTTGATTCTCTACAACTTTTCCATTGACACCAAAATGGGTTTCTTTTGAAGAAAGTCCTCAAACTGTGACAGATGACAATAGCCCGCAGTTTTCAATTCACCAACCCAATATTTAAACTAATTTTTTTTAGATTCGAAAGCGAACGAGACAAGAAACTCCACGAATCGATTATGATGCTAAAGTAAAGCTTGAATAAAGATAAGATATTGATTTGATTGGAAATCTAAGGTTTCACAATCTAAAAAGCTTTCAGTGCCTGTGATTTGTACTCGAAAAATGATGCTCGTCCAGATATTGCCACTCTTAAACCATACTATCAAAGTCTCGTCGACAAGTACATTCCCGGAAGTGTCAAATGGTGATTTAACAGAGGAATTGCTCTTTTCTTATCTAATATGTGCTGATTTATGTTTACAATAAATATTTCAAGTTTTATTTCATAGAAAAATGACAATTCACTGTTAAACAAAGCAACAGCAACAAAGCATTGGTCGACCAAAAGCAGATGTAGAGCTTCACCAAGTCTGCTGCGAAGTAATTGAAGTTATTTTTTCCTTTTGCAACTAATTATATATAGATACTTTATTCAGGACCTGAGATAAAGTGCGCTACATTTAAGATTAAAACACATGAATTCATACACATAACACGAAAAGAGCCGATAAAAAGCAACACGATATAATATATGTAATATATGGGTAGCACAGATAACGTCAAGGATCCACTAGAGCTTCAAGATCAAGATCATCTACAGATAATTGAAAGGTTTCGAGACTATTGGACTCTCTCAAAACGCTGGGGAATCGATTCCAAGGTCCCAGGTCCAAATTCTGGCAGTTCTTATTAGAAAAGAGTTATAAACAAACTTATTGGAGGTGAATGAACAGCAACAAAGCTTGCTCGACCAAAGACAGATGTAGAGCTCCACCAAGTCTGCTGCGTCGCTTAAGTAATTGAAGTTATTTTTTCCTTTTGTAACTAATTGACAAACTTCTTGACTACCTTTAATTGTCTTGATTATTCATAAAGTCATTCATAAAGCTCGTCTCATTCCTCCCTTTCCCCTTTCCAACACCAACTTTCCACACCAATTCACGCCTTTTCTCTTGTCTCCTTTTTAAAAATCTTTTAACTGAACTTTCTAAATAAATTTGATTGTTTTTAGTTTATATACGCTTTGTTTTTCTTTTAATTTTCTCTTTTTAATCTTTTAATCAAAAATAAGATTAACGAAAGCTTTGTTCAGATCGAAAGATGCGAGTGAGGACTCTCCCTTGGTTACATCATGAAGGTTTGAACTTGAAAAGGAATAAAGGAAGAAATATAATAATAATTCTTTATCTTTATAATCTTAAATTTTTCAGGCCAAACCTTTTTCTCGATCCACGCAAATCCAGTCTACGATAAAATCGCGACTTGTGGTCCAAATGAGAAAGAAGGGTTAGTGCATTGCTGTACTCTAATAACTGGATACAATATGCTTTACTGTTAGATAGTTTGCAAAGACGTTAAGATTAAAAGCTTATCTTTATTCGTTGATTTCCAGACTTGTCCGAATCTGGAATCTTGTCGCTTGCAAGGTAAAGAGCGGTGATTTCGAGGAGAAACCAACTATATTGGCATCGATCGATTTCCCAAGTAACTTTAATAAGCAAATAACATTAAGAAGCTCTAGTTTTTCAATTTTAAATTATTAATACTGATATTAATAATATTATTAATTATTAATAAACAAAACTTAAGCAAATGTGAACGCTATTCGATGGTCACCAAACGGGAAACGTTTTGCCTGTGGATCCGATGATAAGCAGGTTTGTTGTTTGAATAGAAAAGAAAGATAATTTCAAAACGAAATCCAGGTCACAATTTGGGAGTACGGTTTTCGGGTGCAATCGGTTGGATCAATTGGGAAACGAGCCGGGAATCTAGAGCTTTACAAGAATCTCCACACACTCGCCTATCACAATATGGAGGTAGATAATGAGAATGATGAAATGAGAATGATTTAAAGATGTTGAATATTGCAGGTAACTGGTGTTGAATGGTCTCCATGCGGTCGTTTCCTTGCCTCAAGTTCATTGGATAATCGAGTCGTCATTTGGAATGCTCAATCATTTCCCGATCGTGTTGCTGTACTTAATTCAAAAAATGGTGGACATTCGGATAGTGTAAAAGGTTTGGAAAAGAAAAATCGAGAACTATCAAATGAATAACTTGCAGGAATCGCTTGGGATCCAATCGGTACCTATTTCTGTACCCAATCGACGGATAAAACGTTGAAAGTGTGGCGATGTGAGCATTGGAAATTGGAGACAACGATTGAAGATCCATTTAAAGAGGTTTGATTTCATGATTGATATTCAAGAACAGATCCAATATATTTATCCATTTATTCACACGAATAATGCGATACAAACTATCGTACGAATTCTTATTAATTTTCAGACCTTATTAATTCTCATTCATTTCCAGACCAAAGCACAACCCTTTCCCTTTCATGTAGAGAAGAAAAATAAGCCATATATGAGAAAAAAAGATTCAATAATCTGGCCAGGATTAAACCTTTGACCTCTCGACTGAGATGCAAGCCAGGCTCTTAGCCAGTCGACCAGGAAAATCGTTTTAAAGTCCTTCTTTTAGAGTGTATTCTCCGCGATTTTCTTCCATCTTGATTGGTCACCCGATGGGCAGTACTTATTTTGTCCGGTGAGTAAATTAATATTCTGAAAATCTGACAGTATACAAAGTTTTGATTCATTCAAAACTACAAAAGCAAAACAATCAGTGTTTTTTTTCAGATGGCGAAGAACAACAATCTGCCTATTTGCCAGATTATCACAAGAGGATCTTGGAATACAGATCGAGATTTTGTTGGTCACAGAAAGGTTTGTAAATTCAACAATAAGCTTTAGAAGCCTTAATACTTCATGAATATTGTTTAAATTTACTTTTCAGGGTGTTGTCGTGGTAAAGTGTTGCCCTCGACTCTTCGAGTATAAAGATCACAAAGGAATTTTAAGAAAGGTAGAGAATTGATGGATGTATTTAGATAAGTTCGATCTATTTAATTCATAGCTGTACCTAGATAAGTTCGATCTATTTAATTCATAGCTGTACCTAGATAAGTTGGATCTATTTAATTCATAGCTGTATCTAGATAAGTTCGATCTATTTAATTCATAGCTGTACCTAGATAAGTTCGATCTATTTAATTCATAGCTGTACCTAGATAAGTTGGATCTATTTAATTCATAGCTGTACCTAGATAAGTTCGATCTATTTAATTCATAGCTGTACTTAGATCTAATTGTTGGATCTAATTTAAACCTTCAAAATGAATTTCCTTTCTTCTAGGTCTCAATAATTGGAATGGGATCAAGTGATTGTGCTTTGTCCCTTTGGGCGATTCCCTTTCTTCTTCGACCACTCATCGTATTCCATCATCTTTTCAATGTAGGTACTAGATTAAGATCAATAAGATTTAATATTAAACACCAAGAACAATTTCCAGGAAGCAGTTGTTGATCTGACTTGGAGGGGAAGTGAACTCTTTGCTGCTTCACGAGATGGAACTGTCAGACATCTTCCATTTACCGAAAAAGATCTTGGAAGAATGTTGACAATGCATGAAATGGTCAGTTTTGATGGAGGAATCTTAATTAAGACCGATTCTCACTAAAACTATCACTTCTACATAAAACTTCATCAAAAATTATATTGCTACACCTCGATAATCTGGCTTTAGTGAGAATTGATCTTAATTCAGTCCCCTTCTTTAAAAGCTTGCTTTTGGAATTGAAAATTTGATTTCCTTGCTTTGAATGGACTCAATTGATGGCTACAAATTACAGAAATTCAAAATTTCAGGCTGATGAATGTCAAAAACTCTACCAAACTTGCCCAACGATTTATCGAGAGATCTCAAATGGAAAATTGGATGATTTCCCAAAAAGTCTTTCTGCAACAAATGTAAAATATAATTTTAAGCAAAGATTTCTGTAATTTGTAGCTCGAGGATCAATTGAGTCCATTCAAAGCAAGGAAATCGAGTCGTGAAGAAGCGAATCAAAGATCGGAAGAGGAGAGAATTCCAGAGAAGACTCAGACACCAGAAAAGGTTCTGCAAAGTGAACGAGCCACACAAATTGAGGCAAGACATTTCTATTTTGTTCGAATCAATTATTACTGCAGTTTTGTTCTTCGTTTTATCAATTCAATTAAGACAAAAGACGATAAAGGACGAAGACGGATTCAACCAAAATTCATCTCATCCATTTCGAGCAATGAGATGCCTGAAGTGCCCATTCCACCAAAGTCTCTCAACAAAAAGTTCGTTCACAATCCCAAGCACAGATTCTAAAGAAATCATTGATTTTTGTAATTCAAAACTTTCACTAAGGATGAGCTATGATGAATCTCAAAATTTCAGCGATTTCGTTCTGCCAAGCACAAGTCGGCCAGATGAATCGATGGACTCACCGGAAAAAGAGAGGTTAGTTTGGAAGGATTCCTATAGTGTTGTTGCTGAGTTATTGGCCTAGTTTTTCGGCTGCTTTAACTTATAACTTTAGCCGAGTAAAGCCATCAAAACGAAAACGAGTCCATATCAGCAGTTCGAGTGAATCTGATGGAGAACGAGAAATCGAGAATTTGGACAGGAATGATCCACAAACGAGTACACGCAAGGAAACTGTTCTGTAAGCAAATAAAAAGAAACTTTCAAATAAAACAACAATAATAAATCTATTCTTGCGATTCTCTAGACGAGAATACAAAAGCTGGATAGCAATGCCATTGAAAATGTCATTGGATTTGACTAAGGTTAGCTAAGCTAAACCTTATAGAATCTATCAAGCTTGCTTTCTTTTTTTGAAATTAGATTATCGATCTCTTTATCGATCTCTTTTACAGAGCAGCTGACTTCAAGAGACCTGAGCTGAGAACAGTTGAACCATTATCTTTTTCTCAAGGAACACTTGCCATTCCTGATCTGAAGAAAAGCTTTTCAATCAACGTTTTACTGGTAACTTAAAATTGAATTGGTTATTTTAAAAGCTTTTAGACAAATGGTGGTACGATAGAAATTGAGAACGAATGGACATTGGGTGGAGGGATTGGGAAAGCCACCAAGATTGGATATGTGATTGATGGTGACGCGAAATGGACACTCATCACAACATCGCCGGTTCTTGTGGCTGCTGGAAACAAGTGGGTTTAAGCTTACTATTTGATGATGTCAATTTGATGTCAATTTATTCACATTTAGATACTGGTGCTTGACCGGCTCAACTGATCGTTACATTCAATTGATCGATTCGAGTTGTGGTCGTCTTGTTGTAACTCTTGTATTGGATGGAGTACCGGTCAGAGTTGGAGTGCAATCACATTTCGCCTTTGCTCTCACTTCAACTGGCCATTTTTATTCATGGTAAATCATACTTGAAACTTAAAAAACTAACTTGAATCTGAAAAGAATCATTTTCCAGAAACCTACAAGAGAAAAATTAACTTAAATCTTAAAAGAACTGGTGCTTGACTTAAAAGACTTAAAAGAATCATTTTCCAGGAACCTACAAGAGAATAACTAACTTAAATCTTAAAAGAATCATTTTCCAGGAACCTGCAAGAGACGAAACTTGTCGTGAATGGAATCTCCGTGTCTGATATCATTGCAAGTGAAGGTTCGTGTAAATGGTTATAAAACTAAAATCGAAAACTTTCAGATGCTACAATCTCTTCTGTAAATCTAACGAACAATGGTGTCCCAATTATCGGCTTCTCATCAGGAAATCTCTTCACATACAGTCTCAACTTTGCCCGGTGGTGAGTCTTGATTACAAAAGATTTTTCAAGATCTTTTCCAGGGTATTACTCGATCGAGGGACGACATGTATGTCAAGATGTTTTGATGGACTCCAAATCAATGAGATGAGTCAAGGATATTTATCGAAAGCATTGAGGAAAAGGATCAGGTGATAAAAACTAGAGAAATTCTCTCAAAAGAGATTGAAGATTAATTTAACATTGAACGTGAACATTGTAATTCAATACTGATTTTTTGTAATATTTTTGTTTTTTTCACTTTTCTAGAGGTAATCGAGGATGCTGAACACGAATTGGATAGGCTTAGGCTCAGGCTTAGGCTTAGGCTTAGGCTTAGGCTTAGGCTCAGGCTTAGGCTTAGGCTTAGGCTTAGGCTTAGGCTTAGGCTTAGGCTCAGGCTCAGGTTCAGGCTTAGGCTTAGGCTTAGGCTCAGGCACACTTTTCAACTGTTAGAAAGCCGAATTATACTTAGACATTTAAACAGTTGTCTAGAAATTAAATAATAATCTTTGTACTTCAATACTGATTTTTGAAACTCACTGTGTTCGTTAGAAAGCCAATTTATAAAACATTTAGATCTGATTTGGTTCCATTGGTCAACCCAAATATCCGATCTATTTGCAAGGAGAGTCAATTGGAGGAATGGTTGGCGGGAAGTCGAGCAGCTGGATCGATTCAAGATTTTCAATCAATATGCAAAGTCTACGCTCGATTCCTCATCGAACACAGTGAGTTTCAAAAATCTGTATTGAAGTACAACACTTATTATCCAATTTCTAGACAACGAATCTAAACTGCGTGTGCTGTTGAAGGAGCTGCGTTCCCCTTGTGATCCTCCATCAATCCCATCGCATCTCCTCACTTCCATCGAATCTCTCATCCGCTCAAGCAAAGATCTCTCCCATCTTGTCGCTTCACCCGATGATTCTCTTGTTATTTTCTAATGTTATCATCATTCTTTGTGCTTTTCAATTGTATATATAAACAAAATTTATCTTTATCTACTTAAAATTTGATCTTAAATCCAAATTTTGATTTGAATAAGGCATAGAACATTGGTTTTTAAACATATCATCATTCTACAAGACAAAAAATGAATGCTAAATGCAAACAAACTCGAATGTAACTAATCAACTAATCAATTTGATTTATTTAATGCAGTTTCTGTTATGGTGACATTGACTGTTGCATAGAATTTATTCAATCAAAAAGGAATGGTCTCAATGAGTGGACCGTCTACTTCAATTCAGGTTTGTGCTAAAGAAAAAATATTAAAGAATAAGCCAGTATGTCATAGCCGATTAAGACTGAAACATAAAACACATTTTTATACAAATTAAATCTCAAATACTAGTTGAGTAAATGCTTTAGATGAAATGCTTTATAATTTTTCGCTTTTTTTTCTCTTTTTAAAGTTTATCAGGATTTGAAACATAACAAAATGAAAGATAAGAACAAAAAATGTATGCTAAATGCAAACAAACTCGAATGCAACTAATCAACTAATCAATTTGATTTATTTGATGCAGTTTCTGTTACGATGACATTGACTGTTGCATAGAACATTGGCTTTTAAACTGTATAGTGGTCCACAAAAGTATTGTCCCATTGCCATCCAAAAGTTTCTTTCGTACGAAAATCTTGCAAAATAATATTCCCAAAAAGTGTAAGATATTTTGCTTACCCATAATACTCTACTTTTCAAGATTATAAGATTTATTCGTATACATTGCAGAAAAATTAAAGTATAAAACAAAAACAATAAGTTACTTAACAAATAGCTCCACAAAAGTAATGTCGCATTTGCAAAGAATTAACAATTTTTTCAAAAAATTAATATTTGCTTGGTCCTCCGTTTGCTTTTATCGCTTCATTGAGTCGATCCGGCATGGAATCCACGAGATTTTTCAAAAGACTTAGGCGGATGGTGGCCCATTTAATACATTTAATGTTCATAGAACGCGAAAATAAAAAGAACAATCAAGGAAAACATCAATGGGACATTAGTTTTGTGGACCACTGTATCATCATTCTTTGTGCTTTTCAATCGTTACAAAAGTATATATAAACAAAATTTATCTTTATCTACTTAAAATTCTGATCTTAAACCCAAATTTTGATTTGAATAACTCTACAAGACTGGCTTTTATTTATAATTTATTTCTTTTTCTTTGTAAATTGAAACTTTTTATTGCATAATAGTTTATAAATCTATGTAAATTTCAACTAAATATCCAGCTATTGCTGTAAAAGTATTCAAGAAAAATAAACAATAACAATAACAAACAATAACAATAACAATAACAATAACAACAACAATTTATACAATGTTTACAGAGAAAGGGTACAGAGAAAGACTATGAAATGAAAGCTTTTCGAGGAATATGAAGAATTCGTTGATTAGTGAACAAAGAAAGGCCGTTAATTAGTCTTAGATGACTAATTTCAAGATCAACAATCATTTTATTAAACTAAAAAGCTTTCTTTAATCTTTTTAGAACAAGATTTTACTCATTGTGATCGAGGGTTGAAAAAGGAAACGAGAATCCTTTTTAAAGAATCTTTTTAAAGAATCCTTTTTAAAGAACCCTTTTTAAAGAATCCTTTTTAAAGTATCCTTTTAAAGAATACTTTTTAAAGAATCTTTTTAAATAATCATTTTTAAAGAATCCTTTTTGAAGTATCCTTTTTAAAGAACCCTTTTTAAAGAATCCTTTTTAAAGAATCCTGTTTAAATAATCATTTTTAAAGAATCCTTTTTAAAGAGTACTTTTTAAAGAATACTTTTTAAATAATCCTTTTCAAAAAGGGGACGGAAGTGCGCAAAAATTTTCGTTTCTTTTTTTGCGTCGATCCTTTAATTAGAATACAAATAATTGGCGCCCACCTGGGCGAAAAAAAAAGATTTTTTTCAATTTCATTCATCACATAACACAAATTTAGAGATTTTCAGAGAATTTTGGCAAATTTCAGTGTCTAACATTTTGGAAAAGATGAAGAAACGCTTACTCATTTTTAATTGAAAATTGTTTTAGCTCACCGTTTGTAGAGCTTGTTAAAGCTAGGCTCACACAAGAACTTTCCCATGAATCCTAGCAATTCTTTGAATCCCATGAATCAAAATCATCGACAAAATACCGTATTCTTGAATCCTAGCAAAAACAATTTCTTGTTTTTATTCGTAAGATAAAAATATAATAAATTTCTGTACGTGACATTTAAAAATGAATTCAATAAGGATTACTGTTGATTTCAAAAACTTTTCCCATAAAACACCTGTCAAAAATCATGAAATCTCTTGTTGTCAAAGAATTTTATTCAGTATTAGCCAAAAATTTCTTATTTAAACTTTCTAACAATCAAAATGGACTTATTCTTCTTTTCATTTATAAATATTGTACTTCTTGTGTTTTCAAATATCAAAGATTGATCAGTACATTGTCCTGTGAGACTTTCATTTGATTTAGTTTTTCTTAAGCTTTTTGAAAACTTGATACACACTTATTGCTAGATTAATAGCCTCAGAACTAATCTTAAACGAGAATCCCTTTAGCTTAATTGACCGAGAAATGACCAAATTTCTTCGTTAATCTTTTCTTTGGGTCAGTTGGTCAATTCAAAGGAAATGGTGTAAGCAATCTTGGGATCTCGAGAGGTGAATAGAGAAAAGAAATCATTAGTTCAAGGAAATCTAAGTCATTTGGAAATACGTTTTCTTTCAATCCTTGACACGAAAATAGATTTTCTTAGTGTCTAAACTTCATCATCGAGCCAAGCCTCTAATACAATGGATTTGCAAACTTCTAGATACCAGAATCACGTGAAACATGATTGTACAACTTTTGGTTAGTTTGTTAGTTGCTTTAGTGGCTAGGTTAGTTGTAGACCTTTCAGTGTAATTTAGCAGTAACACTGTATTATTCTAAAGTTCTCTGTAGCGCTGCATAAAGCTTTCAAAAACCGGTACAATTCCTCATTCTATAGCACTTTCTATAGTCAGCTGTGGTCAAGAGAAGAGAGAAAAGCCGGGGGAAAGAGATCCCGTTCATTTGGTGTAAGCTAATAGTGATGTCGAGGTGCGTCAAAGGGAGAGAAAGATGTGGAAAGAGGGATGAAAAGGAATAGGGAGAGACACAAAGGAATACGGAGATACACGCAGTGTGTCATGAGGGGATTCTCTGTCCTCTCCCCTTCTACCCGCTTCCCATTCCTTTCCCTTTTCTCATCCTTTTCTCATCTCATCTTCGTTCTCTCATTTCCCGAAATTCCTTTTTCTCTCTTTCTTGTATCCGTGACTCCCTTCCTCTTTTCCTTTCTCAAACCCGCACCCGACATTTTCTCACTTTCGGTTTTGTGTCCTCCAACCGCTTTTTTTTTGATCACATGTTCGCGTATGCAAATTTCCTGGCGTTGATCTTAGTTTGTAAAGAAAATATTTGCGAATCATTTCCGGTGTAGCATTTCCGATGATTTGGCTTTTTCTATAGGTAATGATAGCTATAGAATATCATTACCTATAGGTAACTATAGGTAATGGATATTTTCTATAGGAATTTCTATAGGATATCATTACCTATAGGTAACTATAGGTAATGATAGTAATGATTTCCGATGATTCGGCACGCCTTCTTTTTGCAAGTTTTTCAAAGCGAGAATTGATAAGAAAGAAAAAGAAAGAACTTGTGAACTTTTAGCGCAAAATTTTCCCATTTTCTTGTGTTTGTTTTGTTAAGAATTGTAAGAACACGTGATTGCTTAACTTTAGAGATTTTTTTGATTTGATTTGATTTGATTTGATTTGATTATACAGATAAAATGGGTTTACAAATATTGAAGGTTTTATGCAAATTCGTGACGTGACAACAAATTTGCTGTGACCTGTTCAAAAAATTGGTTTCCTTTTTGAGTTTTGTAAATATTTGCTTGGTTCTGATTTTGTCAACTTTTATTTGTATCAGTTGACTTGTAGAAAGACTGTGCAAAACCTGATTCGTACTTTGTATTCAGACAAACGCACCTCTTCTACCATTGATTTATAGATTGCAAAAACAAGTTCTGCAAAAGAGTGTATCAAAAGCATTGTGATTGTCAGAGCACAAAGTACAAGACGAATTTCAACATAGGGTTCACTTGAATCAATTCTGCCACTTAAAAGAGCTTCGACTTCTCCATTGATCTTTGTTGCTCTAATTTCTTTCTTAAAGTACTTTGTTTTTCGATTCTCATTCAGCTCAAATCTCACGATATTTCAGGTGATTTCCCGACTGAATTCGGTGAATTGGTCGTGGGAAAGTGAACTCTTTTCTTTCTCTTTCCATTTCACTTCTTCAGATCATTTCTTCACATTTATTCAATCAAAAAGGAATGGTCTCAATGAGTGGACCGTCTACTTCAATTCAGGTTTGTGCTAAAGAAAAAATATTAAAGAATAAGCCAGTCTGTCATAGCCGATTAAGACTGAAACATAAAACACTTTTTATACAAATTAAATCTCAAATACTAGTTGAGTAGATGCTTTAGATGAAATGCTTTGTAATTTTTCGTTTTTTTTCTCTTTTTAAAGTTTATCAGAACTTCAAACATAACAAAATGAAAGATAAGAACAAAAAATGAATGCTAAATGCAAACAAACTCGAATGCAACTAATCAACTAATCAAATTTGATTTATTCGTGCAGTTTCTGTTATGGTGATATTGACTGTTGCATAGAACATTGGCTTTTAAACATATCATAAAGATAAATCCTTGCATATAGACTCAACGAAATTGTGTATTGTGTATTTAGATAGCATTTAGATGACACTTTTTGGCTACAAGATTGCGTAGATCAAACAAGTACACCAAAATTAAGAAACAAAGAGATAGCAAATGAGTTATGCAACACCGAATCATAACAAAATGCAACTAATCAACTAATCAATTTGACTTATTCGTGCAGTTTCTGTTATAGTGACATTGACTGTTGCACAGAAAATTGGCTTTTAAACATATCATAAAGATAAATTCTTGCATATAGACTCAACGAAATTTGTCAACTTATTGTGTATCTAGATAGCATTTAGATGACACTTTTTGGCTATAAGATTGCGCAGATCAAGCAAGTATACCAAAATTGAGAAAACAAAAGAAGCTAAACAGAAACACTAAGAAGAACACGCTTAAAACTGGTCATGAATTTAAAAAGAATGATTAAATTGGCTAAACAATGTTAATTACATTTATTCAATTAGGATTTGAGGTTTGCATATGTTACGTCCGAATCTGAGGAGACGTCCATCTCCGATCCGGACGTCCGAATCTGAGGAGATTCGTTCTCCTCCGAAACGGACGTCCGACTCAGAGTCGGACGTCCATCTCTGAGTCGGACGTTCGTTTCAGAGGAGAATGAATCTCCTCAGATTCGGACGTAACACATATATAAGAGCGTTTTTATGTCAACTACAACAACTCAAATAATAGCTCGTTTTTGAGCAAACAGTTTTTGAAATAAACAATTTTATAATAACTTTCACAACAAAGTATTGATGAAAAGAAATGAAAAAGAAAGCAAGGAGATAGAGAAACTGATAAGAATCTTATTATTTGATACAAAATAAAACAATAACCTCTTTCCAGGGAACGACCGAAGCTCAGCCGATCGACGGGAACACACTCAATGAACTCATCTCATCGGGAAAGGTTTCTTTGGTCGACAATAATTGTTGAAAACTTAAAGAATTAAACGCAGGCTGAATTTGAATTTAATTCATTGAAGTCTTTATTCTGGATTTACAGGAAGTCTGTATTCTGGATTGTCGCACTCGAGGCTCTTCACTCAAAAACTCAACTCGGTGAGTTGAATTTAAAAATATATATTCATACTAATAATTTAGTAAAAACAATCCAAAAGCACAACCATTAAGCCCTAAATGTAGGGAAACCTGTTGATGAGAAAAAAGAACTAACAATCTAGCTTTGGGATTGAACCCTTGTCTTCCCGACTAAGATACAGTCGGTCAGAGCCATAAAACTTGGCCAGTCTCTTGGCCAGTCGGTCAGAGCCATGAATCAAATGTTTTAAAAAACAAGAGCAGATCCAGTTTTGAATAAGTACATAAATAAATAATTATAGATAGTAAAAAGATGATTTGAGTAGACTAGAAACTATAGGAATTGTTTGCAGTGTTCGTCTACCTCATGTCCTTCTTCGACGCCTTCAGAGTGGATCGCTTCCACTCACAAATATCTCTTCTAGGTGATGATAAAACTATTTATCTTTTATCTATAAAATCTCTTTTAGATTAGTGGATGATGGAGTGATTGTTGTTGTGATTCCTGAAGAAGAACCAACACAAGGAGCACAATCAAAAGATGTATTGAATGCGCTGAAGAAACAAGGAAAACAAACATTGTTTCTGCTTGCTGGTGAGTTTTATATCAAAGAGATTTAGAAAAGAGCTTTAGTAATAAGAAATCTCAAATTCTAGATGGAGTTGAATCCGTTCTTGACCAATTCCCAAAACTGAAGGAGTGTCAAATGATGGAATCGAATATGATGATGAATCCACCAAGTCCGAAAAAGAAAGGAGAGGATTTGAGATCGCTCAATCTTGAGTAAGGATTGAAAATCATGATGGAAAGCTTTAAGTTGATGATAGAAAGCTTCAAAGTTTAAGTATAAATCTTTCTAAAAACATTTTCAGTGCTCTCCGGATCGAAAACGATATTGAGGGACCTGGTCTTAACCTCACTCCAATGCCAAAGACTAACGATAAGCGACAGGTTTAGATTCTAAAGATTAGCAAAAGAAAGCAAAAGATAGCAAAAGACTTTCTTATTCAATCTAGAGATTTATTTGCAAAAATTTGATTTCTTTCAGACATTCCCTGTTCAAATCCTTCCACATCTCTATTTGGGTAATGCGGAAACAGCCGAGAATAAGGAGCTTCTTGATAGGTGAGAATTAAAAGATTAATAAAGCTAACATTAATAAAACAGCATTAATAAAGTGATACAATGTTTAACTATTCAAATTCAGTTACGGTATTCACTACATCATCAACGTGACTTCAAATCTTGACAATTTCTTCGAGGATGACTCTCGTTTTCACTATCTTCGTATCTCGGTTGATGACAATGCCGCCTACAATTTGACACAGTTCTTCCCACGTTAGTTCACAAAGAATGAAAATGGAAAATGAGAAATGGACTACTTGTCAGACAAAATTTGTCATTGTATAGTAGTAAAGAAAAGATGAAGGAAGCTCTTGATACTACTTGATCTGTTTCATTAGATCTGTTTCATTAGAGTTGTGAGTCCCGTGTTGGTTTTCACCGAAATTTGATTCTCTATTGGATATTGGTGAATAAGTCTTTTCGTTTCTTTCCATACTTCCGTTCACAAAATCACAAATTCACCAATTAACCTATAGTTTACTCTAAATAAAAAGTGCTTATTGGTCAATTTCCGATCTTTTTAAGTCAATTTTGGTTCACTTTCAAGCAAATTCGAGAGTGAAAACACGTGTTTTTCGTAAAATCTATAAGAAACTCTAAGAAATTGGCTGAATTAATTTCAGAAATTTGGCTATACACAAAACTTTTTATGCTCTATCTTTTATCTAATGAAGCCAAGATAGGTTTCCTTAGCTAAAGTGTCTAAGCCACATCATCGATCGCCCTTTTTGACTACTCGACTTCATACTCCCAAAAAATGCAGACATAAGACATTTCTAAACGCATTTTAATGTTATTTTGCAGAAAAATAATTCGTTTTTTTTTAATAAAACAAACCGTAGTTCAATTGGTGCATTTGTTGGTTTTAAACGAAAGTACAAAAAGGAACGAACAGCTTTCTGGACAACTGAATACATTTGAATACCCGACTTGAAGCTCTCAAAAAAAAGCAGACATAAGTCATTTGAAACCCGTTTTAATGTTGTTTTACAGAAAAATAATTAGCCTTTCTAATGAAACAAACCGTAGTTCAATTGGTGCGTTTGTTGGTTTTAAACGGAATACGAAAAGGAAAGAAAAGATTTTCTGGACAGTTTAATAGAAGTGTTTCAATTCAAATAAATCTTTAAAAGTATTTTTAAAAAAACTAGCTACAATTTTAGTAAAAGACAAACCAGGTGAGTGAAAGAGTTCTCCCGGTCTCATTGTTCAATTAATGCATTTGTTCGTTTTAAACGAGAGTACAAAAAGAAACGAAAAGACTTGGACAGCTGAATACATTTGCAATATTCTGTCACCAATATTATATGAAGAGCATTGTCATGAGCAATTTGTAAGACTTAGATGTTAAATGTTAAAACCTTCAAGAAATCAAATTCAATCGATTTCAGAAGCGATCGATTTCATTGATGAAGCTGAACGAGAGAACGAGGGCTGTTTAGTGCACTGTTTGGCAGGAATCAGTCGATCTGTGACGATCTGTCTTGCTTATTTGATGTTCACAAGAAAGTAAGAACCAACAGATGTTATCGTTGCAATTCTAGAACACACCCTTTCTGGGTCCACGAAACCTTAAAGGACTGACAGATATTTTCGTTACAAGTTACTTGTAACGAAAATATGTCTATGTCACTATGACACTATGTCTTTCAGACTAACTAAGTAGCACTTCCCTGTGCTACTTAGTTAGTTTATCATTAAACGTTTCACCATTAAAACATTTCAGATGGTCTCTCGAGGAAGCATACGATGTTGTACTAGGTCGAAACGCAAGCATTGCTCCCAATTTCCACTTTATGGGTCAACTCAGCGACTATGAGAGATTTCTCGGCATTCAGCCAAAGGTAACAGGATTTTTGGGCATTTGCAATCTACCTACATTTACGCCATGATATCTGCAATATAACTACAGTTCATATACACTATTTGGTACTGTTTTTTAGAGAAGAATGGGATATTTATCTATCATTCTATTACTATTAAGAAAAAATAAAGTACTGGCTTTTATTCTTCAACCAAATTTTGGTCTAGGAAGAGTCGTAGAGAAGTCGCTTTATGATCAAATATCTTATTTCAATAGACGATTTTGTTTACAGAAAGGCTCGGCTTCATTGTCTCCATGTTGTGGAGCTGAAGCGAGTAGTGCGGCTCGTCCCCCATCCGCTTGTCTCACTCCTCCACCAACGTCATTCCCGAAAAACGAAAAGAGACACTTTGATGAATGATTTGATTAGAATCATTAAAGATTTGAGTGAAAGGAATTGAGTTGAAGAGAGCTCTTGAAATTCGACTCTAGTTTCTTGTCGAGCTCTTTTCACTCGTTGTTTTAGGTTTTTAATACTTTATTTTCTTAAGTTCTTTTAAACTTTTTCATTTTTTTCTTATTTTTATCGCCAAATTTTCCCCGCCAAACATAAGCGTTTCAAATTTTTCTTTAAAATCTGCCAAAAACATTTGAAACTTCTTAACAAAATCTACCTTGTTTTGAGTGAGAAATGTGATTCGTTTTCTTTGTTTGATTGTTTGAAAGGTTATCATAGCTAGAATCGAATGAGTGCACATCTTTTAAAGATCGATATCCTTTTCCAGAGATTAGATTATTGTTAGCTTTTCATCTCGCTAGATAGAGAACACTTTAGGCTTTCAAATGATACTTTTGAAGCATTTACGTCAAGTTCACTCGTTCGGATAATTAATTTATCAACTCTATGCTAACTGGAGCAAAAATTATCGCAAAAACGGGGGTGGGACAAATGCGACCTTTTTTTTGCGCACCTGGACATTTGCGCACCTTTTTTTGCTGGAAAAGGCCTTAGGAAAGGTCGTAGAGCTTCAAAAATGTTTTCATAGAAGGGAATGGTATACGTAGATTCAGAATTTTGACAAATCAGACCTCGCTGACACGTCAAATTTGGGCTAAAAGGCAAAAACTACGCAACTAAACGCTTTTCCGCAGTTTTTGCCTTTTAGCCCAAATTTGACGTGTCAGCGAGGTCTGTTTTGTCGAAATTCGGAATCTACGCATACGATTCTCTTATATGGAAATATTTTCGAAGCTCTACGACCTTGCCTAAAGCCTTTTCCAGCAAAAAAAAGGTGCGCAAATATCCAGGTGCGCAAAAAAAGTCATTTTGGTCGCATTTGTCCCACCCCCATAAGTGGACATGTTTTAAAGATCTATATCCTTTTCCAGAGATTAGATTATTGTTATTTTTCATCTAGCTAGATAGAGAACACTTTAGGCTTTCAAATGATATCAAATTCAGCGAATTTCATTGAAATATCGGAATATTTTCACGAGAATGCTCTATTTTGCTCTATTTTGTATCATCCAAGCTCTATTTTGTATCATTCGAAAGCTATATAGAAATTGATCCGAAATCTTATCTCTAAAGGCTTCTCTAGTTATCTTCAAAGTCGTCACTCATTCGAAATAACCAATTTCCCTCTTTTCCAAACTTGTTACATTATTTTGTATTCCATGAAATCACCATGACTTCCCATACAAAAAAAACTCTCTCCAAAAAAAATTCCTCTAAAGCGTAAATGACAGATTTTAGCGATCAGGTAAATCTATTGATTTTGCATTGTTTCTTTGAATATTTTTATAGCTTTTTTTTCATAAATTTAGTTGGTCTTTCGATTTTTGCCCCAAACTTTTCTTCTCCACGACAAAATCTCGAAAAAAAGCCCAAAATATGAATTCTTTCTCTTTTTTGACACAGTCAATATTTCTTTTTTGCCAAAATTTTCCATTTTCTTTGCATTTCCATTTTTCAAAATGTGATTTTCACTGTTTGTCTAATCATAAAAATTCTCTCCTTTGACCTAGTTATGCTCATCGTTTTTGTATTCTTTTTTATTCCTTCTTGAGTCCTTTAACGTTATTCCATTTTCTCTGTTTCGTGCCAATAAATCGTTTAGTAAAAAAAGCCTTTTGAGTACTTAAAACAAGGAAAAAACTGGCAATGAAAAAGCTGGGTTTTATAATAATTCTTTGATTTTATAATGTTTATCTATACTCTGCTCAACTCTTTCATTTATCCTAAAACGGATTCCCAATTTGTTATGAGACTCTCGATTAATTAAAGCCTCTACTCAATGGATACTTAAAAGAAGACTGAAAGTTGAGCCAATTATGAGAGAGAAGCAGAGGGCCGGTTGAGGAAAGATGTAGAAAGAGCAGGAAAGAGAGGATCGAGCAATTCAGACATCAAACAAGTCCAAAGCTTGCTAAAGAGTTTTGCCAAAGTTTTGTTTGTTAATACAAAGTCATTTTTGGCTTGGACGACAGCTATGTTTGCTATAGACCTAAAAGTTTGCAACCGGAGTCATTCTGGGATAGAGAATCTGAATCCGTAATTAAAGAAAGCTGCTCTATTGCTCTATTGACTTATTTTCCCATTAGCATACTCCTAATCCATTTCCATGAATAGAATCAAGTAGTGAATGATAAAATTGACTTGTTTCTTTAATCTATGAACATCCAGTGTCCATGTGATCTGTTCATGTTGCCATTGCACCTTTCCCTCACTCATAGAGTGGGTTCAGTAGATAGAATGGAAAGATGAAGAGAATGAAGTGGATGGAGAGCAGCTGAGCCCCTCCCCTTCCCACCTCACAAAGGAATTGCCTCTGGGAATTTGTGTCCTTTTGCCTTCCCTTCCATTCTTCTCCTAGTTGGCCTCTCTCTGCCCTCTCCCCCATTTCCCGATCTTTCCCCATCTCAATAGAACCTTTCGATCCCCTTTCCACATCCCTTTCCTTTCGTGTCAAGCTTTTGCCGATTTCGTTATTAATATTTCAGGAATCTTTCCTGTGGATATTCATTCCTCGTTTTCTTTTCGATGTTTCCCCGAATTTCATTGGATCTCTCCAAGACCTCCTTATTGAAATAAGCGATCAGTGAGCTCAAGTCAGTGTTTTTGTTTTGGAAATCTTTTGAAACCTTTGTTTATCACGTTGAGGACAGTTTTTCTGAACGGGGCTTTGTCTTCTGAATGTCTTCTGAACAGGGGCTTTGTCGGGGCGAAGCTTTAAAGACATTCTGCAACTTTCAAATGCAACGAAGCAATTCAATTTTTGATTCTAGATTTTAACTTTAAAAAAGCTTCAACTTTCGACGATTCTGTAATCTTTTTTCCTCTTTTAGATGAGTCGGGTTATATCAAAGACTTCTGAGAGTTACAATCTCCTCCAACCGCCACAGGATGATATTGATCGACACAAAAAAGCTACAAGTTTGTTTAGAAACTGGTGTACCAGATGGAAAAAGTTTAGAAAAGAAGAAGATTTTGAGTCTATTGTTAGCCTTTCATAAAAGTATAGTAAATCTGCGAGTTGTTTCGAGACAGAACTCTTATTGTAAGTATATGTTGTGTCCGATTTAGATTTGTGTCCGATTTAGATTCAATCTAAATCTTATATAGATTGAACAATAATATAAACATGCTTAATATATGTTCTTAAGCGTTTTCTGTAGTTTTCTGCATTTTTCAAAGGTCTGTTACTGTCTTTTTCTGAAAAGAAAACCCAACTATGAGACACTGAAACACTGAAAACGCTTACGAACATATATTAAGCATGTTTATATTATTGTTCAATCTATATAAGATTTAGATTGAATCTAAATCGGACGTTCGATTTAGATTGAATCTAAATCAAACGGAAATCTAAATCGGACACAACATATACAAATTGACTCAAAGATTAGATTAAAGGGATAATACTTTGGTCTATTCAGCTAAAAAGTATTGATTTTACATAGACATATTTATATTTCAGGTGGCTCCTCATCAAAACAATATTTCGACGATATTATCCCGATTGGAGAGAGTGAAGTGAGAGAAGTTCTGTTGAGAGAAGCGAAAAGGCACAGGTTTCTTCGATAAATTCTTTCTTTTTTACAGTATTTAGTCATAATAGATATAAAATTTTATTAAAAAAAGATTTTAAACTGAATTCTAGATACTGGAAGAAGTCTACCGTGAAAAAGATGCAAATTGAGGGGCTCGAGGCGTCGATTTGTCTCAAGGTAATGAATAAGAAATGAAATTTTCGATCGAAATCGATCGGGATAAAGTAGCCATAAAGAGTACTAAGCCATAAGTACTAAGCCATAAAGAGCCATAAAGAATTTTGACTAATCGATCTAATCAAAATTATATTCCAATTTCAGTATAATCTCGAGTCCTACACGGAAGCTCGATCAACTGTCGAAACAACAGAGGCTTATGTACCTGGAGCAACTATAGATGCTGCCTTTGAAATCTCGGATTTAGATTTGGTAGAGTTTTGAGAATCCTTTAAATATTTACAATAGCTAATCAGTTATCCTTTTTAACTCTAGTCTATTATAAAGCTTTCTTTATGATAGACTAGAGTTAAAAAGGTTTTGCCTTTACTGTAATCTTTTCAAATTTCATTTCCATTTATAGTATATAACTTAAAAATCCTCACATTTCTTTGTACTCCCAGAAATATCTTTGTTTTCTCAAAATTGTTTGTCCAAAGTCACGCGATCGAGCCTATTTTTTCAAATTCTTTTCTTTTCAGGGACCAGCCCACACGCCGAATCCTTGGGATTTCGAGGTTTTTCCGGCAACCGTTTTTGTCGATCAAGTGAGTTTTGAAAAGTTGACAAGAGATTTATTATGAACAATTATAAAGAAGAATTCCGTGTAGATAAAAGCCTCTTCTGGTGCCTTTCTCGAAGAGTAGGAATCTCAATTTAAAGGCTGATCATCTGAATTCATTGCACAACCTTTAAGGTTCGAGTTCAAGAGATCCCGGGAACATCTCGTATCATCAAATGTGTCACTTGTTCATCCGATGGAACAATTCATTGCTTTTCTTGCAGAGGATCGGGTTCTGATAAGTGTCGGTATTGCAGGTAATATAAAGCATAAACATTTAATTCATCCTTTTCCAGAGGAACCGGCATGAAATCCGGAGTTGTGCATCCGGCAGTAGCGATGCATCCTTTAATTGCTACAATTCCACATGTAAGTTGAAGATTATAAAAATCAAAGCTCTACGTCTCTCAAATTTAGTAAAACTGAAGCTTGAAAAGCAAATTCTAGGCTGACACCTCACGTGGTTTTGCCTCGACAAGCACGGCAATGATGGGTCATCGAGGGCCGAATGGAGTTGGTGGAACGTATGGATTGGGGACACCAATGCATTTCATATCAAAGACAGGAGTGCCGCCACCTGGCATTGGTTTGTTATAAATAAATGCTTTAAAATCTGAAGTTATACCTTCCTTTTTAGGCAGACACGATCTTTGCTTTGTTTGTCATGGTGCTGGAGTGGGTGAATGCAGTCAATGCCGAGGAAGTGGAAAGAAGGTAGAAAGAAAGCAATGAGATAAGGCAAGATTGACATCTATTGATTGATAGATACAGCTAGATAATATATATCTAAAGTTATCATTTATCTTTTAGTAGATTTACAAATCTCTTTTTTGATTTAGCCTTGTTCAAAGTGTGGCGGGAGTGGATCGATTCGATCATTCTCAAAGATGAAGATTTTCTTGTAAGTAGAAAAGATACAAAATAATAATTGTATTGTACTATTGACTAATTGTATCAAAAAAAATTGTAATCATATAAATTCAGCAAAACTGAAGCCACTGAATACTACACTGAGTCGCCAATACCTGAGAAATATTTGCGAGATGTGAATGGAAAAGAAATATTCTGTGATGAGCAACCATATGTAAGTTCGACTAATATTATATATACAGTCGAACCTCTCTATAACGAACCTCGACATAACGTAAACCTCTCTATAACGTAAGGCGTGACCGGTCCCGGCCGACGTTAAGCTATATAAAACGGCACTCTATATAACGTAAGCTATAGCCGTCCCGTGAGTTACGTTATAGAGAGGTTCGACTGTATATAGATACTTTATTCAGGACCTGAGATAAAGTGCGCTAGATTTAAAGTTAAAACACATGAGTTCATACACATAACACGAAAAAGGCCGATAAAAAGAAACACGATATAAATATTAGATTAAAAACATTACTCATTAATCTTTCAAATACAAATTTATTGACTTTTAACAAATCAAAAAGTGCAAATGAAAAGGTAAATCTTTCCCTTTTAGGTACTACCAATCACCAGATATCCAATGAACGAAATTAATGAAGCAAGCAAGAGAATTTGTGCTGAACATCTACAGAGATGTCTTGGGAATTGTCGAGTTATAAAGGTTGTTTATTGATCCAGAAGAGGATCTTGTTTCTCAAGCTATTGGCCTTTCTAATGAAATAAACCATAGTTAATTAGTGAATTGTTATTTTTCAACAAAAGTATGAAAAGGAACGAAAAGACTAATCTAATATGAATAACTTACAAACCTGAGCCTAAGCCTAAGCCTAAGCCTAATCCCAGAACTCGCTGAGATCCAAAAAATGGGGGTTCAGCCCAAACCCAAATAGACTTAGTGCTAGGCGCTAGCCGCTAGCCTACGCACTAAGTCCAAGCCTAAGCCTAAGCCTAAGCCTAAGCCTAAGCCTGAGCCTGAGCCTGAGTCTAAGCCTAAGCCTGAGCCTAAGCCTAAGCCTAAATCTAGCAAAGAAACAAATTCAGCAACGTCATTCCCTTCTCGCGATTCCTGTTGCTCAAGTTCGATATTCGATCGGTAAAGAAGTCGGTCTATTTTACGTATTCGGACGTGAACGAGAGTGCTATGTGCCGAAAACCTCTTCGAAATGTACTATTCTTTGATTTGTCTTTGAATTGTACATAGTGTTTTTGTATCTAATCAAATATTGTATTCGATCTTTTCTTTCATCTCAATACTTCATTTAAATCCTAATAGTGTTAAGTTATAAGATAGGATTTAAATCCCCATTTAAATCCTATCTTATAGCTTAGCTGAATATCTTATAATTATCCTTCAAATCTAGTCTCTGTATTTCTTTTTCAATCAAATCTTAGTTCAAATATTGTCATTGCCAGTTCTCATTGTTTTTCAATCGATTCGCTCATTCAACCCTAGCCAATTCTATAAAATGAAAAGGGTTTCCTTAACTGAATATCTTCTAGCTTAACTGAATATCTTATAGCTTAACTGAATATCTTCTAGCTTAACTGAATATCTTCTAGCTTAACTGAATATCTTATAATTATCTTGATAAATCTCGATTCAATCTTGCCGTTAGAGTTTTCTTGAGAAAGAACATTGTCTGTATAAAGTAAAGTCTTTAGTTCAACGAATTGATCTGATATTTGCATACTCAATAAAGTATTCAGTACCATTTGTATCCATCAAGAACTCGCACTTGATACTTGACCAAAACCATTGATGCCGTTGGCACAGACGATTACAACAGGCAATGAACGGTAGAACTAATGTTCCAGACAATTAATGTCAGTGATTACAATTCCAATCACCAAACAGATTTGCCGTTTATTGCTGTACTGCGGTCTATTTACATCGTTCTCCCTTTATTCTATTTTTTAAATGTCCATTCCTTTATGCTCTTTAACATCTAATTCTAAATCTTAAACTGAACTTTCCATAAAAACTTTTCTCTCTTTTGATTGTAAACAACGATTGATGATTCATTTCTCCCATGTAAGAATGATATTTAAGCATTTGTATTCTTGCGGAACAGTAATCTTTTTTTTGAACCGTTTTGTAATGAAGTTAAAACAAAGCTTAGCCTAAACACTGTCACTGGAACTTTCCGGTGGTGCGAGTGGTGGTGAGGGTAGTGGCTGCACAGAAAGAAAGGGCGATCGATGGGAGAGAGAGCCCCGATGTGTGCGCAGTGGGGAAAGCGGTGGAGGAGGCAGTGCTGTGGCTGTTGCGGGAGGAGAAAAGGAGTGCGGAGAAGGGAGAGTGGTGGTGCTTATCTGAGGGAGGGGATGGGCGACGGGGGGACGGGGTCTCCCCATCCCCTGTCTGTGCCAACACCTCATGCCTTTGCCCTTCCCCCTTCTTCTCCACCCATCCCACCACCACTTCCACGGCAACAAACCTCCATTTTTTCTCTTTCTCTTTTCACTTCACTTTCTGGCATTTGTTTGTGTTTACTCTTTCAACGAGATCTCTTTTGAGAACCGTTCTTTTGGATTTGCTACAGAAATTTCCTTTTATGCTTTACAACTTTTCCAACTTATAATTAACAACTCAATTTCTTTTATAAATTAAAAAGCTTTCCTAAAGAAATATTAGCCAAGATTGCACGATCCGTTTCACCAACAATTTCCTCCACCTCCACCGTTTCAACCAACTTTGCTCTACTTGTAACAGCTGCTGATACTTTCAAAAATCTATTCAACTTTGAAACTTATCTAGCTGTATTCTATTGTATTTCTTTGTGCAATCATTGCAATGTGCAATCCTAGCCTACCAGTTTTCCTTGTGATTCTTTCTATCAAAGGCTCGATAAACAAGTCGACCAGTCGCCTCTCTTTCACCCGCTCTCCATCACAGGTTCCATGCAACATTAAACTATTTCATTCATTCCTTTTCTAGTTTTTTATAGGTAAATGATATATTGTTAGACATGTTTTCAACTTGAACACTGTACTTTATTTGTCTGGGATTTGCCTTTTTGATGACTTTATTCTAATTTTCTTCTTTCAATTTTCATTTAAGGATTTGTATGGAGACTAAGGTGAAAGATGATGATGAGAAAGTCGATTCGATGAAAGAAATTGAAGGAGGAGAAGAAAAGGAGGAAGAAGACGAAGATGTGAATAATGAAGGGAAAGATGGAGGTGAAGAAGGAGAAGAAATCGAAGAAGAAGGGGATGGAGATGGGAGAACACCCTCATCGATGGATGAGAATACGGGTGGAGACAGCAATGACAGGTAAGAGAAAAATGACAGCGAAAAGAATGTGAGATGATTAATTAAAAAAGCTTATTGGGATTTGCCTTTTGACAAGCTTTTGAAAAGATTACGACATTAAATGAGGAAATTTTTGTCTCTTCAAAAACTTAAGCCCTCCTCCTATAGATCTTAAAACATTTAAGATTTGACAAAATTGAAGTAAGAATATGTTTAAAACTTATATGATGATTATTTAGCAATGAGATTCCGTTGCCCGACTCAATGGTGGCTGAATGCGAGATCTCAGAGACTCCAATCACTGATCAGGTGAATAAAAAGAAACAAGAACTGTAAACAAATGCGAAAGATTTCTAATACCTACCGAATACCCACTGAAACATTTCTAATATCTAACAATTCAATTGAGAACAAATTCCAAATTCTAGAGCCCCGATTCTCGAGCGGCGATCGTCTTCGACCCATCCAATCGCACCTTTAAAGCCATTAACATTCGTGCACTGCCGGAAAATTCCACCACTGGTTTAAAACTTAATTTCTATTTAAAAATTTTTATATTAGGAGAAGAGATTGATATCAATGGCACAATTTATACAATAAACGAGTTTTTCGAGACGTTTGATGAGGCACAAAAGGCTTGCGAACAAAAAGTCGAGACTCTCAACTCGACATCGGTTTGTTTTAATGCAAAATGTAAACTGTTAGGGAAAATTTGCATATACTATATGTAGTTCCTTTATAGTTCCTTTATAGTTCCCATTTGGTTCCTTTAAAGTTCCTTTATAGTTATAAAAGTAAAATAGTATAAAAATTTTCCTCATAAGTATAAAAATAGTTAGTTACAATTAAAAATTCATTTCAGAGTGGCCAACTTTTCTTCAATGCCACGAGAAATGGGGGCTCTTATGAGGAAAGTTATGAAGATGATGAAGTTGAAGCCACAGAGGTAATGTATCTGAGAGTTTTTACTTAGTAATAGACTAGTACTTAAACTTAGTACTTAAATAGATTAGATGCAAATGTAAATATCGCATGCGAACTTATTTTAAGTCATCAAATTTAGATAAACGCCGAGTTGTTCAATGCTGGCGAGCCATCACCCGTTCCACAACAAGAGAAAGGACCAGGTAAATTTATCGGAAATTTACATTTAAAATGGCATTTTAAATAGATTTTGAAAACAAATGACAGTTAGAGCTTAGAAACTTTTAAGTACTCTTTCAGAAAATGATCCAATTGAAGCGATCCGTTACCTCTTCGCCGTTTACTACAACGAGTTATCCGAGGATATAACCAGGTGAGGAATTTCAGGATGAATAAAGAATGAATAGATAGATTCAGTGCTGTAGAAAGTAATAATTTTAACAATTCAAATATTATAGATTAAATCGTCGTCAAGAATCTCTATGTACGATGATGGAAACTGTTTTGGGTGGCTCGTGGACCACTGGATCGGTTGATGAGCGGAGAGGAATTGATCGTTGGTTTAAAAATTTGAAAATCTTGTGAGAAGAGAAATTTGATCGATAAATTTAGATATAATTTGATAAACAAAAAGAAGAAGAAAGATAATTTTAAATTTCAGCTATCAAAAGTTTTCTTTTAGCTCGAGAGCCTCGAGTGTTGCGACGTTTGGGAGCAAAGAATTTTTTCCGTCTTCAACCAGCGGTGAGTAGAAAGCCAGCATTGAAAAACTAAACTAATAAATGTTCAAATATCTAAAGAATTCTTTAGATGAGACCTTCAACAAATCCAATGACAGACGAGTACAGGGATCTCCTCCTTCCCGAACCTGAGACTTCATCTCAATCGAATGCACGAAGGAGTTGTACATTGCCGGAGAATCGAGAGAAGTTCGTTCTATCAAAAACTACAAACAAAGCTAGATTTGAAAACGAATTTGGATTTAAAACCAGTATAAAGGTTCAGATTCCGAAGGCAGCGTTATGATGATGATGGGGAAAACTCAGAGGAAAGCGCAAACTATAAAGGGACTGCAAAAGGAGGTTTGCAAAGAAAATAGTAACTTTAACTGATTTATTTAGGCCATCCCGGTTATCCATACATTTCGAAAGAAGACGAAGAGTTATGTTTGACTCAATCATGCGGAGTGCCGGCAAATTATGCTCAACGGGTGGCAAGGATTCTTTTCAAGGACAGTCTTCAATTGTATTTTAAGGTTGGGAAAGATTGTTATATTGGGAATTGAATAAACATCAATCAACTCTAGGAACAAGATCCCCGAAAACGTCATTGGATCCACGATATGGTCGATTTTCGATTTCCTTCAGAGGATAAACAAACTCAAATGTACAAATGGAAGAATTGCTCGTGGGCAATCAATAAAAATCGACATGGAAAAGTAATATTCAACAAATCTAATGTTTTTAATGTTATCAATTCCAGGAGCCTCAAGCCTTTCATCCTCGGAGATCTACTTATTTACCTGATACCTCAAATGCAAGTCCATCAAACGCAAATTTTGCTCAATTGTCCTATGACAAGCGGAAGGGTCAACATTACAAATCATGGACAGGAAAAGAGGAAATTTGTGAGTTATTCAATAGAGCTAACTAAAAGTATTTTATGTAATTGATAATTGAGTAATTTGAGCTCACGTGAAGCCCGATTTCCCTTATGTGAGTGAAGAGATTGAACAAGGAGCCTATGAGAAAAGTCCTCACGATCCAATCAAATACACTGAGATCCTCGCTTTTCAACTCTTCCATGACAGCCTCGACAAACTCTTTTCTGAACAGGTTTATCAATTAATATATTAACAATGGAAAACTGAAACAAGTATTTAAAATTTAGGATGGAGCGAAAAAGGAATGGCTTCGAGATATGGTTGATTATCGATTTCCTTTGGACGATAAATTGAAAAGGGACACGAGGTGGAAGGTTTGTAAATGATTATTGAGCATTTACAACCAATTTATTAAGGTTTGCGGAGCCGCCGCCAATCGCAATCGCTTGAAACACGTTGTGAATGGAGTAGGTGAGCGAAATTCAAAAGTTTGGAACAAACAATACGTGTTCGCCAAAACAATACCCCCGATTTTGAAAGAATACAGTCTGCCAAATGTCCTGTCTGATTTTACTTTTTCCCTTCCTCTCCCCGCTCACCCTATTTCCTCTTGTCTTCCTCTTTTTTCGAACCAAAGGCAAGTAAGGCCAGTTTTCACAAAAACCGAAGACACAAGCGGGTTCGAACCCGCCCCGACAAGCGAGAGACCGACACTCTGGCACCGCACCAGACAGCACATTGATGCTGGCCTTTTCCGCGCCCTCTCCTTTCAAAGACTCGACCCTTTCTATGCTAAGCTTTATTGGGGAGCTTGAGAGGCTCAACTTGAAAATCAAAATAAAAGTCAGCAAAAATCATATCAAAATATTTAGTTTTGGCGTATCCGTATACATCAAAGGAATTCGAAGAGAATTGTCTCCGAGCGGCTCGGGGAAATCCGACAGTTTATGCGGAAATGATGGGAAGAGGACTATTTGCTGAATCGATTAATGTATCATTTAAGGTTAGTGAAAGAAAATGTTAAAGCTAGGTATAAAGGGTTAAAATTACAAATACAACGACTCTGTAAAAAATGCCGAATATAGGTGTCCCGTTTAGGATCAAGATCCACGCAAACGAACGTGGCTTCACGACATTTTGGATCGCCGTTTCCCCACTCACGACAAAATCAAGCAGATTCAGGTTTATTTTTAGAATATCCATAAATAATTTGTAAGTATTTCCCAATCAGCAATTTAATTCTCAAGCTCAATGTTTCAGAAATGGAAGCTCTGCTCGTCGGCGATCAACAAGAATCGCTCGTTAACGAACGCTCAGCTAGATGGTTGGTTTTGCTGGAATATTAGTCCATAGAATAGTGTATTTTTATAGCCTGAACAGAAGATTTTACTTTGATTAATATTTATTCATTGTTCAACGTATTTTTTTAGAATACCGGATCGCAGCCGCTAAAAGTTCCACTGCTCATTCTGGCGCCTCAACCTCGAAGAAAGAAGAGAAAGAAACGATCACAAAGGTGAGTAAAAACAATAAATCAGAGTAATACAAGGTAATAAGCCAAATATTAGTACAAAATTACTCTAACTTTTAGCCAAAAGAAGAAAAAGAGCCACACACGCGGGCAAGGGACCCACCAAGGAATCGAGAAGAGATCGCGCCAACAGCGACCACAAGAACACAAGCTAGAGTTGGTTTTTTTAACCTTAAAACAATTCCTGCTAATAGAGATCACTATAGTTTAATTCAAAACAGTCAAAACAAAATCAAAATCTAACTTTTAAAAAATTCAGTCAACTTCTCGTGGTGCCACAACAAGCACACTTCCTGTCACAGAAGAACCACCGCTGGTGATAGTGAAACATCCACGATCGAGAGGAGTTGTAAGACAAAAGGAAAAAATCTTGATTTCATGAAATTTTAGGAAAAGGAGACACCAAAAGAAACTAATGGAATTCCGGGAACTCGTTCAAATGATTCAATCAAATTGAGAGCCGTCACAAAACGATCGGCCGCGCCTGCAACGACCGACACACCGATAGTGACAAAGATGGCGAGGAGGAAAAATTGTGAGAATACTTACCAAAAATTATTCATATTTTGTAGATCACTAACTTTGAATGATAAGTTAGTCGATTCAACAAATAGCCATCTTCCCATCATTCAACATACATAGCTTTTGCATCTATAAAATATATAACTTTTCTACGATTCTTTATGGTTCTCGAGACTACATACTTTTTAGGGACATTTTCGAAATTACTGTTGAACTATGAATTTAGCTCTGCTCGTCGCTGACCCAACCATCGCTTTCCCTTATAATGTCAACGATGATCAAGAAGAGGAATTTTTCCAGGTAAAACAATAATACTCCAACGTATAACTTATTTTTGATAATTTAAGAGTTGAGCTGTTTTTCCAAAACTAAGATTTCATTATCGAGCAATTTTTCAGAAATCCGATGGCTCCGCCTCGTCTTACGCAAAAACGGTGGCTCAAATCCTTTTCAAGGACAATCTGAATGCCTATTTCAAGGTGACTGGAAAAAAACTGCACAGCTAGCATTTTAAAAGCGTTTTTACATTCAAAACCCAATCTTTGAGTTTAACTTGACTCGACAAACCTTAGCGAATGAAAAGCAATTTAGGAACAAGATGAAGATCGCCGAAATTGGCTTCGGAAACTCGTGGATGCCCGTTTCCCAACTCCTCGAAAACGTGATCAAGGTAAGATAGTTTTATGGAACTGATCGATTGCCCAATTTTCAGAAATCAAATGGAAGAATTGTCAGCTCGCCATTAACAAGAACCGGAGCAGTTAATCATTTTCCTTTCGTTGTTGCCGTTATTTGTTAAGTATTCATGGCCGTCCTTTTCTACAAATAAAATTCAGATTTTACACAGTTTGTAAATTTATTAACGAATAACATTCAAGACAACGTGTAACAATAGCAAATATTTACAATTTTCAACAAAAAACAAAATCTTTTATCATTAACCCGTGATCATTAACAATAACAATAGAAAGACATTACTTGTGCATTCTCCATCAAATCACGCTTCAATAACGAGAGGACTTTGGAGTACGATGACGTCGAAGGTGCTCGTTGAGATTGTGCTTGTTGGTGAAGCAAATGTCACATTCACGACACTTCAAATCTTGGCGATCGACAAGGAATGGGGTCTCATGTTGTCGCCTTTCGTGCTCCCTCACTCGTTGGACAGTCTAAAACAGTCGTATTTTCAATTGGATGTAATCAACTAAACTAGACTACGTTACTACACGGTCATGATGGTCAAATTTCCATAAAAATTAACAGCATTATCGCATCAAAAATTACCTGAAACACCTTGTCGCAGTACCAACATGTGAAGCATTTGTCTTCATTGGAGTGGCACTCAGATATATGTTTCACCAAGAGCGCTCGACTTGAATACTCCTCATCGCACACTCCACAAATGGATGGCCTTTTTTCCATGATCACCGATACGCCACTGCCTCCCCCAAACCGTTGACCCAAATCCGGATGATCTTGAATAAAATGGAGCCGCAAGTCGACTAAAGTCAAGGCCCTGAAGTTGCAAAACCTGCATGCGAGTCCGACTTCAGGTGATGGAGCTGCTACAGGGCTTCGGTTTTTCGCTTTCCGTTTTTGCGGAGTCCCACCATTCTCCAGCAACTTAGCTTTACGTGCCTCAATCAACGTTTGCCTTGCCGCCATTTTTGAATCTTTTTCCTTGGCCTTCAGCTTTCTCAACTCCTCCAGCTCTTTTTGCTTCCGATATTTCTCATCAGTTTTGAGCTTTTCTTCTTCCTCAGCAACCTTTCGTGCTTGATATTCAGCTTCGGTCTCCGTGTTTTCCATGTCGAATTCACCAGAATGTTTCCTGCGATAATGAGAGTTGAAAGAAATGTAATCAGAAGCCTGATGTTCGATCCCTTCTTTGGCACATTTAGCACAGCAAAACTTCCTCAAGCGTATCGATTGCCTCAGTTGCAAAGCGCTACCCTCATCATCTTCACCTTCTTTGTAAAATTTTCTCAGTTCGGTTTTCCATTGTTTTGAATCTCGATCGCTATGAATAGCCATAAAATGAAAAACTACTTTGTCCAATAAAGTGAAGCCTGGTTGGGAGCTCAGACGAATGCCAGCACAGTCAAATGGGCAGCGAAGAAGTTGGTTTTGCCCAGCTGCATACTTCTCATGCATATCGAGGTGGTTTCGCCGAGAGTGTCGAACAAAGGTAGAAGCATCAGAAAGCGATGCGTCACATAATTTGCAATAAAACATCTTCGACTTCGTCTTCATCGTTTCCTTTAGCGATTTCTCAAAGTTCAAGAACGGGAACGACGTCGAAATGTTGACCTCTTCAGCGATGAATCGAGCTTTTGTGAGAGCTTCTTCCGAAACGTGATGGTTGGCGATGATATGGAAGACATGGCTGATGGGAATCGAGTACTTTGGTTCTTTCCATCCAAGCCAGCACATCTTGCATTTTGGCTTCTCGAATTCTTCCATCTAAAAAAGTGATATTAAATAAGCTAATGCATTAATACACCTAAAGATTTGAAGTTTTTCTGACTGTAAATTATTTTTTAAACCACTTTTGGAAATACTGTTAGGGAAATCAAAACGCGAATGTAAAAACGCAAGACCATTACTCGCCAACTTCTTCTCGACATAAAAAACCATTTATCCATAAGTTAATTTTGAAACCATTTACAGACAACCAAGAAAAACAAGACCTCAACAACAAAACAAATTCAGATTTTTGTAACTAGATATGTCAGAGACCCATTAATTCGACTGTTTAAAAGAAAAACAAAAGAAAGAAAAACAAAAGAAAGAAACAACAGGAAAGAAAGACACAAATTTAAAACAAGCAACGATAATTCCTTAAGCTTTTCCATTTGTTTTACTTGAATGATCTTCGTGATCCTTTCGTTGAGTTTCCCAAGCTTTCTCCAACTTCTTGCGCAACGATTTTGAAACCTAAAATTGAACAATTAATCGAATTCTGAGCAATTTCGTCACCTCTTCCCCATCTGCTGTGTGAGTTGGAATTCCCTTCTCATCCCACTTCAAGTATTTCTTGGCTTCTTCGCCTTGCTTGAAGAACTCCTCAGGAGGAATTGCCTTCAATGCGTCTTTCGCAGCCTTCTTCAGCTCCTTTTCCCTTTTTTCCTAAAAATTAAGTCATAAAAATAACAAAAAAAGCTTTTCGTACATCTTGTTTCTTCCTTTCGACTTCCTTTTCCCGCTCCAATTCTTTCAACAAGGCTTCTCTGTAATTAGAATTAGTGTATTCATATTTGGAGAGCTGTTTACCGATCGACAAGTTTGATGACCGTTTCCTTGCCTCTATCCTCCAAACGAACTCCCAAATTTGGCAATATTTCATCCCGCAACTTGTCGGAAAGCTAAAGATATTTGTTAAAATGTGCAAATCATATTAAACACATTACCTTCAAAATATCGTGGACCCCGTTTGCCTTGGCAATTTTTCGTACTTCTTCACGGAACTCAGAGAGGACATTCAAATAAGGCATCACGGTTTCTTCTTTTGATGTTGAATCTTCATCACTAAATTTCTGAATTTAAATGCAAAAACTTTAAACAAACGTTGACAACGGATATCCAATCTCCGAAGATGTGGGAATCACACCAAAAACCCGCAAAATTTTTGTGATGTACAGAGCTAGTTGGCGCAAAAGTAAAGCATTGGGTGGTTGCTCAAGTTTTTGCTAAAAAAGAGATCACTGTAGTTTAAAGAATAACATCAAATACCTTTTCAACGATGTACGCATTTCCGATTTCAACAATCTTCCTCAAGCGCTCCATTACCGTGCGGGTATCTATCGAGTCGCAAAGAGCTTCATGCACGTTGGCCTAAAGGATGTTAATTGCTTCAAAATAAAATCCTAGCACGCCAGTAGGCATATGAGTAACGTTTTAAAACAACAAACCCTAAGCTCAGAGAATTCCTCGCTAAGTTTTTTCTCCCTTTCTTCAAATTTCTGGAACCCTTCCGAGTCATCTGGCTTCCAAGACTTGCGCAACAAATCCTTCACGAGCAAGAAAAACTCATTGGTGACTGTTTCAAAATGGAGTGCCAGATTCATCGTCTCTTTACTATCAAAAAATGCAAATTTTGAGTAAATTTACAAAAAAAACATACCTGTAATCCAAGAGATCTGACCAAACATGCAGCAAAAAGAGAATCCGAAGCTGACGTGGCGAGTAGTCCTCCAGGGCTTGGCGAATCGTGATGAAATTCTTGAGACTCTTGCTCATTTTTAGGCCCTGTATTCGAAGAGCTCCGCAGTGAATGAAGTAGTTAACCCAGTGCGGATCATCATAGTGTGCTTCAACCTAAAACAGTTACATGAGCTTAGTCATTAACTAGTAAAATTGTCGCCAGGATAAATGAAAATCTAAAAACGGACTTGTGCTATTTCATTGTCATGATGTGGAAATCTCAGATCGAAGCCGCCAGCATGAATGTCCAATTTGTTGCCGCATATAGCATTTGACATCACCGAGCATTCAATATGCCATCCTGGGCGTCCTTTCCCCCATGGACTGACCCACCATGGTTCTCCTTTCTTCGACGCTTTCCAAAGAGCAAAATCGGTTTCGCCTTTCTTCATCTGTATTTTGACAATGTAGATGCAAAGATTGGTAAAAATAAACAATCATTGTTTCTATCCTATGAACTTAAAACTTAATATATAGTATCATATTTACGCCATGCGACGTTCAGTTATTTTTATTAATGACTTATTAAATATTCACCTGTAATTGATCAGCTGAGATGCTCAATTCGCCTTCTCCTTCCCGCATATTCTTTAGCAAATTGTCTTTGTCGGCAAAGGCTTCAGGCACCAATTTTGCGTAGAAATGCTTTGGATTGCTAGTGAAAGCGGTCGTATCGAAATAAACCTGAAAAAAAGACATAATGCAAAGCTTTGGCAAAAATACCGATCCATCTTTTGTTGCGTACGCGTAGCCATTCTTGATGATCCTCTCAATATAGGAAATGATTTCGGGCACATATTCGGAGACCCGCGTCAAAACATCAGTCGGTAAAACATTTAGACGGGTCATGTCTTTGAAGTATTCTGTTTCAAATCTAAGAAAGTTTTCCATAACATAATATCCTTTCAATGCTCACTCTCGTGAAAGGCTATCAAATACAGCATGGTCTTCAATAGTTTCTCCTTTTTCTTTATCAAGCCATCCCATCAAAACGTCGCTCGAATCAGCAAGCAATTGTTTCTAAAAAAGTAAAATTGAAATATCATATACTAGAGCATTTTACCTGAGCATCGGCGATAGCATTTTCATTTTTTGATTTTAAAGCCTCTTCAAGTTGCTTGGAGCTCTTATTAACTTTCAAGATCTAAAGAAAAATAGGTACATTCGGTGGAAACACCTACAATTCCTTCCAGCATTCCTCGTTTGTCGTTGTCGGTTTCTTTCTCAAATCGTACCTAAAATAGTTATAAGAAAAAGACCTATAAATTTAATAAGGTTACATTGAAAAGCTCCAATGCTTTTATAACATCTGAGGCAACATCGGCCGCTGAAGCATTTTGAACGGTGGCCAGATATTCTTTTAAAAGATGGCGTTGTCTTCCTCGTTGAATAATCTTGTCGTCGATGTCGGTAATGTTCATCACATGTTGGACGTCATATCCAAAGTAATCGCTCAAGACTCGTCGAATGATGTCCAATCCGAGATATGTTCGAGCGTGACCCATATGCGAATGATCGTAGACGGTTGGGCCGCAAATGTACATGGTCACCTAAAATAAAATATGGAACACTGAAGTTAATTGTTAATTGAAGATCAATGTTATTAAGAAGGTAGTTTTGTTCACAAAATTAAGAACCTTACCTTTCGGCCTTCATTTGGGACAAACACAGTTTTGGTTCTCGTCATTGAATTCAAAAGCATCAGTTGTGGCCCGGTAGGGGTTGGCGCAGTCCATGGCGCTTGGGCACGTCGTTGAGCGCCTAAATAACATAAATTAACAACAAGATTAAAAGCAAAATGAATACCCTCAGCCATTTTCAGAAGAGTTGTGCTAATTCTTCGACTTCCTATTTGTAGTAGTCGAGGTCGCAATAGAACCTGAAAAAGTAGTCGAGGTCGTAATAGAACCTAAAAAATGCTGGCTTTGATTAAAAAACGAGATAAAAACATTAGAACTTAAACGTAAAAAGGAGCGTTCTATACTCAAAAAGGTTCCTCAATGCTCTTTGTCGGAATTTCCGTCTTTAAAAAGCAGGGGGAAGGGGGCGGGGTTATGAGTCGGCACATAGCAGTTGTTTTGATTCCAAAATTATGGTGCAATGTATTACAAAGCACATTTTGCTTTTAGGTAATTAATCCTTTTATTTACCTAAAAATTTTCTTCGGCAAGAATTAAGGCAAGAAAAATCCAATAAATTGTTTTCATTTGTTTTTATCTTCGCAACAAAATTTTACATGGATAATCAAAAGTCGGTTTGCTTGCCGTAATTAAGTTTCGAATTAAGTTAAGTTAAGTTTTTTAAGTTCTACGAAGGTAAACAGTTTTTAAAAACCACAAAAAAGCGTCAAAAGCCTTTGTTTGACCGACACGTGGCCAGCAGTGCACCCAGTTCACCGTTTTTCTCAGCTCTTCTCCATTTCTCCCGCTCTCTCGCTTTAGATTACAACATTCAAATATTGGGGAAAGCATGGACCCTATAAAACGGCTGATGCAATAACCTCAAAAATTGCCATCCAAACAAGTCGCGAACGGGTGTATCATGCGGAGTGATGCAAACGAACCTCCGAATTGCCAGTTTGGGCCTAAACTTTGATACGTTTCTATATTTCGCAACATCGAGTTTAAGGAGTTAAATCGAGGTGTGAGGAAACATTGAATGGACTGAAAATGAGAAAGGGGACAGTAAATAAGTAAATATACGCAGCAACATGGAAAAAGAGATAGGCATAGAAAAAGAACTTACGCAGCTGGAACTTTCTTAACTTGCAAATGAATTTATGTTCTGTAGAGATTCTTTATAGGCGCTCTTTAAGACTACGGTAAACAAGTCAGTTTTTTAGAAATGCAGTAAATAACGCAAATTTCGGTATGCAGTCGTCAAAAAAAGCCTTGACCGGTCAGTGTTTACTTGTTCCATAGAACCCATCCAAATATATTGACCACAAATAGTTTTATGTAGCATTTTCAAAGGTTGTTAAAATGAGCCATTTAGCTTTTTGATATCCTTTGAACTAAGAGTTTTATGATCGGAAAACCTTATTTGAGCATGATTTTTAAAAATCTGTATTTTAAAAATGAATGAATCCGATTGAAAATGCTTTCGTTGCTATCCTAGTGGGGGGCACTTTTTTTCTTCAAAACTACCTTTTCTGGGGTAGTTTTATGCGTAGATTCCAAAAAACACAACGAGAGATTGGAAAAAGGCGTTTTAAGCCGAGTTTCGGGGATCCAAAGTGCGCGCTTCTATGGTGTACTTCACTATATGGAGCTCAGGTTGTCGACTATTGGGGGCACTTTTCAAGGTCAAAACTAGAGCCAAAACCATTTTTAACCACTAAATATTTATTTTCGAACTTAAATTGACTGGTGGAGGCAAGACGAATCGAAAAAATATTTTGAGATTTTGACTCATCTTTTACTATTTTTTGTTTTGCTTCAATTTGATCAGAAACGTAATCAGTAGGTTATTGTTTTGTCTTCAACACATCAATTTGCAATTAAATAAATGGCGGGTTCAAAGTTTCTTGTCTCAAAGCCATTTGAATGTTTTAAAAAATGAACTTGTAGAACTTGAGAAATATACATAAATAGTCGCAAGTAACCTTAAGAGGCCAAGAAATCCTTCACAATGATCCCGGAAAAGAATTGTGCGCTTTTTAGCACCTTTCATACCGTAACCGAATTTGACGTCATAAAGGGCGGCGCAAAAGTGTATTTTGTCGATTTTTATGTTGCACTAGGGTGGCTAAGAGTTTCGTTGTTTATTGTTGCCAAATTTGGCAAATGCGATTGTTTTTGATATGGTTTAAGATACTTACCGCTAGACTTGACTATCGAAAACTTATCGAGATCTCGATAAGTTTTCCAAAATCTTTAAAAATCGTGAAACCCAGATCTGGGATATTGACAGTCGTATTCAGCGCATCGAATTACTCCGAAATAAGCCGCAGTTAAAAGGATTTGACGGAGAATCAACTAAAGTTTTACCATTATCGATAAGCCCTCGGTATCGATAAGTCTTGATAAGAACTTATCGAGATCTCGACAGTCAAGTCTACTTACCGCTATACCCGAATGTTTTCGTTTTAAACGTGCTGATTTTTAATGTCAAATCGAAATATCACGTTTTAGATGTCGTTGAGCCGAACGATATTCAACACCTCGCAGAAGAATATCTTCTGTGTTTTATCGCGGGCTTATAGCGGATCACAAGGTTGGTTTGAATATTGGATTAAATGTTGACTTGTACATAAACACTTCTTCATTTTCCGTTTAGATGCTGATCTAGTCGTCATTGGTGCCGGCCCAGGCGGCTATGTGGCGGCTATCAAGGCAGCTCAACTGGGAATGAAGGTTTGTTGTTTTGATCTTTTTCTTACTGAAAAGTTGCTAACTCTATTTTAATGTGAAAATTAGCAGAATTGCCTAAGCTTTTGTAAAATGACGTTTGTAAAAATGCTTCAAGTTTGTAATGGAAACAATTAACTTCATGACTTTTAGACGATCTGTGTCGAAAAGGGCGCAACGCTCGGCGGTACGTGTCTCAACGTCGGCTGTATTCCGTCAAAGTCGCTTCTTAACAATTCCCACTATTATCACATGGCTGCACACGGAGACTTGGCAAGCCGAGGTAGATTTTAAGACTATATTTTAGGGTAAAATAGATTCACTTACTTGCAAGCATCATATGCAAAGTGTTTCAGGAGTGGAGGTCGAAACCAAACTGAACTTGCCAAAAATGCTTGCAGCAAAAGAAGGATCAGTTAAGGTAACGAAATTTTGTCAAGTTGTGTTTGACAAAAAGATTGAAATAGGTAATGCAACTTATTTTAGGCTTTGACTGGAGGAATTGCTCAACTTTTCAAAGCCAATAAAGTGGGTCATGTAAACGGCCATGGAACAATTGTATCAGCAAATCAGGTTTGAACTTTTTTTGTTCGAAACAAACTTAATTTTAGGTGCAAGTAAAGAAAGCTGATGGTTCATCGGAAACGATTAACACTCGTAATATTCTCATTGCAACTGGTTCCGAGGTGAAATCTTTATTATGTTCTTTTAATAATCTTTTAGGTAACACCCTTCTCTGGAATTGAGATTGACGAGAAAACAATTGTTTCTTCAACTGGTGCTTTATCTCTTCAAAAAGTCCCGAAGAAGATGGTTGTCATTGGTGCGGGAGTTATCGGGCTTGAATTGGTTGGTTTGAATACAATGAATGCTTTAAATCAAGATTAACATACAATGGCCATAACAAAGAAAGTTTAGGGATCAGTTTGGCAAAGACTGGGAGCAGAAGTCACTGCTGTAGAGTTCCTTGGGCACGTCGGTGGTGCCGGGATCGATATGGAAGTTTCAAAGTTGTTCCAGGTTTGAAGAAGTTCTATGTTAAAAATTTATTTTGCCTTGTGCAATTTTTGGTTTAACAGCATCAACTTTTAGCGAACGCTTACCAAACAAGGATTCAAATTTTTGTTGAACACAAAAGGTTGGTTATGTCTGTTGAAGTTGAGGTTGTTTTGGTGCTCGTGAAAGAGAGATAAGTTTTTTATTCTGCTTACCGATAAATTTTAGTGATGTCTGCATCGAGGCAAGGAGAAAATATTTCTGTTGAAGTTGAAGGAGCCAAGGATGGCAAAAAGCAGCAGGTACTAGTACATTCTTTGTAGAATAGCAAGTAGTTTTATGGTTGGTCCGAAGATAAACGTTAGTTGTTACAGTCAAAAATTTTAAGCTCGATTGTGATGTGCTGCTAGTGTGCGTTGGTCGGCGACCGTACACTCAGAATCTTGGCCTCGACTCTGTCGGAGTTTCACTTGACAATCGTGGTAAGTTCAATTTAACATCTTTTTATCTTAAAATAATGGTATTTTTAGGAAGAATTCCTGTGAACGAGCGATTTCAAACATCGGTACCTTCGATTTTTGCAATTGGTGATGTGATTCAAGGACCCATGTTGGCACACAAAGCTGAAGATGAAGGTAAATTATAATCTGTCAAGCCGATACTTTATGCGTTTGAGACTTTAAAATGAATACGGTTAACTCACAGTTTTATACGTATTCGTTGAATAGTTAAGCAATAGGTTAATTTAAGGTAAAAATAATATTATTTTGAAGCTCATTTTTAACTAAAACCTTCAGGTATTCTGGCTGTTGAGGGACTTGCTGGTGGTGCTGTTCACATCGACTACAACTGCATTCCATCTGTGGTCTACACACATCCCGAGGTTGCCTGGGTCGGAAAATCTGAGGAACAATTGAAGAGCGAGGTTTAATAAAAATGAATCTGGGTACTTATTAATCATTTAGGGAGTTGAGTTCAAAGTTGGAAAGTTCCCCTTCGCCGCCAACTCTCGAGCTAAAACAAACAATGATCAAGTCAGTTTAAAATACTTTTTTAAATTCTGTTCAATTTTAGGAAGGCTTTGTCAAAGCGCTTGCCAACAAACAAACTGGTAACTTTTTAATGAAATTATGATATGATATTCGTACATGCACAAACGTCTTTTGTTAACCGATAAATTTAGATCGATTACTTGGCGTGCACATTATTGGACCGGTGAGTTTTTTTCTTTTCTAAGGGTTGTTAGGTTTTTACATGTTTTAAAACGAATAGTTTTATTTTTAGAATGCCGGAGAAATGATTGCTGAAGCGACTTTAGCTCTCGAATATGGAGCCAGTGCTGAGGACATTGCCCGTGTGTGCCACCCGCATCCGGTTGGTTGCTTTACAAGCCATACAAGAAACTTATCTATACAACTTTTAGTTTCAGTAAATTCTTAGCTCCAAATATTGAAATTGAAATTTTAGACACTTTCCGAAGCTTTCCGTGAGGCCAACTTGTCTGCATATTGTGGGAAAGCGATCAACAGCGTCTAAAAAATATCAACTTAATTCTCTTCTTCTGAAAATTGAAACATCTTTCCTACCGGTGTATTTCCTTTCAATTTTCGATATATTTATTCAGAAAGTTAAACCATTTAGTCATCATTCTTTTCCCCGGCTTTTTTTGTAGTGTAATGTTTATGAAATTTAATTTTTGTGAACTGATTGTTTCGATACGATTTTTGCAATTGCCGAAGGTTAGGAAATAGTCTTACGATAAAGCTAGTAATTTTTGTAAACACAATACTCACAAACACAAAAATCAAAGCAAGCTAACAGAGAATTTCCGTTTATGATCAGTGTTTAACTCATTCATTCAACGTAAACGGGAGAAGTGTTAAGAGATAATTTCTCCTCTCCGTTTAAGTTTTAAGGTTTATTGTTTGATTTAAGTTGCATGCTGAATTATGGGCAACTAATCATCGAAAGTAGTTGCTCAAAAAACTTTCAACATGTTCGCGAGCATGGTTCGAAATGGCAAAAGTCTTGCTGGCCATTTTTTTAATTTGATGGGAAAGCTACCGTATACCTTTGCCACTTTTCTTCTTTTCGCTTCCTCATTTTATTCGATCCTTTTGTTTATTGACGTTTGTTGTTCTTTGATAGTCTCTTATGGAAATTTACTCGGGTTTCATGGGAAAACAAGAGATTTTAATGTGTTAAAGTTGTGTCATTATGTCAAAAACAAAACATAGACTCGCCCCAGTTCCCCAAAGGGTACGGACAAGTTTAGTGTTAGTAATTTCTTAAGCAAGAGAACTTGCGAATTATTGATTTTGGCACTCATTTGTACTTGTAAAATTCACGTTTGTGTACTAAATCTAAATATCTTCCATTTTTATTCTGGTTCTTTTTTAAAGCGTGGTAGATTTAACGTTTTTATTTTAGAAGCGTCACCGACAACGAATGAATGAGTGCGCATCAGGTACAATTTTTGTGATCTAGAATGAAGAATAGAAGAAAGATCTAGGACTATTGGCATGAAAGCTTAGATTTTCTTCAAGTTCGTAATCGCTTTACGTTTAGATCATCACAGGCGCCCTAAACCAAGGCGAACACGTGTTTTCCGTTGGATCGGTAGACGGGATTAATTTTACGGTTGGTAGTATCTTTTTATCGTTTGATTCAAAATTTATAAACTATTGATATAAAAGCTTAGGTATGTGCGGTTGGAGCCAATATAGTGATTCTTGCTTCGAATTTCGAGCGGGTCCAAGTGATTCCCGGGATTGGACAAAACGATGGTCACATTGTTAGCAGTGTGAGCAGTTGTCAAGATTCGGGAAAGGTTTGTTATGTTTGTGTTAAAAACAAAGAAAATGAATAGTTTGCTGAAAAATATAGGTACTAAGCCAGTTGCGGTGGGGGGCGGGGCGGGGCACTTTTTTTTCTTTAAAACCACTTTTTCTGGTATAGTTTTATGCGTAGATTCCGAAAAGCACAACGAGAGCTTGGGGAAAAGGTGTTTTAAGCCGAGTTTCGGGGCTCCAAAGTGCGCGCTTCTATGGTGTACTTCATTATATGGAGCCGAGCCTGTCGACTATTGGGGCACTTTTCAAGGTCAAAACTAGAGCCAAAACCATTTTAACCCCTAAATATTTATTTTCGAACTTAAATTGACTGGTAAGGGCAAAACAAATTGAAAAAGTATTTTTTGAGATTTTGAATGAAGCGCACTTTGGAGTCCCGAAACTTGGCTTAAAACGCATTTTCCCAAGCTCTCGTTGTGCTTTTCGGAATCTATGCATAAAACTACCCCAGAAAAAGTGGTTTTAAAGAAAAAAGTGCCCCCCCCCAACAGTTGTAGTACCAAAACAGGGTCTCTATTTTGGTCTTAATGCCGGTTCAACTCTGGGTTCAAGGTGCTAAAATGCTAAACAGCTTAGTAAAATCTCATTTTATAGATTGCTGCCACTTATGGGAATGTCATTCGAATATTCGAGCCCTCTCATCACAACTTCGAGAAATCCAAACATGTTTGCTTGTTACTTTTTGCGTATATGTTTATTTTAGCGTCTCGACTATCACTGGTTTGAAACACATTCCCTAACAGTAAAAGGGCCTATCTCTACAGTCATTTGGAATCTTGAAGGTAGTTTTGAGTAGTTCGGGTGTGACTTACCTCTTAATTCAGGCCTTCGTTTACTTGTCGCCGTTCGAGATGAGCTTTTACTGTATCAACATCGATCTCTTCAACAAAATTCAATGCCACGACCACAATCAACATCAGTGATGTTCTCAATTTCGGATTTAAATCAGGAAGGAAGTAGTGATCAATGGAATTTGATTTGGACAAAGCGTTTGCCAGAGGCCCCGAAATACATTCGGTACGAGTTATGAAAGTTATGAGAACATACATAATGACTCATATCAGAGAAATCGATATGAGCTCTAACTTCACGTATTTAAATTTTAGCTATTCTCCTGATGGGTGTTTTATTGCGACCGCTGGCGAGGATGATAAAACCGTGAAGGTGTGGTACGAAAATACTGGTTTGAGTTCTATTTTGATTCTTGTAATTTGTTTGTCAGGAAGTTTAACTAGTGACGGAGCTACTTCGTTCTCGTATGTGTCTTTGCAACATCCAAGTTTGGTTAACGGTTTTGAGTGGAGAAGAGTTGGAAGATATATGCCCAGGTATGTGAAACTCATCTATTGTATAAAAGGGCTATTTTAGAAGATGTATCAGTAACGTACTGATAACTTGGTGCGCGGACAATACATCGAGAATCTGGAAAGTCGGAAATTCGGAAGTTTTCCGCAAAAAATATTTTTAGGAGTCACCGCCGATAGAAAGTACTTTGGTTGAAATCAGCGGCGCTGGCAGCGACTTGAATTGGATGAATTACAGTCGACATGGCGGAAAACTTGGCACAATCAAGAAAGCTCGGAATAAGATACTGGGAAAGCTGAACAATTTGACGTGAATTTTGATTTTCTTGGGATCCACACTTGTTTTTATTTAGACCCGAGAAAAATGGAAAGACAAGTGAAGCCAGTATGCAATCAAAGAAGTCTAGAGTTCTTACTTTGCACGACACCCCGCCACAACCAATTGTGCTACCCGAACCCGCGGTGAACGTCAACTTTTATCTTGCGTCGTCGATTAACGCGGAAACAGGTATGTTGTTAGTATGTACTATTTTTCAAGCTTTCAGGCATTGTTGATCATGTACTACTTCAGATTGTCTGTTAGTGCCTACGATGGAAGGATCGACTCATGCAAAGAAGCCTTTTGCTGTGCATTGGATGAATAACAAAGAACTCGTTTACAGCCAAGGCGCCGAAAAGCTACTGGCTGAAACCCTGCTCTCAAATCTTCTTGAAAAAAGTTGGTCATATTTTACTTGATGGATTTGTAAAAGCAATATTTTTGATTGATGATTGCTATTTAGGAACTGCCTCAATACCGGAAGATGAAGCGGAAGATGAAGAGGCTGCGGATCGAATTTCATCGGAAAATATCACTAGCCCGGTTTCAACAATCTCAACGCCGGCTAGACAAAGTGGTACAAATGGCTCGGTAAAACATTAAATCTTTTCCCGTTCGAAGAAACTTTAGGACCATTCCACAAATGATTTGCTGGATGTGAAGCTTGTGGATGAAATGAAGATGGATGAAAAATCAGTCAATCAATCAATTAATCAATTAATCGATCAATGGATGCGAAGCAATGACATTTTATTCACAATACATCCGGTTGATGGTAGTCTCTTGACTTGGTTTGCGATTGGCACATTGGCCGTTATTAAAAGTGTTTTCTAGGACAATAGAATGGCTTGATGATTTGCATCGACAACCATCTATTTCATTCTCATCGCGTTTTCCGAGTGCATTTCCCCTTACTGATGCGGCGTCACTCCAAACTTCTCTGCACACGTTTAATCCCCATGATCCAATTTACGTAGATGTCTTGCAAAGATTTGGGCAATCACAACAAAGTTAGTTTTTTAATTGAAATCAATTTTAACATTTTGGGTGAAACAAAATTAATGTATTATCGAAATATGCTGTATGCTCTATTTTTACTTTAGCCACAACTCTCATCGAAAAGTCACTTACACCGTCTATCTACATGTTAACTAATCACGAAAATGGCTCTCTCAACCTATGGCGGATAAACATGGAAGAAGCTTCACACTATGCAACCATTTTGAATATTGTGCATACCTCTCGGATGTGTGGACATAGGTTTCAAATTAGTCAGGTGTGTTTTAGAAATTTCATGCATTTACAAGCGCTGTCATTTAGGTGATGCCACATCCAGTGCTACCTTTGATGATTACTACCTCACAATTTACTGCCACCGAACATATTGGCGAAAACGAGCTGAAAGACAGTCTATCTGAGGTATTTTCAAGTCCAATTAATCTTAAGAGCTAATATTTTAGATAATTTTGTGGAAAATCGGCTTTGTTGGGCCTCTTTGTCGCAGTGGGGGCGTTTCCGAATTAGCAAGGATGGCAGCGCATTCATCAGCCTCTTTTCGTCACATGGCGTGGATTCCTGCTATTCTACCTAGGTATTAAGTTAACTTTTTAAGTTTTTATGGACATGATGAAATTTAGTAGCACGTTGGGTACCGTTTGCAACTCGCCGTCTTCCTGTTTCATTGCTACCGTTGGATACGATCTCGTTTTATATCAAGTATCAGCTTTGAGTTGATATATCAATTGATGTTTATAGGCTGTTGTCGATGCACGCTCGTTGCTGGCCGAAATTTATAACGCAAAGCGAACGAGAGATGAAAGTCCAGCCCGATCTAGCAGGTTCGAAGTATTTTCTGTCCAATAGCCTTTCATTTAGCCGCTCACTTACACCATCGCAAAGGGCTCTCGAGCAAACAGGGACGCCAATTACGGATACATTCAAAGTTGTTTCAACACAATCGACAAACAAGCCTGGATGTGTTATCGAAGTAGCAGCGATTCGAGGAGCACTTGTATAAATTATTTTACACACATTATATTTTTTTCCTTTAGACTGATTCGAAAGTTTTACTGCTTCACGTGTTCAATGAGCGACTAATTGTGGAGGATGATGATACGCTACTCAACGATACTATTGCGAACAGCAGTGTAGTTAATGGTTGGCTAATCTTAAGTCGACTTTTATGTTATTTGCATTCATTCTAGATCGCAGTCGAGCTTTATCATTCAGTGATCGATATTTCATCGTCTTAATCCAGCGAGAGGACAATGTTGACAGGTTTATTGAACAATGCTTAAATTATTTGAATTTTTAGGCTCATAATGTATTCGTTGAATCTGGCTTCTCAGCAACCGAAACCGATTCCGATTCTGGGTAAAAACTATTTGTTCTTTGGATATTAAACTTTTTGTTTAGATTCTGAAAATTTGCCGGATGCGAAAGGGTTTCTACGTCCAGCTAGCCCAATCCCTCCATCTGTGGCCAGACTACAAACAGAACAATACCGAGTGTGCGATCAAGCATTGACTTTACCAAAAGGAGTCAGAGTAAGTTAAAAGACCATCAAATCTATTAGAGCTGTACATAAACAAGTTCATCAAGTTTAGATCGTGAATGCAACTCCTGCGGCGGGACATCTCTCATCGTCTTCTCTTTACCCAGCATGCAAAGCTCCCTATGTGTTAACGACTTCCTGCACTGGTATTGTAATTATTTTGATTTACTGACCGATAAAATTTAGATGACATTGTTCGCTTTTGGAAATGCACCCAAATTGACTCGCCGAATGGGATTTCCAAATTTGAATGGAAAGAATGGCAAATGATCTCTGATTCTAAGCCATCAATGCTGGAAATTGATGGTAAGCATATATAATACGTTGCTAAAAAAATTTGTGTACGGTCGACAATCTTGTTAGTTTACAAGAATTATTGGACCTCAATTTTACTTATAGGTACCGTGTACGCCCTGTCAGCAGCCCACTCTGGGCGTCTTGCCTGCGCGTATGACCCACGAATTGGACAATATGATGTGGACGATAGACCAACAAAAGTAAATATTTAGTCATGCATGTAGATATTGTAGAGTTTCAAAAATCTTTCCAGAAGCAGTCAATCCCAATAATCACAGATGATACTCTTAAAGTAAGCAAGTAGTCCGTGTTGTAGAAATCTTAACCAAACGCTTTGAGTAGATTTCATTCAATTCCGATGACCCTTTTTATGATTTTACAATTAGCTTCGGTGGTGGTTTCATTGTTTAGTTGAAAGTTTAGATTGATATTGGTGTCTTTGAATGCGAGTCGTCGGGTGGAGTGGAATGGATGAGGGAGGACACGATTTCGATTAGCAACATTGTTTTTCCGCAAGTTCGGTATGTCCTAAAGTACTTTTAAGACAAACTGGTGTTCCGAGTACTTACTTTCTAAGGCTGGCTCTGGAAGTTCATTTAAGCACACATTCTTTGAGTAACTCTTTTATCATAATATTTATTTTTCAGAGTCCCGCGAATTGAAGATTTCTCGGCAACTTCAGGAGGTATGATAGATGCGGCAATGGCTGGAATTCAATCGTTGCACCCAAGTCCCAGTGTTGTGATGAGTGCTTCGGGTACCCTTTCTCGTCCACAAAGCCTTCTTTTCCAAAATCTTCCTTCTTCTCGTACCAATCTTTCATCAGCCAACATCCACCACGACACGCATCTTTTGCCTTTCTCCAATGCAACCCTTTCGTTGTCATCACATCCATCAGCCAATCAACTCAACTTGCATGGTGTGATTTTGTGTTAGCTTTAGTTGGTCAAAATTTTATTTTTCTGATGTATCCTGCCAATACATGGATTTGTTTTGAGTTAGTACTTTTAAACACCAATATTTTCAAGGAATTCTTGTAGTTGTGTGGAAATATCATTTGTTTCATAAAAGCTTTCTGTGACAATATTGCATGTTTTAGTGCCACAAGAAGAAAGCATCAGAAGAGTGCTTAGTTCGTCGGCTTTAAAGGCTCAAGAAACGTTTGATAATAGTTGGTTTAAGTTTTCTATTAAATGATTTTGATATTTAGTGTCAATCTCTGATATGATCCGAATTGATTGGGTTTCCACTGAAGATGGTGCACATATGTTGACGGTTGGAGTGATCTCGAACATCTACTTATACACACAGATTTCCCAGGTAATAGTCAATTCATAAGCATTTATAATTTTTGTTACAGGATCAAGCACAAAAGAACGTGGTAGCAATGCGAGACAGTGAAGTAAACATCCGAAGACCTAGCTTGAGAAAATCGAGTAGCTTAGCGGCACCGGAACATGTTCATAACAAATTAGTACGTTTCACTTGAATCTTTTTACTATTGCAAAATTGCAGCATTCAATACAAAAGCCTTGTTGTTTATTTTAGACTCGTTGGGTCTGCACCCGAGTTTTTCAACTGCAATCAGCCGATGGATTGCCGCCGATTCCTACAACTTTGCATTGGGTACGAGATGGGCTGCTCATCGTGGGCATGCAAACGGAGATGAGGTTTTGAAAAACGTCAACAAGCAATATAGGTACCAAACTTTAGATGCTATAATCAATGGAATCTCAAGCCTAAGCAGGATAAGGAAGTGAAACCCGAACTTAATGCAAGGTTTGTAAATATTTCTAAGGAGGTTTTATTCGCATTTTAGAAGAAGAGGAACAGCCGGAAGCACACTTGGAATCAGTCCTTCGCATTCGATGCTCGATCAACTGGGCAAAAAGGCTAAAGAACAGGACAGAACGCGAGCCAAGCTACTATTTGAAGCCTCCAAGAAGTACCAATTTGCAAATTTTTAGTAGTGATCATGTTTTTGCTAGATCGATTCATTATGTCCCTCCTGCAATCCAACCCGATATCGAAGCGGAGAACTTGGTTGAAACGTTTTCTGGGCTCGGTTAGTGGCTAAAGAAAAAATAATAAAAATGATTTTAGGTCTGTTTGAATTTTCTCGAAATGCTTCACCAATTCTTCCACAGTACCACCCGAAACAGTTACTCGTGCTGTTAAATGCTGGTCGAACGAGAAGGGTGAAAGCCATTCTGCTTCACATCCTCCAGAGCTTGAAGGTACTTTTTTATTTAGCTGGCTTGATGGTTGATGATTTGCTTTTGGAAACGTCAATCGATGGAACCGCTAGCAAGAGCTGCTTCTATACGCCGATTATCTACAGTTGACTATTCGACAAACCCCAAAAACGATAAAAACGAGCCGCAAAAGGTTTAAACTTATTTGTTCACTGTAATTTTTTTATCAGCTTGGAATTTCAATGGACGAGGCGCCGGATTACGACGAAGTGGATGATATTTCACCTTTACCGCTTTACGCATTGATTGCGGCCGATGCAGTTGAGGACACAGATGTGCAAGGGCAAAAAGCTGAAGATATTCATGGAGAAGTTAACGTGATCAAAAATTTTCGTATTGTTATAATTCAGAATGATTACCAGACGCTCTTTGGAAACGCGGTTGATGAAGAAAATCTCGATGATTTGCTAAACGAAGAAGAGGTATTAACTGGGTTTTTATGATATGATTAACTTTAAAGTTTAGCAGGGCCGAAAAAGAAACCTATCATCGGGCTCAGAGTCAGGAAGCATCAAAGAAAGAACCGGTATACAGATTGTCTTCTCTTCGAAACACAATCGAGCACTCACCGAACATTTGACACATGCTCATTTACCAGGTAGCACTGCACAAATGGCACGCATAACTTTTTTGTTTAGGCCTTTCATCCGTTGATCAAATGCATCTTTTGGCCATTTCTGACACATTGAGTCATTTCAGTCCTGATGTTATGGATAAGCTGACACAAGCAAATGCATGTGAGTTTTAGATCTTGCAATTAGCCTTAGGTTAAAAAGACGCAGAATAAAAAGTTTGCTATTTAGCAATGAAGCCGGCAGCTCGATCGGTGCTAGGAGAGCATGCCCAGGCTGGCGGATATGCAGCAGCAGCAGGTATTGTAAGCACAAATATCCAACTTTAACGCGTCCGTTTAGGTGGAGTCGATACTGTTGATGAATGCGGTTTACGCTTTTTAATGGCCATGAAACAACACGAATACTTGCTTATTTGTCTTCCATTAATGCAACGCCAACAACTCAAGGTAATTTTCAACTCCCAGAAGATTAACTCAATCATTTGTAGGTGAAGGGCTTGTCATCTGCACATATAATCTGGGCTCTTCATTCTGAGACGGAAACCGAATTAATGAATGCAATTCCTTGTATGCACAAATCGAATCCGTCGTGGGACGAACTAAGAACTCTGGGGGCTGCTTGGTGGATGAGAAGCACAGCATCTTTAAAGGTTTGATAAGAACAGAATTGACCTACTGTCTTAAAACAGCTAGCGAAGAATTTGTCAATCCTCAACATTCATAATTATTTTCAGGTTACCGTCGAAAAATTGGCAAAAGCGGCCTATCAGGCCAATCAAGATCCAATGGATGCTGCGTTGTTTTATCTGGCGTTGAAGAAGAAAAATGTTCTCACGCATTTGTTTAAGGTCTTTTTATTTTTTTAGCCACTGATTTTTTCATTTTAGAGCTCACGCACGACAATGATGGCAGAGTTTTTTATGAATGATTTTTCCGAGATACATTGGCAAAAAGTGGCGATGAAAAACGCGTTTGTGTTGATGAGCAAGCAAAGGTAACTTGAGAATGTGTTTTTTATTTAGGCTTTTTGATTTGCAGGTTTGCACATGCGGCCGCTTTTTTCTTATTGGCAAATAGTCTCCGAGATGCTCTTCAGGTAGTCCGGGAAGTTTTTACCTTTTAAATTTTTTTAGACCATTCTTCATCGTTTAAACGATCTTCAATTAGCGATGGTTGTGTTGAGAATTTACGAACAAGATCCTGAAGCTCAACAAAATATGATGAAGGAAATATTATGCAGGTAGCCTGAGATTTGGTTTCTTTTTCATGTGAAATCCTTTTAGGGAAATTCTTGGGCAAAGTGTCGACGAATTTGAGGAGATGCGCGGAAAAACCGATGACGATTTTGCATTGAATCGCAATGCTTCTAGGTAAAATTATCGTAGTATTCTTTTTTATTCCATTCTAGGGATCCATTCATTCGCTCAATGGCTTATTGGCTATTAAAAGATTACACGCGATCAGCTCACACGCTTGTCGAAGAGGCATCATCGTGGCGATTAGATGCGAACAAACCCGAGCTGTTCACATTGAGCAATATTTTCAACTTCTATACATATTTACGATTGCACCCATTGGTAGTTCGACAGAAATTGACCGATGCCGGCACACAGGTGCTTTTTTATTTAAATTAGATCTTTACGTTTGTTTAGATTGGATCGACAGAGAAGTTTCTGGGAATTGCTCGACAAATGGAACAAATGTTGACACCGGCTGAACGACGACTATTCTTCAGAACTGCTGCTGAGCATATGGCGCATGGGTTCGGTGTATTTTCTTTTATTTTAACCTAAAAATTAGTTGTCCGATGCTTGCGCTTGATGTGCTTTCACGATTGCCAAAACATATTCAAATTGCGATGCCGGGAAGTGATTCGATTCGAGCAATGTTCATTGATGAGGTAACGCTGTTTCGATGGATCTTATACTGTACAACTTTTTGAGCATTTAAATTTGTTGGTTTTAGACTCCTTCTTTAAACGGAATTTCTGCCAAACCAGAACCAGTCAACGTGGATTGGTCACAACCAACAAATGTGGTGAAAGAAGATGAGCTGAAACTCGATTGGGATGATGATGAGGAAGAAGAGGATGAAGCCGAGCAAACAATGAAGATTGAAGAGAAGCCGGAAATCGTGGAAACAAAGATTGATTCACAACTAGAGGCTTGTCAACAAAATAATCTATGAACTTTTTGACTTTTAGCCAATCCTTAAAAATGAAGGGCCTTTGGATATCATCGCTCAGCAATTACGATTTGTCGCCAGCTTGCGCATTTTGACAGAAGAACTTAGCACGTTGGCCAGTGGTTACGTGGTTGATGGAGGGCAGCTTCGATATCAAGTATTTTAATCAGTTTTGTTTTTTAATCACGTCAAATTCAGTTATTCAATTGGCTTGAATCGGAAGTTGAGGTTTTAAAGAACTTGTGCGATTATCGGACGACGGATACTCAAAACGAAGTCGACATCACTGATGAAGGCACTGATTTTGTTTCGTCGAGAAGGTAGTGCCGGAGCAACTTAGTTTCAGTCAAACCATTTAGCCATTCTCCTGTCCCGATGCACGAAGCTCTTAAAAACGATAGTGCAGAATTCAACGCAAGAGTGAGGATCGGGGTCAAAAGAAGACGATGGCTGGCATCAAATCAGAAACTTCTTAGGTAACATAATGTTTTTTTTCATTGTGATTGATTTTTATAGATCATTCACTTCTTATTGTCAACTTCATATGGCTCAAAGTCATCGTTTGACCTCGGCATTGATGGAACTCCTCTTGTTGTTGCTTGAAGTGCAAACAGATACAGGAATGAATAACCTCGCAGGTATGAAACAAAAAGTGATAATAAATATAAAGTTGCCTGATTTTTACCTTTTAGGGTTACCCGATTCCAACTCATTTCCACTTCTGGTTTCTTCTGTTTCTCCATTGAGAATGTTTGTCACGTCACCTCTTCTGTTTATCGAAATGCAATGTCACGATCTACTCTCTTCCATTGCCGAGCTTTCCAATGTGCCCCAGCTAAAAGAGTCTGCGTTACTCAAGGTTTGTCTTAAAATTGTATTTATAATCTTGTGTTTTAGTACTCAAAATTGTATGGAATCTCGCTTGGTCTTTCTTCGTGCCTCTACCAATCGCTTAGTGAAACAGACTCGTTCCATCGGTCACAGTTACGGCATCAGACGTCAGCGAATGGGTGAGAGTAAAGATTTTTTCAAATATGCTTTTGAGTTCAGGGTACTAACACGCCGGTCCCGAAACATATCGACCCGAGATGATGAGCTTCGAGTCTCGACAGCACCGGTAGCCTTGAGATTTTGCTTGAAATAAATACTTCTTGTTTAGGCGCGTTGGCCTGGTGTCGATACTCTCGTGGCACTGCTTGGACGTGAACGCGATGAAGAAACTCCACAGCTCCGCCTTCTACTAGCCGAATGCTTCATATCCGTTTTCATGTATGGTTTTTGTTTTTATAAACTTGTCTACATTTACCAACTTCAGGTCATTGTTCACTTACGCAATGGCCTCATATGATGCTCGTTGGTTATACCGATTAACAAGTCACGCAATCGGGCCGAGAGAGTTTGCTGCAATTTTTGGTGGTGGTGGGGAAAAACGACTGAAGAGCATTCCTCCGGTTAGGCCACCAAGTAAGCCTACACCTTGTATTGTAGTTGTCGTGTTTTGTGATGGAACAATTTCATTTACGCTTTGGTTTAGGGCCATCTGCTCCCCGGCAATCGCACGAAATCCCGAAAACAAACGATAACACCGGTGAACCTGTGGCTGTTATTGATTCGACAACTTTGAGAGCCAAATTACACGCTAAAGTAAATGTTTATTTAGTAATTTGGAAAATAGTTTTGTTTAGGTATTTGGCGCTGACGCACCGATCACTTTATCAGCATCAACAGGCTCTTCTGTCATGCCACTCATTGAGCAGACTGTGCTTAAATGGGTTCCACCTTCGAAAAATATAGTGCAACTTTTTGCCGAGAAAGTAAGCAGAAATATTAAGCCTAAGCGTACACATACTGCTTTTAGCCAACCTTGGGTACTAATGAGATGGGCATTGATTACGATTCGGAAACAGACAGCGACGATGAGCAAAAGAAAATTCACGATTACGACGATGAGGATGAGTGAGTTATTTGGGGATTTTGCTGTATTTTCTATATTCACAACCGTAATGGAGATTTTAGTTATTGTTCTGCCGCTGATCCAGATTCATATGCTTGGGCAATTCTCCGAGTGGCTCTTGTGGAAAATGTGATCATCCGATTGAAACAATATTTGGTGCTTGCTGGATTTGATCCCTCGGATATTCCATCAACCGCTCCTCGAATTGCATCAATTCTTCACGTCCTCTGCAATTGGTCATCTGAACTTGTGCTCGATCTGCAAACAAAAGCTCCAGTAGAAGACCTTTTGCCCTCAATGGTTTTGGATCCAACTGAACAACATCAAGGGCCATCGATGAGCAAATATCGCGTTCTTCTTCGACCCAGTGAGTGACTTGACTAGGAAAAGTTTATGAACCGAACAATTTGTCTTGCTTTTCAGATAATACTCCGTTCGAGTCCGATGATCCAAAAGTCCTACCTGTACGTCGTTTATGGTCTTACTTGGTTCGTCAAGAGCATCTGATGGGAATCTTTGTGCGTCACATCTTCCGATCGCAAGGCCAACAGGTAAGCAGCAAATGATCAATACTAAATTTTCAACTTTTAGGAACAAAAATCAGGAAAGAATGATTCAACTCTTCATGGGATGTCAAAGGAAGAAAAACAAATATCTGAACCTTACAAGATTGTGCAAAAAGACCACGAACCGATTGTGGCATTCGCAGTGAATCCGGTCAGTAATATCAACGTTAACAATTTTATTTTTTTCTTAGGATAAACTTGGATGGCTTGTGGTGTCGACTGGACGCGAACTGCAAGAAATGGACATCTCATCATTACTGGAAAATGCATCAGCACCCGTGTCTTGGCTGAATAATAGGTTTGCAACTTTTAAAGCCTCTTAATGGCAAATTTAAGGACCGAATTGGACGTTGAGTTCTCCACACTAAAAAAAGACACGTTAAAGGACAACGACGACTATCAATTGATCAATACAGGAAATCCGAAAACGTCAGGGCCCAACTTGGTTTGTTTTTTCTTGAAGCAATGCAAATTTATTGATTCAAGTCGCTAACTCCCTTTATTATTGATCGTTCCCGTATGGGCTTACGCAAGGTATATAGTGTTGTAATAGTGAAAGTAATAGTATTGGTTGTGGTTATTACAATTATAGAATGGTAATAAAAACTTTTTTTAGATGTTCAAGCGCACGATCACTGGAATTCGACGTATGGATGGACATCCAACTGCGCCATTTTGTGAGTTTATTATTTGAAGGGGCTTATAGTCTGTGATATGATAATAAATCTTTCTGAACTATTTTTTTAGATGTCACTGGCTCATCAGATGGATCGATTCGCGTGTGGGAATGGGGAGTTGGACAAGTGCGTTTTTTGTTTATGGTTTACTAACAGACAATGTTTTAGCCCGTCTACACTGCTCGAGTAGCTGGGCAACATGCTAAGGTAGTACACGCATTGATAATGCGCGAGTATTCAATGATTATTCGTTTAGGTGACAAAAATCGTCTTTTCGGCAAACGGAAACAAATTCGCGGCAGTGGATGGCGATGGAATGCTATGTCTTTGGCAAGCTGGGCAAGCACAAGAGCCAAAGAAACCATTCTTTGTGAGTAACTACTGATTGTTTTATTTGATTAATCGAATAAAAAACATGTTTTAGAACGTAAAATGCCACAACAAAACGGCTACAGAGGTCGGGTTTATCGGTCAATCGGCTTCTCAACTAGTGACAGCTGGAACAAGTAGCGGAGACATTAATCTTTGTGCGTTGCTTCTTTTTTATTTATTACTACTAGTTGTAGGTCTATGGGACACGCTGATGCCATCCTCAAAGTCGTGTGTTCAATCATGGTCATGCCACCCCGAAGGAGCCACTTGTGCTCTCTATGTTCCATCTCAACACGCCATTTTTTCAGGTTTTGGTGTTTGCATTCTGTATTCTGTAAAGCTTGCTTCAAATTTAGATACTTAAATCCAATTACAAGTACTTTAGGAGGGCGGCATGGAGAGATTTGCGTCTGGGATGTGAGAGCACATGCAATGAGAAGCACGGTGAAAGCTTTCGAGTCAAATCAAGCCGTTCGCACACTCGCAGCCGACCCCTCACACGATACCATGATTGTGGCTGGTTCAAGTGATGGGGATATCAAGGTATGGTTTTGGAAAATATTTGATACTAATAAAATTGGATTGAATTATCATCTAGAAAACTTATTTTAACATTTAGATATGGTCCGCTGATGTAAATCCGCAACTCATTTATCACTTGCCAGGCGAGCATACGGCAAAATCCGGATTTAGTTTCAGACAGGTATTTTTTTCTCTACATATTTATTACAAAAGTTTTTATAATAAAGATTTAGGCAATTGTAGTTAGAATTTACCCAAAAAGTTGGCTGGAAAGCAGATCAAAGGTCTTTCGAAAAAATTTGCTGTTGAACTCAAAATTACCCATCAGATATGATTTGGGAAGGGGCTTTTTAGTTCTTATCCAGAAGTTGGAAATGCTTTGAAATTGTTTAGTCTTGGCTATATTCTTTCTTTTAGGTCAGTGCAAACAATGTACAAGGTGTTCAACAGCTCTACATCGACCCAAATATGCGGCTGTTCTCGTGTGGTGCCGATAATTCGCTGAAAATTCGCAAGTTACCCTCTGTTTTCAATTTATAGATTTGCTTAATAATTTATTTTGAGTTTTAAATTTAGGATAGTTTATAGTGATTTTTTCAAGCAATTCAGTAGATGTATTTCACTTAGCATTAGTCAGAAATGTGAATATTTTTTGTGTAATGAGAATTTTTGTGAGGTGTAAAAAGTGCTAGTCCATATTTATGTCAACCCTTAATTATTAATTGTGTCATTTACTAGGGTATTTCAAACTACTTAGCTACGTTTTGTTATTTCTTTTGGTTATTCTCTCACTTTTTACTACCCATTCCTTTTGTGCAATCATTTCTTTTTGTCTAGATCTTTTTGCATAATTTATTTCCCCAATTTTCTTCACCAAATGATGACTTCACTTTCGCTCATCGTTTACCCATTTTTTTCCAAAATCTAGTTTAGGCTTCTTGTCGCTAATAATATTTGTAATCGAAGACATTCCATTTTTTTTGCTTATGATTTCGCATTAGCTTGTGATATGAGTGTTTCAGAGAGGTTTTAGTGTTATGATCCAGATAATAAATTATTCACTCGAAAGCATCAAAATCACACTATAAAAGTCTTCACAAAGGTTCCCAATGTCATTTGATAGAACATTTTTCACTTCTAATCTTGTGAAATTCTCGTGGATAGCTGATATCCGGAGAGGAACTGGGAAAAGGGATGTGGGTGTGGGGAGAAAATTCTCCAAATGAGAGTATTGTTAAAAGGGATGTTGAACGAAAAAGGAGAAAAAAAATGCGAAGAACGTAGAGGAGAATCAATGGAGAAAGACGGGGTGGTGAGAATCGTTTGAAGTCACGTCATCGAGATGGGAGAAAAGAGGGCAGCGGCCCCTCGAGGGCCCTCTTTTTGCCCCACTGGGCTCAACAGAGAGGCCTTTTCTCTGGCCTTTTCTCTCTTTTCCCTTCCCCTTCCCTTTCCCGAATATTTCTTCTTCAGGTCATTCGTGATGGCTGTCCCGATGCGCGACAGCCGATTGACTGTATTCGTGGGGCTTTTTGCCCTATTTGTCACCGCCAATTCTGCTCCCAATCCTGGGGATGAATGGAAGAAGTAAGTCTAGAAAAGTGGTGGTCCTAGTGGGCTATTTCATCCGTAACTATGGATAGACTTATGAAGAAATTGGGTTATTCAAATTTGGGTGGAACTGCATCCAGGCTGTGTTTAGAAGTAATCAAAGTTGTGTTCAATCAAAAAAACTGTTTCTGAAAAGAGTTTTTAATTGATGAATGGTAGAATAAGTTCGAGTTGCAATGTGCTGTCTCTTACTACAGTGAAAAGTATCAAATAAAGTCTGACAATTGACACAGATCTTGATCTAATTTACTTTTCCAGCTTTAGCTTTTTCAATCGATTCCAATCAACGATCGATTTAAACTATGAAAAACCTTTTCCTTTTCAGCTATCATTCACACGAGGAATTAATCGGGAAACTCGCCGAGATCAATAAGAAATGCCCGGATGTGAGTGTTCAATTTGAAATGTTTTTAGGCTATTTTCTAATTAATATCATCTTTTTCTAGTTCTAGAAATATCTAGTTCTATCATAACCTTTATCATTCTTCAGATTACCTCTCTTTACTCAATCGGTCGATCTGTTGAGGAGCGTGAACTGCTTGTCATTCAATTCTCAACCACCCCTGGTTCACATGAATTCTGTGAGTTCAAATAATCCCTGACTTTTCAATGAGAATTTTTAGTGAAGCCTGAACTCAAATATATTGGAAATAGTGGGTTTAAATCTGTTGTTTGTGATTAAAAATCAATTCTTTCATCTTTATTTATTGATTTAGTGCACGGAAATGAGCCCGTTGGACGAGAACTTTTGATCAAGTGAGAATGGGAAAATGAAACCTTTTAAATTGATTTTAGATTGGCTGATGAATTGTGTTCTGGATACCAAAAGAAAGACAAAGAAGTGGTCTCTCTTCTCAACTCGACATCCATTCATATCTTGCCATCGATGAATCCTGATGGATTTGAGCTCGCTTTGAACACTGTTAGTTGTTAAAAACATACAAAATTAGCTTCTTCAAAATGTTCAAATTCTTTTTTAGCCCCCAGCTCAACGCCAATGGTTGACCGGCCGATCAAACGCCAATGGAATCGATCTCAATCGGTAGCAAAACCTCCTAGGATTCGCAGTAAAGAGTGCAAAAAAAGCACAGCGTCAGTGTGTTTACATGGCGCAATGCAAAAACACGGGTCTCTCGCTCCGAGCCTTTGCGGCTCGAATCCCCTGCGGCCTTCTATTTTTGCAAAAACCGTGGCCTTTAGTGGCCTGATTCGAAAAGCGAAGAGGAGGGGAAGTAAGGGAGAAGAAAGGGGATGGGATAAAAAAAGAGTAGTACTTGTGATGGAATTTTTCGGGATTCGACCCCATCTATAAGTCATTGTTTTTTGCAAAAATAGTTTTCAACTAAATTTCAGTGATTTCCCCGACCTCGACAGCGTCTTCTACGCGTTGGAGGAGCACAAAGTACCCAAATTCGATCATTTGATGGAAATGTTTGACGAGAGCAAAGAGGTATTACACTGAATAGTTTAACTGGATGGTTTAAATGCTTTCAAATGATTTTTTTTTCAAAAATATGTTTAGAGACAAGTAGAGACAGTATCAGTGGGGCGGTGGATCTTGTCTCTTCCCTGGGTTCTTTCCGCGAATCTTCACGAAGGAGATTTGGTTTGTGAAAGATTTGAAAAGTATTCATTTCATTAAAAATATTAGAACAAGAAATGAAACTCAGCAGTATTTTTAAAGAAGTTGTATTTCCAGGTTGCCAATTATCCATTCGATTCGACTCCCCATGAGGCTCCATCCAAGTACAGCGCTTCACCCGATGATGGGACTTTCCGGTCAGTGAGAAGTTGTTACGATTAGAAAAAGCTTGTATTCAAAGCTTGTATTCAAATAAATGAAATGCAAAAGGTTTTATTTCTAAATGACAACTCTACATTGTTAATGTCTATTTAATTTAGCTGGTTGGCTCAGACTTATGCCCAAGCTCATGCACATATGTCAAAGCCCGATCACCCGCCTTGTGATGGAACTACAAGAGATGCTTTCGGTACACAAGGTAAATCATAAATGAAGAATTTAGAATGATTATCTGTGTTCAGGAGGAATCACGAATGGCGCCAAATGGTACTCGGTTGCCGGTGGAATGCAAGATTTCAACTATCTTGCCACAAATGCGATGGAGGTGAGAATTATGGGGAAATTTGAAACTTATTAGAAAAGTTAATCACTAGAATAACCATCGTTTACAATATTTCGATTTTTCAATAAATTCATTTCTCAGGTCACGCTCGAGCTCGCTTGCGAGAAAATGCCCGCTGGAAACACTCTCCCCCAATTGTGGGAAGACAACAAAAAGGCTCTCTTCGAATATATGTGGAAGGTAAAAAGAAAGAAAGACAAATTTGCTGAATTACAATTTCCCAAATTAGATTCATTCGGGAGTGAAAGGAGCTGTGACTGATGGAATTACGGGAGAACCGATCGAAGAAGCGGCTGTTTGGGTGATGAATGGAACTTCCAGCTTGCCCATCAAGCACGCTGTCCAGACTGGTGAGGAAAAGAAATGATTCGAGTTGATTTCAATCAGGAAATTAAAACAACCTTTGATCTTCTGCCATGACCGACTGGCTAAGAACCTGGCTAAAAACCTGGCTAAAAACCTGGCTAAGAACCTTGGACCTTATTCGGGAGGTCAGTGGTTCAATCCCGGCTGGATTATTGGCTTTTTCTTCCTATTTAGGGGTTGTGCTTGTGTATTGTTTATGTATATCATTTGTATATCATTTGTGTAATATATTCTTTTTTAATTTGTAGGTCTTGGTGGTGAATATTACCGACTTCTTCCTGAGGGAAAGTACGAGATTGTTGTTGAGGCTGAGGGATATGAATTGGGAAGACAAAATGTGGGTAAATGATCAAAAATGATCAAGATAAATGAATGATTAAGCATTTAACATCAAAGCTTTTCAGGTGACGGTGAAGAATGCGGTGCGAGACTCGGCTCTTCTCGTCAACTTTGCTCTCAAACCGCTCGCCGTTGAAGAACCAGTGATGAGTGAACAAGAGGAACAAGAGGCACAAGAGGAACAAGTAAGTGCAACAATTAGAATGCTGTGAAGCTGTGAAATCAAAAGCAATATCAATTTTATAAGTAATTCTAAGAAGATTATAACCTTTTGTTTGTCCATTTTGAAGAATTTATCTAAAGCAAATAAAACAGAAAGACAAAAATGTCAAGTTTCAAGAATTGCAGTCACCAATAGCCTCGTCTTTTCCGCACTCAGCCTCTACGGCTGCACGGAGCTCCTGAAATTTCCTCCTAAACCAGAATTTCATTTTCAGGAACTCCCTCTGGATCTCGAGGAGAACATGGCTCCATTCCTTTTGTAAATCCTCTCACCCATTCGAAATCATTTTGTGAGTTCGACCAACAATCAATCAATAATTTTCAGCCCGGTGTTCCCCTTCGCATTCATTTCAAATCATAATCGTTTACGAGAGATTTTTCCCTTCTACGTGTAATTATTTTTTTCTATTTTCTGTATCTTTGCTTTGAAAAGAGAGAACACTTCTATTCAGGTGGCAAATAAATGTTGAATGAATATTGGGAAAACATTTACACAGTTACAGAAACCTAGATTCAAAAAAGACTACCCATCATTGCTGGAGCGTCACTGAGAGCGGTACTTGGGTGCGGAAGTGTGAAAGGAAAGGGGGGACTCTTCACCCCCACACACTAGTGCTTTAACACTGTTGTTTTGGGTGTCCGGGCTGGGGAAAGGGAAGGGTGCGTGAAGAAGAAGAAGAAGAAGGAGAAGAAGAAGAAGAAGAAGAAGGAGGAGAAGAAGAAGCAGTTGGAAAAGAAAGAGACGTGATCGTTGGATTGTAGAGAGGAGAGGGATGGGAGAAGAAGAACCACAGAGTACACAATGGGGCACAGTCCTGGTATGGACAAAGAGAAAGAGGGACAGGTCCATCAAGTGACCGGTGCCCCTTCAATCCCTCTCGCACATCCATCAACTTGCTGATGTTACCTATTCGAGTCTGACCTTTTTCACGAGAAAATGATTTATTCGTTACTGCTACTTCTCACAGCTGTATATGGAGTGACGAGTTTCTCTGAGAATGGTTAGTTTTGGTTTTTCTAATTGTAAATGTTTCCAAATCCAGGTCAAGTCTAGAATAGCTTGAGCTAACTTTATTGGAAGCCTTATTAAACCCACTTTACTAGTACTAGTAGGTCAAGGAGGTCTAGAATAGCTTACTTTATTAAACCCCCTTACTAGCTAACTTTATTAAACCCACTCATTCCTCTTTCACTCATAGTTAAGCTTACAACTAAACCTTTCTCTTTCAGAAGTCCATCGATCAATTCGCAAACGAGGTGATCCAAATGGAGGCTTTCTTCGACCATGTTATTTCACGAACTGGGCTCAATACAGAAAACCTCGGGCTAAATATGTACCCGAGGATTATATTCCCGGTCTCTGTACCCATATACTTTTTGCTTTTGGATGGATGAAGGAAGATTTTACCGTAAAGTCAGTGAAGTGCAAAATGAACTGAAAGTAGATTTTGTTTAGAGCATTCGATCCGGCTGATTTGCCAAATGATTGGGCGGGACAGGGAATGTATCGACGTGTGAATGCTTTGAAGCAAAAAGATCGAGGATTGAAGACTTTGTTTGTTAAATGAAATCATAAATTCTTATATTTTCAAAGCAGAATATCGATTGGTGGATGGAGTTTCGGGACAAGGCTTTTCGAGGTGAGGATAGAGAAGAGAAGAGCTTTTCATTCGTTTAGCTTTAATTTAAATCTAATATCTATAGAAGAGCTGCTCATTGGTTTAGCTTTAATTTAAATCTAATATCTAATATCTAATATCTAATATCTAATATCTAAACTTTTCAGGAAATGGCAAAGACAGAAGCTGGTCGAAAGACATTTATCGATTCGTCGATTGCTTTTGCGAGAAAATGGGATTTCGATGGAGTTGATATAGGTATGAAATTCATTCACAATTCGTAATAAATCTTAGATTGGGAATACCCGAAAGGACCGTCTGTTAAGGATCATTTCACAGCATTGATCAATGTATGGATTCGCTTAATAGCCACAAAAAAAATCTTTCAAATTTCAGGAGCTCCGTGCAGCCGTAGAGGCTGAGGCGGTGAGTGCGGAAAAGACGAGGCTATTGGTGACTGCAGCTGTTTCTGCCGGAATTGCCACCATTGATCAAGCATATGATATTCCGAATCTTGCAAAGTAAGCCGTTTTCTTGCTTGAGATTCATTCTACACTGAATGCTAATAATAGCCTCGTCCTTGGAATGTGGTGAGTAGAAAGGAGAATACAAGATAAACATGCTAATAACAGCATTCAGTGTAGAATGATTAGCTTACTATTAGCCGAGTCTATTGTAGTCTCATTGTCAAGAAATTGATGTATAGGCATTAATTTCCATTGAAAAATCCTTTATGCTTCTTTCAGACCATTCGACTTTGTCAATCTGATGTCCTATGATTTCTGGGGTGCATGGGATGGAGTTGTCGGAATGAATTCACCTCTCTATTCAAGGAAAGATCTTCAAGAACCACAAAAACATTGGAATGTGGTGAGTAGAAAGGATAATACAAGATAAACAAGCAAACAAAAACAATGTGAGTCTAAAAAAATGAAGAAAACTTAAGGATTGGGCAGCTAAACATTGGGTGGAAAAGGGAATGCCAAAAGAGAAGCTTCTCATCGGAATCGGCACGTATGGACGTGGATTTACTGTGAAGGTTTGTCGAGATTTTAAATGTAAAGTAAGTAATTCACGATTTAGGAAGAGAATCTTGCAAATCCGTTGAATTCAACAGGGAATGCACCAGCGAAGATTACTGAATTTGTGCAAGAGGCTGGAGTCGCCTCGTACTATGAGGTTAAGGCTTAGAAATAGAATACAAATAGAAATACAAATAGAAATACATATAGAAATACAAATATTTTCGATCTATATTATTATTTTTCTTTTTAAAAAGATATATTATGCTTTAGCTGTGTGAAATGGTGGATAATGGAGCTGAGAGGCATTGGCATGTCGAGCATCAAGTGCCTTATCTGACAAAAGGAAATCAATGGTGGTCGTATGACGATGAAGAATCGGTTTATAAAAAGGTTTGCTTTTAAATTTCAATTTCTAAACACTTTCTTTGGCAATTCTTCACTTTTTACAAAGTTTTTTTAGATAGCTTACGTGAAAAAAGAAGGATTTGGCGGCGCCTTTGTGTGGACTCTCGATTTCGACGATTTTAACGGGAAATGTTCGAAAAGCAATGGGCAACCATATCCACTTATTAATATTATTGCGAAAGAATTGGGTGGAGTGGAAGTGAGACGGGTGAGTTGGGAAATCGAGATCTTTGATCAACCGGTGAACCAGGTCTAACTCTTGGACTTATTGCGGGGATTTGCAGTAAATCTAGATCAGATAAGCCTTTTCCTCAGATAGCCAGATCTAGATCATTACATTCTGCTAATGAAACTCTTTTCCAGCCTACCACTCCTCTACCCACACCTCCACCAGAGACTTCTACTCAACCATCTACCAAAAGACCTATTCCTTCTGTAACAATGGGACCTAAAACCTTCACGTTACCACCTGTAAGTTTTTACAGATGTTGGAAACAACAGTTTTGAAACAAAGAAACTTTGAAAGAAACTTTTCAGACTCTGAACACTTGTGGCAATAAAAAGGACGGTTTTTATAAAAGTGATACCTCTTGCTCGCATTTCATTTTGTGTCTTGAGGGTAAGAATTAAAATAATCAAATAAATAATCTAGTAAAATTCTCCTTTACTATATAAGCTACAATATAAAAACCTCAAAAATCGATGTGAATTTTCAGGCTCAGCCTATCCAATGTCTTGCCCATCGGGACTTCAGTATTCAGCAGAGAAAGGACACTGTGTTCGCCCTAGTGACTCAGGTAGGTTAAAGCTTGTTTTTTTCATGTAATATTAGTTAAAACCGCTTAACACTGATCTTTTATATATCGATTTCTGAATCAGGTTGTGTCTCTCCTCTAGCCACTCTTCCCACTCCTCCTCCGTCGATTTCCCCATTCACAACTACTTCACAATCCACCACTGTTGGGTCATCAAGTTGGTTACAAAAATAGATGCCTTGTTTGATGCCAACAAAAGCTTTCCAGACTTCTCCTGTCACGAAAAGATGGACGGTTTCTATCCGGATCCCATTGAGTGCTCAAGGTAATCAATAAGGCAAAGTTAAGGAGTTAAGCTAAAGATTTAACTTGTGCTATTGATTCTATTGATATTGCTATTGATTTTAAGATCAGTTAATTGTTATTCAATCAATACCACCCAATATTAAACAGCATTACATCTTTTTCTTTCTAGATTCTACCGTTGTGTCAGCGGTCAGTCATACCATTTCCATTGCTCTCCAGGAACGTTTTTCAATCCAAAATCGAGCGATTGTGACTCAATATCGAGGGATATCTGTCATCCAAAGTATTCATAATCTGAGACTATACTCACTTTTAAACTTTAATCCTATTTATCCACTCGTTTTCCTGCGAAAGCTTTCACTTCCCCATCTTCCATTTCCTTTTACTCCCACGATTTCTCCCGGCTGTGATACAAACACTGCTTTTGGCTAATCAATTCTATCAGTTCTCTTTCTGAAATATCTTTTGATTCAGTTACGCAACTCGTTCTCGTCATCCAATCGTCTCTTCATTTCACATTCCGGTGATTTCCATTTTTCCACATTTACGAAACAGTATTGCTTGAATAAAAAGAGTTCAAAGTTTGGGTAAAAGTTGGGTAAAAGCAAAGCAAAGATGTGGAGTCGAATTGATGGCCCGGTTGTTCCATAATCGAGTGGACATTTCTTTCGATGTGGAGTCGAATTTTTCACGAATGAACCAAGCAAACCGTCAAGCATTTCCTGATATTCTTTAGAAGAGAAATAATAGACAACGAAATAATTCAATGCAGTCGCATTGAATTATTTTATCCACCAACAAATTGCCAATATCGATCATTACGTTTTGGAAGAAATCGCCCAAATTTATTTTATACACAGAAATCATAATCAACATCAATTCTTACATGAAAATCTTTGGCATAGCAAAAAAAGGACACACTCTTAAACCCGTTAAATGAATAATTATTTGACCAGAAATTAGAATACATGAAAAGGATACAAGGGCAAAAAAGGGATTAGATATGGGAATTGCAAAAGGGATTGGATATGGGAATTCGATTGTATATGGGAATTGCAAAAGGGATTGGATATGAGAATTCGATTGTATATGGGAATTGCAAAAGGGATTGGATATGAGAATTCGATTTGGATAGCTCGATATCTTTAGATCTTTAGATTCTATAAAATAAACAGCTTTTTAAAAAAAGATTCTAATCTTTAAATCTTTAAACGACTGTAGATCTTATACCAAAAAGCTGAAAAAACAAATCCTCGCTTCTTATCTTAAAGAAATTCATTCTCTTTTGATGGCCCGGTTGTTCCATAATCGAGTGGACATTTCTTTCGATGTGGAGTCGAATTTTTCACGAATGAACCAAGCAAACCGTCAGCCATTTCCTGATATTCTCTAGAAGAGAAATAATAGACAACGAAATTCGCAGTCGCATTGAAAACCACCAACAAATTGCCAATATCGATCATCACGTTTTGGAAGAAATTGCCCAAATCGCTGAAAATGAATACTGATCGCTGTATTGGACTGTCCAGAAAGTCTTTTCGTTTCTTTTCGTTCTTTCCTTCAAAACCACCAAGCCATTGAATGGAAAGAAATGAAAAGACTTTCTGAACAGCTTAATGCTTAATATAGCTTCTGGACGGCTTAATATACCTTCTGAACAGCTTAATATACAGTACTGGACATTGAAATATGATATTTGAAAAACGATCGTCACTTTCGTGCGTCTGTAACTCCATTGTCTTTGAGTTTAAAATATTAGTGTTATACATTTTCTGAAAGCTCTTTTCAAGGGCTACACGATGGTAATATTAATATTTAGAAATACGGTAAAGACAAGGGAGTTACAGACGCGCGAAAGTGACGATCTTTTTTCAAATATCATATTTCATTGTCCAGTAGTGTAGCTTTTGAACAGCTTAATATAGCTTTTGAACAGCTTAATATAGCTTCTGAACAGCTTAATATAGCTTCTGAACAGCTTAATATACCTTCTGAACAGCTTAATATACCTTCTGAACAGCTTAATATAGCTTTTGAACAGATTAATATACCTTCTGAGCAGCTTAATCCTTTGTTTTCTACAACTATTATCCATTTATCGACTCACATTTTAAACATATCAAAAATATTGACGAGTAGTGAAGTAACATTGCAAAGAAGAAAAAGGAGAATGACGAGAAGGAGGACGGTTGGTGATCCTTCCTCTTTAACGTAACCAGGTGCTGGAATTAATAGACCATGTTCGGATTCCAAATTGAAAACTGAAAGGGGAAAAAGAATAATGAAGGAAAAAAATGAAAGGAAAGAAGAAATTCGCTCACCAATAATCGCATTAGTCGATTCTTTTCGCTTTAACATCGAGATAATGCCAATTGTGAGAAAACTCAATAAAATGAAAGGGATAAAAGCCATCGAAGCCGCATACATATAGCCCCTAAACGTTTAAAACGTTTAAAATTAGATTTATTAATAATTTACTTGTAAATTTCCACATAAGCATCAGAGATTCGGAGCTCGGTTGGGCAGAGTTCATAAAGGGAAAAGTTGAGAGTTGGATGGACACATTCTCGAGCTTCAAGATCAAGAAACTGAAAAGAATTTAGATGAAAATAGAGAAATCTTATCTTTATTATAAAGTATTCAATTATTTATACTTGAATCGCGTTATACATTGCTACAAAGAAGACACACATCATCAAAACTCTTGGCGCTAATCTCTCACGTTTTCGATCAGCGTAAGTGCCTCTGAAATTTTGTTTTTAATAATTTTATCTTTAAATAATCATATACCTTAAAGTCTCGAGTATAAATTCATCCGAATATAAGTTCTGCCTTAATTTACATTCGCTTTAATTGCTTTGAATTTCTTTTTGTTGGATTTTTATACATTTTTATTGTTATATAAACTTTTATTATTGTTCTTGGAGCGCGGGATACTACAGGGTGGCAGCCATTGCTATTTGTTATGTGCATAGATACATCCAGACGATAGTGTTGAAGAAGACGCTGGAAAGCATCTCTTTCGACCGTCGACGTGGACTTTGGCCGGATGAAGAGGCCAGGGATCCTTAAGACTGAGCACCGGAGAGGAGCAGGGCGGACGCGCTGAGCCACGCTCGGAGCAACAAATAACAGCATACAATTGCTATAACCCTCAATAAATTTACTTCTATTATTGTTCTTAAAAAGCAAAAAAGTTATGCTGCAGCGGGGTTCGAACCCTCGACACACCGCACCGGAGACAGTCGTCAATCACCGGAGACAGCCGTCAACAGCCGAAAACCAAACAGAACTTATACTCGCGACTTTAGGGTAATAATCTTTTATTTAATTTGTTCATTAACCATTTTACATTCATTTTACTTACCTATACACTGAATAGAAACAATCCATCGCGGCAAGGACTGTGATGTAAACGGAAAGCATTTGAAAGAATAAGCCTGAACTTTCACTTTCATTTTACGTACAATTCTATAATTTTCTCTAAAATATCTCTAATTTCAATAGATTCACCTATTGGAATCAATTTTGGCAAAAGGAAAACGAAAAGTTGATCGATAAAGAAATTGTAGGCACGCAGGGAATCAGCACAGATCACAAGAACGCCTGCCACGCAAACACCTCAAATGAAAAGTTTACTGAATCAAGAACCTTTATCTACCAATATCACTACAACTGAGCGCTGCAAGATATCTCGCAGCTACATTTCGTTGTGTTCGAAAGACAATCACGTTGATCACATTAAAGAAAACGCCGACTATTGACATCACTGGAAGAACGCCTGAAATAGAAATATTAACTTTAAAAACTGTTTCTCATCTGTTAGCCAAGAATGCAAAGAACTTTTTATATATGTCGTAGCCGATGAAGGATTTCAGCCGAAGAATTTTGTTTGCTTTTAGGTCAAAGAACTTGTGAATTGTTTATTTTTGTTGTTTAGTTTGGTCGAAAAATGCAACTGCAACTAGAATGCTTTTTTAGCTTTTAAGCGCCTTTTAGAGAGCTTGAGTTTGTGGTATTGACTGAGTCAATACATAACTCAAGATTTCATTTTTGAGACTTAATCGGCTAGCTGAAGAAGTCTGAGACTTAATCGGCTAGCCGAAGAAGTCTGAGACTTAATCGGCTAGCCGAAGATGTCTGAGACTTAATCGGCTAGCTGAAGAAGTCTGAGACTTCTTCGGCTGAAATCCTGCATCGGCTACGACATATAAAACTTTCGATTTGGTTTATTGGAGTGTGAGAAAGAAGTGTTTTAACTAAATCGAAAATATCTCACCAATAATCATGATAATATTAGCCGTTCTTGAGGGTCCAGGTTCAGCTGCTTCATGTAAACATTCGCACCATCCAAGGCTGTTCCCCACAAATATCTCTTCTTTATGTCCTGTTTTTTCATACTCGTCCATCTCTTACTATGAGTACTCGAAATTTGCATTCAACGATGCCTCTATTTGTGTTTCTGAAAATAAACAATTACTTAGACTTAATACCTTTAAAAATTAGAAAATATCTTTCAACAATAGCTTCAGAATTTTATAAGAATAGAATAGAAGAATTGTTACAATAGAACAGAATAGAATTAAAGAATAGAATAGAATAGAATAGAACATTTTTGGGGTGAATTTTGAAAATACTATGACAATCAAAAATCAAAGAAATATCCATTTGAGGAGAAAGATATATGAAAGGAAGAAAAGAGATATTTAGAAATAAATGTACATGCTTTCTTTAGGGTTTTAAGCTAATTTGGATGTTTTTTGAACTTAAAAATAAGATTTTGAAAGTTCTCTTGACAAGAGATGTTCATCTAAAAATCTAAAAGTTCATTTAAAATTGTTCAGATTGATGTAGGCTATAATGCTTTTGATCGTCAGGTCAAAATTTTGGTCATTTCTTTACCTTTCAAAAAGTTTCACATTTCATTGTGAAACGAAGACTATATTTTAGGGAAAAATTGGAATGAATGAGTGTACTTTGAGCTGAAGTTTGGGTTGAACTTTCGGTTGAAAATGGAAACACTGAATCCTTTATTTTCAGGATAAGGTTTAAGCCAATATATATCAAAATGATAAGGTTTAAGCCAACATATATCAAAATGAAAATCATTAGTAACCAAGGAGATCAAAAAAAGGTCACTTTTAAGTGACCAGCTTGAAAACACGGCTTTTCTGGTGGACTGGTTAAGTTCAAAGCACTGAATGGGCCTTTATATTATTATTTTTTTGCATAAGCAAGTAATTGAAGACTGAGAACTTTGATGTCATCGATGAAAAAACGGGTCGTTCCTTATTGAGGCGGAATTGAGAACTTATTTTGAGAGAGATTTTCTGAAGATTAAACGACCCAGTGCCTACGCGAAATCCGATCCACCAATTCATATGGAAATTATGTGGGTTGAGCTGAATGGAGAAGAGATGGGTAAAGGCTCATTTCTGGAATTTTCTAGACGAGTTGTCGAGGTCTGATCTCAGTTAACAAGGCATTGAAGTAGGCTTTATCTAATAAAAGTTAAAGTTAGCAATTCTGGATAGGCAAAGCCTTGTTTTGTTCAAAATTTTCCACAAATTCCCATAAATTCAGTAGGCGTTCCTTCGAAAAGCCAATAATCATCAGAAAAAAACAATGGCGATAAAAGTTTCTCTTTTCTTTTTGTCTAGAGAATTGAATGAAATCGGAGATTCAAATGAGGGAGAAATGGGGAGAATTTTGGGGTGGAAGGGGAGTGTTCATTTGAGAGTGCTTCAAAGAGAGCAACAGTTCATGGATTTTAAAGATTCAAGGTTAAAGAGGGCTTTGATTTCAGAAAACTGAAGTTGCAAAGTTTCTGGGGGAAAATCAATCAAAAATGGAAGACTAAAGCACAAAAATTAGCGCATTAATGCCCGAAAGATGTCTATTTGACTGAGGGAGAAGTGGGAAGAATTTTGGGGTGGAAGGGGAGTGTTCATTTGAGAGTGCTTCAAAGAGAGCAACAGTTCATGGATTTTAAAGATTCAAGGTTAAAGAGGGCTTTGATTTCAGAAAACTGAAGTTGCAAAGTTTCTGGGGGAAAATCAATCAAAAAATGGGAGACTAAAGCACAAAAACTAAACGGTTTAAAATACAAATTGAAAAAAAAAAAGAATTTTGAATATTTTCCTTGAAACTTTCTCGAAACTCGATTTCAGTCAGTCATTTATTTTTTGTGGAATCCATTTCTGAGAATGAAAACTTCTGTTTTAACTTTGAAGTTGCAAATTTAAGATTAAATACTGCAACATGATAATGGTAGGATTTTCGTAAAGCTATTTTTTAAATATTTTGTGCATTGTCTTCTTTCATGGACTTCAATCCTGAAGCCAGTTGATTGACTTGTTCTTCGTGTACTTTGTGCTATCCGACTTCGTCTACTTTGTGCTATCCGACTTCGTCTACTTTGTGCTATCTGACTTCGTCTACTTTGTGCTATCTGACTTTGTTTACTTTGTGCATATTCTAAAGACACGGGTTTTCCTTTTAAAAATCGCTTAATTTAAAAAAAAAATGCCCGAAAGATGTCTATTTGAATACAAGATGTAAAGATATTGTCCGAAAATCTCTAGATTCTTCTGATCTTTATCTACCATTCTCTAAATAAAAGCCAATCTTTTTTCTCCTTTACCGTCATCGAAAAAGAACGATTTTCAAAAGGAAAACCCGTGTCTTTAGAATATTTGTTTAGAAAATTGATAGATTACATCAGCTTTTCTTCATTTTTTTCCTTTTACCCAAGCAACTTTGTGATTCCATAAGGGAAATGGACGGGATCGGATTTCCTCCCCATCTTTCTCCTCAATAAGGAAAAGAGGTGTTCCTTCAAAGATTGCAAGTGAAGCTCAAAGTTAGGGTTGAGTTCAAATGATAAATACACCCTCTCTGGTGCACTCAACTCATTTTCAGAGGTCCATTATACAGAGTATTATGGGAAAATTGAAATTGACTGTAGAAATTAACTTGGAAATTCATATAAATATGAAATTAGGAGAATTGAATAATTGGTTTCTATAATTGTGCGCCACTCTGTAGAGAGGTAGTCAGTGTTGTCCTTTTGGGATCTCTTGAATCCCTTCTCCTAGACAGATTCATTCTAGAGTCACAAAATAAATTCAATTCTAAGCGTAATCTTCCTTCACCTCTTCTCCCTTTCCCCAATTGTTGATCGGACTTCTCCCGTTGGATCTGCTCATTGAAATTCTTGGACGAAGAAATGTCAGAAATGGAAACTCCTTCCATTCTTTCTTTCCATTCTTCCGGGTACTTCTCCCACTCAGAACCGACAAAAAGTGAAGAGGACAAAGCATTTCTAGAACTCTACAGCCTTAGTTTAATTAAAGATAGGTTTCTTGAAGAAGAAAAAAAGTGTTTATAAATAATGAATCACCAGTGATCCATGAGTGAAGCTATACAAGGGTTGAAGTTGGAGGATAACGAAAAAATTCAAATCAAAAACCCTTTGGAAATCTTGAAGACAGTAAGATGAATGAGAAAAGACTGAATGATTCATTCTCATTTGATTCAGAATCATCAAGGAAACGGAGAATTTGCTGAAACTAGAGAAAACTTAACAGAAATCAAGCTAGAGACTCGTTTTTTCTCGATTCACGTCAAAGCTCAACTTGAACTCAAAGTAATTCAATTTTGAAATTCAAAAGAAAAACGGAAGCAGTCAAAAAAAGAGAATTATCTAATAGAAAAACTTTTCTTTCTTCAGTTAAAAATGAGAAATTTTTGAGAGAAGAAAGAATTTCAAAAAAAGCAAAAATTGTGGGCTGAAAATTGGGTTGGCTTTGTGCAGGAGAAGAACTAAAATTTGGGTTTTTAGAAATGAGACTGAGAAAGCAAAAATAAATGGTTGAATGATGAAAGGGAGCTGATCTTGAAGCCTCACGTTTCTCATGTTAGTTTCTCATGTTTTCTCATCAACCTCACGTTTCTCATTTCTCTGATTCAGCCAAAAAAAAGTCCGTTTGTAATATGTAAAGATTAAATTCTAATAAAAAGACGGTAAAGCGTCAAATAAAGATTTCTGAGAAAGGAAAAAAGTTGAATAGAAGCAAGCTTTGTATTAATTAATAATAAATGATTGCTTTACTAGATCTAGTAAAAGAATTATTTATTAGTAAAGCTACCGTCTTCTTATTAGAATTTAATCTTTACATATTACAAATGGACTTTTTTTTGGCTGAATCAGATAACATCTAAGAAACGTGAGGTTTCAAGATCAGCTCCCTTTCATCATTCAGCCATTTATTTTTGCATTCTCAGTTTCATTTCTAAAAACCAGGATCTTTACATATTACAAACGGACTTTTTTTTGGCTGAATCAGAGAAATGAGAAACGTGAGTTTGATGAGAAAACATGAGAAACTAACATGAGAAACGTGAGGCTTCAAGATCAGCTCCCTTTCATCATTCAACCATTTATTTTTGCTTTCTCAATCTCTAGTAAAGCTATCAGTAAAACAATAGATCTAGTAAAGCAATCAGTAAAACAATTATTTATTCATAAATCATCAAATACCCTATCAAGTTTATAATCTTTTAAATAACCACAGTAGATCACTTCAAATAGAATTTCGAGAGCTCACTTTTTGCAAGCCTCTGACACTGAAGAAGATCTGATTAAAGAAAAGAAAGTAAAAAACCAATTTCCTTTCTGTTTTTAGATTGGTCTTCAAGAGTGGTAAACTCTACGGAATTTTGCGAAAGAAAACTTTTACAAGTACGTAAGTGAGCCCTTTAAAGGAGAAAAGGGGGCCTAAATTGAAGCTCTTGGGAAACCAAAGATCGGATTGGATGGGGGTTACATTTATGGGTCAGAGCTCAGAGATCACTTAGATTCGTCTGATGTTTGGATGAATTTGTATTTTACTCGTCGTCTAGTGTCAAAGCTCACATTGCTATGCGACAAGTGAAGCAAAAACAACAAGATTCTGAAAGATTAGTTCAGAAGGTTGATCGTTAAACACAATGAAGTCAAAAAAAGTTTATTAGTTAAACTCTTAATAAGCTGATGAGGATTTGAAAGGTTAACTGTGGAAGCTTTATTGCTTTACTGCAATAAAGCTATTACTTTATTGCTTTACTGCAATAAAGTAATAAAGCTTTACTGCAATAAAGCAATAAAGCTTTACTGCAATAAAGCAACTATTGCAACTGTGGTTTATTGCTGTGGAAGCAATAAAGCATCTGTTTAGAAGAATTTTTGATGTTAAAAAGTGGAAAATGAAAAAAAGGATGAGTTTTGGATGGCAGAAAAGATCGTTTGCTTTTGTCAGATTGAAAGTATTCTTTTACGAGATAAATTTAGTGTTTCTTCTTGACAGAAATCAATTTCCATTTGGAAGAATCTCGAATCAATAATGGCCAAAACTAACTGTAAGATTGGAAAGTTGAATGAAACAATGAAAGCAAAGCAACAACAATGAAAACAATGAAAGCAAAGCTCATCTCTTGGACCGTTACAAAACAACTCTGAAGTTAGAAAGCTTACCAAGCTCAGGCTCAGGTAGCAAGCTTACCAAAAACCATTTAATTCCTAAAAAAGCTGAAAAGTGAGTATGTTGGTGATAGATGATATAAAAAGAGTTGAATAATGATCACGCAAAGAAATTGAGAAAACATAAATTCTCAGAAATGTTTGGGCTTTAGAATTGAATCTAAAATCAATTCCATTTCAAAAAAACCCGTTTGACAATTTGAGAAATCCGTCGATCGAACGTTGTACTCACAATATGTAAACACCTCTTTCCTGGCAAAGTACGAGAGCTTGGTTAAAGGGTTTAGTCTGCAATATCAATAACAATGAGATAGAAATGAATCCTTTGTTCATTTCAAAGAATTCAAAAATGAAAACGAATGTTAAATGTTTTTGATGTGTTCGGTTGAAAAAAAGGTTTTTAAAAAGACGTCAAGAAAGACCAAAGAAAGGCCTTCACTAATGAAATTGAGGCCATGAAAAGGGGAGAAGCTTTGAAAAGGTTTTGAAGAGGAAAGGAAAAGTGAAAAGATATTGCAGAGTTGAAGAGTTGAAGAGTTGAAGAGCTGGAGATGGGAGGAGAGTCTTGCATGAATGCTTCAGTGATTCTGGATGAACTTAAAAGACTTTGGCCTTGAGAAGCGAAGAGTTTAACTTTGGTCGAGCAATAACAAACAGGATCTGCCTTAAGGTTTAATAGGATCGTATCTTGAGCCAGTTTGATGGCAGTTTTGTTTTATGGATTCAGTAGCATATTGCTTTTAATTTTGATTTTTGAATTTGACTTCTTGATCTTTAAAAAGTGTTATCAAAGACTTGAAAACTTTGATTTTAACAAGTTGACGACATTGTCACCTGATGCTGTCTGACACATATTCGTTCATTGGACATTGTTCATTGGACGTTCATTGGACATCAGGGACATTGTCACCTGATGCTGTTTGACACATATTCGGTCATTGGACATTGTTCATTGGACGTTCATTGGACGTTCATTGGACATCAGGGACATTGTCACCTGATGCTGTTTGACACATATTCGTTCATTGGACATTGTTCATTGGACGTTCATTAGACATCAGGGACATTGTCACCTGATGCTGTCTGACACATATTCGGTCATTGGACATTGTTCATTGGACGTTCATTGGACGTTCATTGGACATCAGGGACATTGTCACCTGATGTCAGGTGACATTTTTTTGTCGAAAAAAAACAACGTTGTTTCATGCGATTGTTTGTGCAAAAATTGTCGTCATTGTCGTCATTGTCGCCAAAAATTGTCGCCATTGTCGTCAACGTGTTAACAAGTTGTTCCATTTCTCGTCCAAAAATTGTCAAGTTCATCAAAACTTTATAACACTTGCTTCAGCCCTATCATTTTATTTGTCATTTTTTCAGATTCAAAGATTTCTTGAGATTGAGATCAAAGATTTTCTTTTGTTAATGCTGATAACTTTAACTATATTGCTGATAACTTCAACTAGTTTTTAAGAGTCAATTTTTGAATAGAAATGAAATGAACGCTTGAATGATTCGATTCAGAAAATGAGGAAGAAGGGAAAAAATGAAATTTACATCTAACTTTGCCAATTAATTTCTTCAATTCTACTGAAACAAGAAAGCAGAAAAAATAGAAAAGAAACTAATTTAGAAGAAGAATAGGTGATTGACGTCAAAAAACGCAAGCAAATGAGTGAAAAAAAAAGTTGATCGCGAATTTCTATCTGCAAAACTAAACAGAACCAAAAAATTGTGTGAAATCGAATGGGAAAACTCTCCAAATCCTTGTTTAGAGACTTGTTTTTGCTTTGAAATTTGAAAAAGAAGAAAAGAAATTAGAAGAAAAAAAGGTAAGCTTTGCATGGCTTAATTGGTTTTGACTTTTTTGCAGGTTAAAGGGAAAGAAACTAAAGAATGGGAATCTTTAAATAGAACAGTTCAATAAGTAGACAAAATGGCTGATCAAGGGAAAATGACATACCGTAAATACTGTAATAGTATACGCCACCCCCCCTCGTACAGACGCGTAGTCGCAAAGTCGTATTTCATTTTTTGCAAAGCGCCCGTACTTTCAAAAAATCTGGCTTTGGTATCAAAAAATAGCTGAAATTCAGGGCTATTTTTTGATACCTAAGCGCGCATTGTAGCTTAAACCAGTGTCGAGAAAAACTCGTTCAAAGCTAGACTACACAACACTCCGCACCGTCATTATCTGTGGTATCAAAAAATAGCCCTGAATTTCAGCTATTTTTTGATACCTAAGCGCGCATTGTAGCTTAAACCAGTGTCGAGAAAAACTCGTTCAAAGCTAGACTACACAACACTCCGCACCGTCATTATGGGAGTGGGGTACTAGTACGGTATTTACAGTAGGTATATAGAAATAATCTAATGAAATAACTAACGGGTCTACAGTAATCCCAGGCAGTAAATTGCTTTTAAACTTGCCTGTGTGATTCGCGCTTTGAGAGTGCACTTGTTAGCACCAGTTATCTATGTATTCATGGCCAAATCCGGCATTTTATAGTTTTGGACTTTGTACAAAACCTCTAACTATAATATAAAGTTATATTTTCGAGTGCTCAGATTCAAGAACTCTTTGAAATATTGTCAGTAAAACTCACGCAAAACGGAACAAGTAAAAAGTTAAAGTAAAGACCAAAAATTCAGCTGTCTTTTTGATTTTCGTTTGTTTGTTTTGAGAAATTGCTTCCTTGTCGATGAATTCAAATATTTAATTGCTTGTCAGCAAGCAAGCAAGCAAGCAAGCAAGCAAGCAAGCAAGCAAGCAAGCAAGCTTACTGCCTTGGTGTCCACTCATACATCGGTTCACTGGTTTTTAAGCGTATAAATGACAATATTTGGAGAGAGAGTTTGTGTAAGCTTGCTTCCCGCTTGGTCGATCCCGAACCCGTTCGTAGAGGACGGCGTCCGGAGCCATGGGCTGACCCGGGTCGGCAAACCAATAGCCCTGAGCAGCAGACCGAAAGGATGTTATGGACTATGGTCACTGTCTCCCGTGAGGGAAATAACTGATGTTCACGAAGCCTTTTCACAGTGCCACCCGTGGAGGGAGGCAGAATGGTCTGTTGCTCGGAACCGAATTACATTATGCTCCCTTTGGGCACCGGCCTCCGTCAGCTGTCCGCGATTTGACAGTCGTCTAGACGGTGGAAGCTTGAACACCTCATTGGAGGAACCGTGAGGTTCTTAAACCGACTTCGAATCTAATCAATCCCTTACGCATCAACAAAGCGTAACTTCGGAGCCTTCTCCTACTTACGTTGCGCGCATCCTAGAAAGCTGAGCATTCTTTCAGCGGGAGTCGGTGCCATCGCCAAGGACCAGACGTGGACCTCGGAGCCCAATGTTAGGTGGCGGAGTGCGAAGTTCAGCCACCTCCTCGTGGTGCACTCTGGGCACTTCCTGGAAACAGAAAGTGGCAAAGAGTTGGAGAAAAAGGAAAGAACTTTTGGAAGAGTTCGAAAACTTTCAAAAAAACTTTAAAGTTTTCTTCTTTCAGAGGTTTATTTTTGTCTTGCAAACTGTTCTGAAATGAAGTTTTGCTCTGCGCCAGAAGGCGACGATTATATGTTGTCTCTCCAAACAAAATCTTTAATTTGTGCTGATCTTGAGTTATTTTTCCCGTATTTTGGCTAGAAGTAGTTATCGCGGGGGTATAACCGATAAGAATTCGGTAGTCGATTGCAAAACTAAAAAACACTAGCTCGATTCACAGTAAACTCTAGTGAATTTCTGAAAAAAAAAGCGAAAATTGCCTTAACAAAAGCGTTCAAATACAATTATGACTTCATGGGAAAAACGAGTTTTGAGACAAAATTTGGACACAAATAAATTCGAAAGTAAACGAAAGCAAAAATAAAAGAAAACTTGTGAATTCGCTCGGAAAACAAAAGTCAATTTTGACGGGAGAAATTAGCATTTTTTTTTGAGTGAGCAGAAAAAATGGGTTTGACGCAGAAGAATTGAGGAGGAAAGGAGAGGGGAGAACCAATTTGAAGACACAAATATACGCTTTGAAATGGCATGCGCTTACAAATAGTTGCGAATTAAACAAAGTACTTTTGGTATTCAGCTGAATCGGAAAGTGATGTTCGACGGGATGTTAGCGATTTTTACGACAAAATTTGCTTGTAAGTGAACCAAAATTGATTGAAAAAGATGGGGAAATTGACTAATAGACACTTTTTATTTAAAGGAAGCTCTAGGTTAATTGATGGTTTTATTACTTTTATGAAAAAAGAATGAAAAGACTTATTGACTAACTTAAAAGTCATAGCTTGTACCTCTTCATCTCTTCATTGCACCCCTTCATTGCACCCCTTCATTGCACCCCTTCATTGCACCCCTTCATTGCACCACTTCATTCCACCACTTCATTCCATCTCTTCATTCCACTTCTCCATTCCACCCATTCATTCCACCATCAATTCATTCAAAATTTCTTAAAGGAGAGGTATGATTTACTAAATCCAGCTCTAATAAAACCAATTTTGATCTCATAGCTGTATTGTAAGTTTAGATATCAAGCTACTCATACCAATTTTAAACTGAAACACGAGCTATTCCTTTTTCTTGGAGCCGGAAATGTTTAGGCCGAATCTTTCCTTTCCAAGAGAGGCATTAAAATGGAATTTTTAGAATATGAGAAAAGGGAAAAGCAACAAAACTCACAAAAAAGTGTTGCAGAAATTTTCGGGAATTAGTTGACGTTTGGTAGAAAAGTTAAAACAATATTCGGAACGAAATTTGTTCCAAGAATAGATGATCAACGAGTTTACCGAGTTTTCATCGTCACTTCTCTGTTCTGATCCTTTAAAAAGGATTAGGATTAGTGCTTTCGTTAAAACTTGCAGCTTCTTCCAAAATTCCACAATATGCTCATTCAAAAAGAAATCTACAAGAGGGCAAGCTTTCGAAAGAATCTTGTAACAATGACATTCAAAAAATGAAAGAGCTCAAAGTCTGTGAGACAAGACAGTGATACTGTGAATTCATTTTTGAATTGTGAATTTCAAATACTCAGTTAGATTAACAAGTTGTACTTGTTGTACTTGTTAAGTTAGATTAACAAGTTGTACTTGTTAATCATATTCACATTTAAACCAGTAATCAGAGCACTTATTTCTCATTCAAATAGCGATGTTGAATCACTCTCAAGAACACGATAAAGTATTGTTCTTGTTCTTGTTCTTGTTCTTGTTCTTGTTCTTGTTCTTGTTCTTGTTCTTGTTCTTGTTCTTGTTCTTGTTCTTGTTCTTGTTCTTGTTCTTGTTCTTGTTCTTGTTCTACTATTTCTAGTATCATTCAAAAGCTCAAAATCTTCTCTATTTAACGATATAAAAAGTTAAGAATGATCTGATTTCTGGGGAAGGTTATTCATCTTTCAAGTAAACTACTCAAATTCCTTGCCTCTATTCGAAAGAATAGTACTTTTTGAAGCTATAATCGAGCTGATTACAGTCAATTTTATCACTAAAACTTGCCAAGACGGTAAATGAAATGCGGAAAGATTTGGATTGATCGAGAGAATTGTGAAAATTGAGTAAAACAAGAAGAAAAACAAGGAAAACAAGGTTTTTTCTTTGAAAGCGTGGAAAAATCGGTAGAAAAGGCTTAAATGGTCAATGTTTTTAGATATGGTGAAAGAGATTTATCTTTGGAAGAAAAGAATGAAAGAAACAGAAGAAAGGAAAAGAGAGATTCGGTCATAAGATGTATACATCTCATTTTGTGGGCAGGAATCGATCACTCACTAATTTCGCTTTGTTTTCGGTAAGGAATCCCAAGTTTTAACCTTAATAAACCTTTAACAAGTGTACTTTATGCTCAAATTTTGGGTAAACACCGTCCTGGCGCACTAGTTTATTGCAAACTGTTGCGCTTTCAGTGCACTAGAAGGTTTGTGTTTCTATAGTCAAAGAAAATTAGTCTATTACAGCACTAATCTCTACTCAACATAGAATTTGGAGGGTGCACTTTGTACTCACAATATGTAAACATCTGTTTCCTGGCAAACAGAGAGCTTGGTTAAAGGGTTTAGTCTGCAATATCAATAATAAACTGCAGTATCAATCTGTAATATCAACAATAAACTCAAAAAGTATCTACGTCAAAATCCATCAGATTCATGAGTTTTTCTTTCAATTTCTTCTGAACTTTCAGTTATTTATTTCCTTTTTTTTTCATTTAGGTCAAAAACTCAAAAGATTGACGAAAAAGCCATTCATTACGATGAGAATTATTTAGCTGAAGAAAGATTTTCGCTTTAAATCAAAAGAAAGAATTCTTGATTCTCAGAAAAGTGAATAAAAAAAGTGAACCTTTGAAAGTCAACCTTATTTTGGAAATTTCTGGGTAATAAAAACGAGATTTTGTCTCGAAAAACAGCTTCAATAAATATTTTCAATTGAAATCCTCTAGAGAAAGATTGGTAAAGAAATATTATTCTAATTTAGACATAAAATAGAAAACTTTGAATTCGCTTCATGTACAATGATGTTCAATGATGTACAATGTACAATGATGTACAATGATGTTCCCCAGGGACCATGAACTTTGTGCGTTTACGTAACCGCTTGCTTTCTGGCGTATCACTTAATATGCTTAATCCGCATTTTTGGCGAATAATGCAGCGAATATAGCCCTAAATGATGGTAATCTAAGGATAAATTTGGTAATTAGTGCAAAGATAAATATCATTCTTATATTAGGTTGATGCATAAGTGTTTTTGTTCCTTTTCGTCTGCCGTTTGAAGCCAACAAATGCACCAATTAAACCACGGTTGATTTCATTAGAAAAAACCAATTATTTTTCTGCAAAATAACATTAAAACGGGTTTAAAAATATTTAATGCCTGGATTTTCTTGAGAGTATGAAGTCGGGTAGTCAAAAAGGGCTAACTCGATGATGCGGTTTAGACACCTTAGCTAAAGAAAACCTATCTTCGTGTCAATAGATAAAAGATAGAGAAAAAAAACGTTTGATATTTCGCCAAAATTTCAGAGAAATTCATTCAGCCAATTTTTCCGTAGAGTTTTTTATAGATTTTTACGAAAAAGGCGTTTTTCACTCTCGAATTTGCTTGAAAGTGAACCGAAATTCATTTAAAAAGATGCAAATTGAACAAAAAAACACTTTTTTTATAGAGCAAACTATAGATTAATTGGTGAATTTGTTACTTTTTAACAGAAGTACGAAAAAAAACGAAAAGACTTATGCATCAACCTATTATAATATTCAAATCTCAATCAACAATTGACAAAAAGATTAGCAGAAAATTAGCTTCTCATTAAAAGAAATAGTAATCTCAATCTGCTCTAATACAAACGGTAGATACATCTTGGTTACTGCCGAGTGGGTGGCATTGGGTGCTGAATGGGTGGTTTAAACATTTAGGGGCTATATGTATGCAGCTTCGATGGCTTTTATCCCTTTCATTTTATTGAGTTTTCTCACAATCGGCATTATCTCGATGTTAAAGCGAAAAGAATCGATTAATGCGACTATTGGTTAGTTGATTCACCATTCTTTCACCATTTATGGGGATGGGACAAATGCGATCTTTTTTTTGCACACCTGGACATTTGCGCACCTTTTTTTTTGCTGGAAAAGGCCTTAGGAAAGGTCGTAAAGCTTCAAAAATGTTTTCATAGAAGGGAATCGTATACGTAGATTCCGAATTTCGACAAATCAGACCTCGCTGACACGTCAAATTTGGGCTAAAAGGCAAAAACTACGCAACTTAACGCTTTTCCGCAGTTTTTGCCTTTTAGCCCAAATTTGACGTGTCAGCGAGGTCTGATTTGTCGAAATTCGGAATCTACGCATACGATTCCCTTATATGGAAATATTTTTGATCAGAAATATAAACTTGGCAATTAGTGCAAAAATTTCGTATCAACAATTGACAAAAAGATTAGCAGAAAATTAGCGATTCTGATTAGCAGAAAATTAGCTTCTCATTAAAAGAATAGTAATCTTAATCTGCTCTAATACAAACGGTATTAAATATACAAACGATAAATGAGGTTGAGTAGGACTGAATCTAACTGTAACCGATAAAAATCTATCCGTTTTCTTATCCAGAGCTTTCTTATTTCTTATCCGTTTTCTTATCTTATCCAGTTTTCTTATTTCTTATACAGCTTAAACTTAAAACCTTTCAAAATAATGATGAAAGTTTTGAGATTCGGATGCAAAGAACACTTCTGAAATCCTTTTTTTTCCAAAAAGAGAGTACTTCATATAAAAAGCATTAGCTTCAAAACAAAGCCTCAAAACTCAAAACGAAAACAAAACAAAACCCAAATCAGTCACATCAATTCTAATCCTTTTTTTCAAGACCTCACAAAATTCATTTGCATCTTTGGCTTGACATTTTGCTTTTTCTGATTTGAAAATGTGGCCGAATTATTTGAACGAAGATTTATTTGACTTAAGAAAAGTTTTATTTATCTTAAAGTGAATGGGGTAAACTTCGCACTCAAGAAGGCAAGAGATTTTTGAGAATCAAGATAAATATTTGAATCTTAATATTATTAGAAAATGGAAACTCGAAAAAAGCGGTTGACCTTTACATCAACTTTACAAATTTGCGCCTTTTCATCCGAGTTTTGGAGTGAATGGGGTAAACTCTGAAGAAGTCAAGAGATTTTTGAGAATCAAGAATCAAGAATATCAAGAATTTGAATCTTAATATTGTTAGAAAATGGAAACTCAGCAAATGGATTAATCTTTTACAGTAAAGTGATGCTAATTTATAGACAAAGTGGACAAGAACTTAAGAAAACAAAGTTCAAAACGAAAAACGGGATCCGAGAAATGGAATCATCGGAGAGAAGTGATCGATCGGATCACGGATTCAAAGCGATTTGCATATGAATGGACGGAGAATGTGACCGAATTATCTGAACGAAGATTTATTTGACTTAAGAAAAGTCTAATGTTCATTCATTTAAGTTTTATTTAAATGAATGAACCTTTAAAATGAATCCTTAAGTTTGGACCCTGAAATACAGAGTTTTTCAAAGATTTTGATAGTAAATAGTAGTAGATAGTAAATCTCAATTGATAAATCTAAAAAAAATTGCAGTTTATAAAGCGAAATTTTGGTGGGAAAGGAAAGAAAAATTGCAATTTAAATATTAATTTTTACTAAAAATCAAAATCTGTACAATTTGACAAAGTGAGAAAGTGAGAAAGAAGATTTCGAGGCTCAGGCTCAGGAAAGTGCCTATCCGATTACAAATACAATTGTAGCTAAGCAATATTGTAAATGTTTCAAAACCTAGGCAATCACAGCTCTGTATGAATATTTGATCTTCGAGAATGGTCTCGATTCCATTGTTTCTTTTGTTCGTCGTGTTCTCGTTGTCTCAAAAACTCGTTCATCCATTTCGAGAAGAGCCTCTCGAGCACCTGGCCAAGAGTTTGGACCCTGAAACACAGAGTTTTTCAAAGATTTTGATCCCAAGCGTCATAGATTTAGATTTAAACTTATCTTTCGATGCTTTCATGCATTACCTACCGTAAATACTTTAATAGTACGCCACCGCCCTCGTACAGTCGCGTAGTCGCAAAAGTTTTTTAGTATTTCATTTTTTTCAAAGCGCTCGTACTTTCAAAAAATGGGTCTTTGGTATCAAAAAATAGCTGAAATTCAGGGCTATTTTTTGATAACTAAGCGCGCATTGTAGCATAAACCAGTGTCGAGAAACACTCGTTCAAAGCTAGACTACACAACACTCCGCACCGTCATCATCTGTGGTATCAAAAAATAGCCCTGAATTTCAGCTATTTTTTGATACCTAAGCGCGCATTGTAGCATAAACCAGTGTCGAGAAAAACCCGTCCAAAGCTAGACTACACAACACTCCGCACCGTCATTATGGGGGTGGGGTACTATTACAGTATTTACGGTATCTTTCGATGCTTTCATGCATTACCTAGCTCACTGTCAGTTACTAAACTATGTCTAAATTAATTTAAAGGAAATAATACAGCTTTCGAAATACCCAAGCGCTGACTCTAATTCGAAAAACTTACATCTAATCGATACTGATACGGAGCTAATCCATGAAATGAAAGCACAAATGCTAGCGCCGGATCCTTCACCCAACGTGTCCACAATTTTGGCCTTACACCAATCATTCTCGCGAGTTCTTCCATAAAAGAAACATATTCAACCTAAACTCAATCTTTATTTGGCTAAGAGAATAGCTGAATACTTGAATGGTATGCCTTCTGCTGGCAACGAAAACCTTCTTCATCTTTTCCAATTTCTTCTTGATATCGCTTTTCATTTCCTTCTCACCAGGCAATGCCAGCTCTCCAGCCAAAGCTCCAGTGAATACCCTGATCAAATATCAAATGAATAATGACATTCAACTGTTTCCGAACCTTGCTTGCATCTCAGATATTGGCATGATCGAGCCAGCTGGTTGAATGAGACCGATAACAGCAAGGGTATTCTGGAATTGATAAGGTTTCTTCGGTGAAAACGAAGCTCACATGTTTCGCTAATCCAGGTGGATACATGAACTTATAAAGTTCAACTCGATTCTCCGTCACTGGGATCAACTTTCCCTCTTCAACCACTGGGAATCCAATGGAGTAACCAGTTGCAAAAATTATCTAAAGATAAGATAGATAAGATAATCATTGAACAACTGACAATATCAGCTTTGATGATAGTTCCATCTTCAAAGATCACTCCATCTTCTGTAAATGATCCAATGTTTGGTTTCACCTAAAAATCTATCTTGAAAGAAGAGATTTCTTCTAATCTACTTACCACAACCATTCCACAAGCAATTCGATTGGGTAATTCATCATTGACTGTCAAATGAGCCTCTAATGGACGATGCTTTGGCTTGAGACCGTAACGACCGTGATCACATCTGAAAGGAGATCATTTCCATGGATATTTTATTGAGAATATGTAATTGATCAGCTTAAAGCGGTTCTCGAGATTTCGAGGAATTTAGACGACGCTTAGGGTGCACTACTATTAGAGAAAATAGGGTATTTTTTAATTTTTTAATTTCCTTTTTCCTATTTCTATTTCCTACCTGACAGTCAGCTTGTTCGATAGAATCCAATTTTGTAACCAAAAGGGGAAACTTTTTCGGAAACCGTTGTTGACTCTAGAAATAGATTAAGATCTTTAAATATATGATATCTCAACAGAAATGAAGATACCTGTTCAAATATGCTAAATCATACGGTTCACCCATGTCCCAGATTCGATTCATCACCCAGGTGCCCGATCGAGTCGCGAGATAAACCTGTAAATGATAAAAGATGTACCGTATTTTCTCTAATAGTAGTGCATCCCGGCGAGCCGAGTTGGTCACTATTTTACGGTTTCCAAGCTTTTGCAGAAGCTCTTGCAGATTTTGTTTATCAGAAGTATTGCTTAAAACCCTCCTAAAGCCAAATTGATCATGAACTGCTTACCATTCATTTGGTTAGAAATGAACCAAAGCTTTTCATTGTTTGTGAAAAAAAGAGCGGATAATTTGCTTAATTATCCGTTGTATCCGACGCATCAAAATTTTTCTCCATTTCTTTGCTCTTTTGTTTCAAATGCCGTATTCTCTCTAATAGTAGCGCACCCCGCCGAGTTAATGCCTATTTTACGGTTTCCAAGCTTTCACAGAAGCTCAACACTCTAATCCCCCACAAGATCTCATCATCAGCTACATTTTCCGAACTACAATAAGCGGTTCTCGAGATTTCGAGGAGCTCTGGGTGCACTACTATTAGAGAAAATAGGGTATATAAAAAGCAGTTTTATTGGCAGGATACTTGTAACTAGGATTTTATAATATCTATTAGAATTATACCGTATTCTCTCTAATAGTAAAGATATGGAAATGTTATAGATATTATGAAAAAAGACTTATAGTTGCTGTAAGGTTGCCGTATTTTCTCTAATAGTAGCGCACCGCGGCAAGCCGAGTTGATGACTATTTTACGGTTTCCAAGCTTTTGCAGAAGCTCAACACTCAAATCCCCGACAAGATCTCATCGTCAGCTACATTTTCCGCCCCCACATCGATAGGTTCTAATAAGCGGCTCTCGAGATTTCGAGGAATTTAGGCGACCATTAGGGTGCACTACTATTAGATAAAATATTAGGTATTAGATCTCTATCCAGATCTCGTTTCTTTTCCCTTTAAAACTAACAAATTCACGAATATGAACTTTGTTTTACTAGAAATGACTTTCATCATGATTTACTGGTCATTACCGGTCTGAAAAAGAAACCTTCTCAGCGACTTTGCTCAACTCGACACACAAATCCCCTCCACTGTTCCCAATACCAACAACAATGACTCGTTTATCCTCAAAACCCTAAAAATTAATTCATTTTATTTAAATTAATAGAAAATTGGTTAATTTGAACAAATAGCCTCAAAAAAAAACGATAAAAATAAAAATCTTTTTCCCTTTTCCCTATTGTTACCTTAAAATCCTTGTACTGATGACTGTGAATGATCTTTCCTTTGAAGAACTCTTGTCCAGGAAACGGTTTAGGCCAATATTCTAAACAATAAATCACTTAGAATAAAGATGAATGTTCTTTTGGATGTGCTGTCATCCTTTCAAACCTTCTGTATGATGCCCTGTACACACCATGACTCCATCAAAGATATCCGTTGTTGTCTTTTCAGTTCTAAATTCGAATCTTTACCTTTTGCCCACTGCAACTATTGGGTTAAAAGCTTACGTTAAATCTGTATAAGTGACAATCCATCGTCCTGATTCATCAAAATCTGGCGCTCTCGCCACATTTGACACAGAATGTTCAAGCTTGATGTAACGCAAGAGATCGTTGCTGAAATCATGGACTTGTTCGAGTGCACCAGAAAGCGTGTGTTTCTCATCGAATGCCAAAGAACAAGCCTAACACTCACTGTTCAGCGTATGCCCGAAAATATCGCAATAATTCGGAGTTGTGCATGAAATTTGCAGCCTCTTTCGGTGGTGGGAAATCGCTGAAAGAGTATTGATTCATTGCAAATACCTTTTTAAAATCTACCTGTAAGCTGTCATTTCCTTTGATGTATTGATGACAGTCGATCTCATTACAGAACCCTCTCCTGAATATTTGATGTTATTAGAGTAATGGGATTCCTCTCTTGAATTTGATGTTATTACAGTAATCGGATTCCTCTCTCACCTGGGCATGGATCAGCTTTATACCTCCAGAGACCACCAATATCGTTCGATTTCTCGAAACATGTCACCTGTAAAGTTAATATTTTCGGGATTTTCGGGATTTTCCGCTTTGTTTTACTAATAATTTTGTGAAAATTGAAAGATAAACAAAACTATTGGGTTGGAATTGAAATTGAAAACTATTGGAATTGAAAGCTGCCGGCTATTGTCATATGTGACAGTTTGAGCACTTTCTTCAAAAGAAACCCATTTTGGTGTCAATGGAGAAGTTGTAGAGAATCAAAAATCAAGCTTATATCCAAATTTTCAGAACGATTCAAAAACTGGTTTTCAAGAAATGCCAAATTTACGAATTTTCACAAAACTTGCATTTTAAGCGAAACTACTAAGTGTATCTTTTTGGAAATTTGGCTATAAGCCTCATTTTTGATTCTCTACAACTTTTCCATTGACACCAAAATGGGTTTCTTTTGAAGAAAGTGCTCAAACTGGGACATCTCCAGTCCTCCATTTTTGAGTCTCACACTTGTCTCACACACAAACCAAAATCCTACGAAGAAAGAGGGATCCACAAATTGCCTGTAAAATGGGCAGAAGTCGTCAATAATAATATAATATTTGTCTATAATCTATCTATCTTTTCTTACATTTCTTACAATAAATAGCCTTGTTTGGGAACTTTTGGCGCATTCCCCATACAGTCCGGACCTCGCCCCTTTTGATTATTATTTATTCCGGATCATGAGTAATGAGCTTGCGGGAGAACACTTCGATTCGGAAGAAGCAGTCAAAAATTGGCTTTGAAAGTTTTTTGATTCAAAACCAAAATCCTACCACGAAAGAGGAATCCACAAATTGCCTGTAAAATGGGCAGAAGTCGTTAATAATAATGGAAATTATTTGGAATGAATTCAAATTTTGGAATGAATAGTTTTATGTTGAATAAATTTTAGTTCAAAGTCCGGCAGTTTTCAATTCACTAACCTAATAATTTATGAATGTCTATTAGATGGTATTAACTATTGTTTTGATATTAATTGTTAACAATGATTTGATTATCCATTGAAAACCTTGACCATTTCTTCCTTTTTCGATACTCGTTCATTGATTCAATAAATTTTAGTTCAAAGTCCCGCAGTTTTCAATTCACCAACCCAATATTTTAGTGATTCGATAGACCCAAATCTCCTCTTCAAAACTACTACAAAATTAGCGAAAACTTTCTGCGAAATGAATAACAAACTCCTTAAAAACTTGAGTTGACACCGGTATCTTTGTGAATGTATTTATAATGTAAATTTTGATTTCCAAGAATTTAGAGCATCGCAAATGTGCTGACTCTTGAAAATCCAATTAGTCGACCTTGAAATGTCTCTGAGAAAGCCTAGGCGACAAATTAGCTAGCGCGATTTAGCCACAAAATATTCTATAAACTCTTTAATTATTTTCCAACCTTAAATCCTTTTTCAATGGCTGACTTGATCGCGGGAAGTCCTGATGCACCGGCACCGATCACACAAATCTTCATCTTTGATTGAATTGAGAAAATGGATGTGGAAAGGGGAGATTGATTTGATGATGAAGGACAAATGGGAGAAGGAGAAGAGGGGGACAATGGAATGCCTTTTTTTCGTCTCTTTAAACTTTGTGTGCTTGTCGTTTGACTTTGTGGTTGTGAGACCTGAAAAGGAACAATAAGTTCGACAACTCAAAAAAGAGTCAAGACAACATTTGGTGAACATCTTCAATTTTCATTTCAATTAGGAAATGTTTCAGCTATAACAATAGCTTGAAAAGGACAAATTCCCGGATAGGGAGCCGGTTTAATTACGCGGTTTAATCTGTGTATCCCTTTGATATCGTTCATCGGAAAATCTGCATGGGGTCAATAAAATGAAAACTCACAAAGAAAATCCTATAGTTTCTTTGAATAACTACAATTATTAAGGCTAACTGAGAGCTAGAGTGAATACCATTCATCCAGAAACACTTACAATTGTTTGCATTGAGAACAAAATGTATACAAGTTTACAGAAATAAACTCTGTACTATTAACTTCTTCTGGAAAACTCACAATTTGTTTATATCCATTGTAGTGATTTAGATAATGATTTAAAATATTTGGCACCATGATTTCAGTAAATTTAGACGTAATAGGTCAAATGATTGGAAAGGAATTTTGGGGAAATCATGGAATAAAGAGAAAAGAGAATGGGAAGGGGAAAGGAAGAAGGAAAGAGAGAAGGAAGAGGAAGGGAAGAGAAAAGGAAGAGGAAGGAAAGAGAAAAGGAAGAGGAGGGAAAGAGAGAAGGAAGAGTAGGGAAAGAGAAAAGGAAGAGGAAGGAAAGAGAAAAGGAAGAGAAAGGAAAGAGAGAATGAAGAGGAAGGAAAGAGAGAAGGAAGAGGAAGGAAAGAGAAAGAGAAAACTAAAATATCATCTAATCAAAAAAAAATTGATAGCTTTTATTGAAAAAATCGAGAAAGAGAGAAATTGACCAAACCCGACAACTTTTGAAGTCATTTTTGAGAGAATCATTTGGTCAAAGATGATGAATGCGGGTGAAAAAGTGAAGAAATCGGCTGATACAATTGAAATTTGAAACATTTTTGATCGGAATCGCTTTTCGAACTAGGCAAGAGTGAATAGTCAGCTTTTTTTTGCATTACATATTGCTTCTGCATTAGTAGAAGTGCACCAGAAAAGCTAAGTTTCCATTTCTAACAATAGCAATTGTTTTTAACAAAAGAATTTCGTTTCTTTTAGAAAATTACCCAAAAGTTTTTAAGCGGTTGACCTTTGCATCAACTTTACAAATTTGCGCCTTTTCATTCTCGTTTTGGAGTGAATGGGGTAACTCCATACTCAAGAAGTCAAGAAGTCAAGAGATTTTTGAGAATCAAGATAAATATTTGAATCTTAATATTATTAGAAAATGGAAACTCGAAAAAAGCGGTTGACCTTTACATCAACTTTACAAATTTGCGCCTTTTCATCCGAGTTTTGGGGTGAATGGGGTAAACTCTGAAGAAGTCAAGAGATTTTTGAGAATCAAGAATCAAGAATATCAAGAATTTGAATCTTAATATTATTATAAAATGAAAACTCAGCAAATGGATTAATCTTTTACAGTAAAGTGATGTTAATTTATAGACAAAGTGACCAAGAACAAGACCAAGACAAAACCAAGACAAGAAAACAAAGTTCAAAACGAAAAACGGGATCCGAGAAATGGGATCATCGGAGAGAAGTGATTGATCTATGAGATCAAAGCGATTTACATATGAATGAACGATTTCCATTTTCTCAATTTGATCTGATAGGGGAAAGGAAAAGAAAAGAAAGGATTCAGATAAATCTCAAGAAATCAAAGTGGGAAGGGAATAATTCGGGAACGAACAAAAAAGAGGGAAACATCACGATCCGATTCGAAAGGTCAGAAAAAAAAGAGGATAAAAAGTGGTGGAGAAAAGTGTAGGAATTGCAATGCAAAGAAGAAATATTCCTTTAAACATATCGTTTTTGAAACGAAGTACTAGAAAGAATTCAAAATTTGAATTATCAATGAATATATTGAATAAACAGTTTGATTAATAACGTTTTTATTGAATTAAACTATTTACTTTGTTCTACTTTGTGTCTAAAACGTGAACATACTCTAGCTGACGCACTCAATCCTTTGTTTTCTTTGTGGCATTTCTGTGAGAGAAAGATGCCGAATTGAGTGCGCCAGGAATGATATGTTTCTGTTTCCATTTCGGGCACAAAGTACAGTAGTAGATAGATATGTAGTAGTAGTACAGTAGTAGATAATAGATGAATGCTTGTCAAAGAAAAGATAAAAACACTCAAATATCTAGACATCTTACTGTAACAAGAACCAATTTTATGAGACAAATGAAGAAAAACCCGCCATTTCCTCGTAAAAAGTGGTTCCTTATGTGCTTGAGTGCTAAAAGAACTCGAGAATTTTGTCAGCATCGACCTTGACAAGTTTTTTGTGTGCTTTTATATCCATTTATGACTACAAAAGGCGTTTTTGAGGAGCAAGAAGTCAAAAAAGTAATAGAAAATCGAGTAGACAAGTAAAAAGGATCTATTTCAAAGATTTCGGGAAGAACTTTTGTTGGGGAACGGTCGGATTTTCGGGAGAACTTGACAGAACTTGTGATTATTTTATGAGAAAAAGATTGGAGAGAAAAAATATTGGGAAAGAGATTGGAATGACATAAATCAGTGATGGGTGAGTGGTGATGGGAAGGGGAATCAGTTGGGGGAGCAGTTACAACTGATTGTTGCTGCTTGGTGGTACAGATCAGACGCTTGATCTACTTGTACACTACTTGTACTTGTAACTTGCTTGTCTACTTGTAAACTACTTGTATTGGGTTGGGGACTATGACTCGGCGCCGAAAATCAAAAAAATGTCTAAAACTTCTATTCGACTTCGTCAAATAATATGCGTTTGATATGAGTAGAATGGTTAACTAATTCTCTACAAAATGACATTTAAAAGAAAATTCAAACAGCGCCTCCGCTCAAGAAAAAGCCATTTTTTCACAAAAACTACAAACTGTCATCTAGAAAAAACCATTGGTGGGATCTTCCTGCAAATTTGGCAACTGATGTAATTGAATGTGCTCTATCTTTTTTATATAAACACCAAAGAAGGTTTATGTGAAAGAAACTGTTCAAATGATGAGTCGGGCTCTTTGCCATTTTGACTAGCTGCGTTTGGGAGTCCATAAACTCCACGAAAGAAAAGCTTTGTGGAATCTCTCAAAAGTCATTTTGTAGAGAAATAGTGGATCCTTTTGATGAAACCAAAGGTATATTTAAAGAAGGCTTTATGTGTGCAAAAAGTCCCTTTAAAGTTTGGCGCCGAGTCATAGTCCCCAACCCAATACTTGTAACTTGCTTGTCTACTTGTAAACTACTTGTACTTGCAACTTGCTTGATCTACTTGTACACTACTTGTACTTGTAACTTGCTTGTCTACTTGTAAGCTTGCTGATTGTTGAATGCAATCAGTCAAAGAAAAAGAAGGTTCAGATTAAAAAATGTGTCAGATTTTGTTAAATTGGGAAAAAGTTTATAGAAAGGCGACAAAGTTAAGGCAGAAATTGGTACATTTGGCACAGGTAAGTTTTGGCTTTGAAATGAAATGATTTTTTCGTAATCAAGCTTGAGTTTTAAATAAGTGAGAAAGTTCGGAGTTGAATAGAAGAGTCAAGAGATTAGATAAACATCTAAACAAGAAATTACCCAAGTTTTTTTCTTGTTCTAAAAAAGAAACTTCAATAAAAAGTAAGCGAATAGACATAAACGAGTGAATGCAGTCAGGTAAGTGAGAACTCAATCGAAAGATGAGAAAATAGGTGTGAAACTGGTTGTGAGAGAAGGAGAAATAGATCTCTTCTATTCAAATCTATTCAAATCCCCAATAACAAAGCCACAATAAGCTTTAGATGGATTTGGGAGAAGCTTATCTAAACTATATTCAACTTTCTTTCAAAAAACCAATTCAAAACCAAGAGAAAAAAGTTTAAAAAGTTATTTTGCTGAAGTAGCTTTAGTATAGATGTTAAAAAGTACAAAGTTGGTAAAGGGGAATTGTTTGAACGTTGAACTAGACTCAGCATTCAGCTTTGAACTTTGAACTTTGAACTAGAGAATATAGAGAACTCATAATCTATAGAATTATTTTCAGGATCTCTATTTATTACAGTAGACTTTTCACGGTTTTCTTTAGACCAAATCTACATTACAGTATACAATGAGATTTAAAAAGCATTCAGCCAAAGCATTCAACCAAAGCATTCAGCAAAGGCACCCAGCCAAAGCCAAAGCATTCAGCCAAGGCATTCAGCCAAGGCATCCAGCCAAAGCCAAAGCATTCAGCCAAGGCATCCAGCCAAAGCCAAAGCATTCAGCCAAAGCATTCATCCAAAGCCCAAGCATTCAGCCAAAGCATCCAGCATTCAAGAAATTCTTGATTTCTTTGATTCGTTTTAATGGAATCCCAAATGGAAACATTTGCCGCTGATGAGAAAAACAGATTTCGATTAGATTTTGATGGATTTTTCTTGAAGAGGAAAAGAAAACATTCCTTTTTTCAAAAATAGACATCAAGAAGAAATTCTAAGTGTTGATTGACCTCTTTTAATCAATCAAAATCACTTTCCTTTCAATTGATCGATCAATCTGAAAAAAGCCAGTTTTTATCTCCGAATTTGCTCCATTTTCTTCAAAGAAATTGGCATTTCTCCATCAAGTTTTTCCAAAGCTTTATAGTTAAAATAAACGTTTTTTCTAATAATCAAAGATAAATTTCTTTATTGCAACGATCAATATTCCACCCGTTTTCTTTGAAGAGGTCACTCAAAATAACAAAAGGCTAAGAGAAAATCTGGCAATTCGAAAAAGAAAAGAAGAGATCGATTTAAAAAAAAGTAATCAAAAACCGATTCTAAGCCCACATTGTCTTATAATTTTTGAAATATTCATCAGTTTCAGTTTTTGGTCGAATTGGAGTCACCGAGATCGTATTTCGACGCTCGCCTTTCCGGCGTTTAGCGAAATTTGAAAGGAATTGCAAGAGTCGGTGGACACTGAAATTCTTTCATCAAATTTTATCAGTCTTTAAATCTATTATTTTAAATAGATGTCGTAGCCGAAAAGGTTTTTCAGTCGATATGGTTTTCCCTTTTTCGATTAGCCGAGAAAATTCAAACCTTTTCGGCTATATTTGTATCTATAACTTACGAATCAGCTTCAGTTCGGACAATGCATAGAACGTAGAAAATTCGCTGGTAGAAATCGAGCTGAAGTGTAGATTTTGAGAAAAAGAAATGGTAGATTTAAGGATTGTTGAATTGTGTTTGCGGCCAAAAACACGGGAATCCAGCCGCCGGGACCGAACCCTCGACCTCACCACTAGAATACAAGACTCCTAGCCACTCGGCCACAGACCAATCGGGACTGCCGTCTCTGTTTACAAACTTATAGGCACTTTCGCGATGAATCTTTAAATCCTTGAGGGTCTAAGATTAAGATTGGTGATCTATAAAATAATTTGAACGCTTATTGCTAAGTCTACAAGTGTATACTGTAACTGTAAGATCCTTTAGCTTTTCTTTCATAATTACATGTTTTTCTGGCACTCACCCAATCCAACATTGTCCAACACAATCCCTGTGTGTCTGGTGGAAGTTCTCCAAAAGCAATTGCTGCCAGATTTCCCAAAAGAAATAAGACAGAAAGGAAATTGCTTGCAGTCAATGGGAGAAATAATTTCGCTGAAGCTATCGACTCGGCGATTTGATATCTCTGCAATTTCCATAGTAAATGCATTGCTAGTAGAATATCTACTTTTTTAGACTTTGGATAAGACTATAAAGGGTACTGTAGTTGTAAAAGATTGAACTTTTCTCTAATCAATCAAATTCTGTTTCTCTTTACCCAATTTTTTAGGTTCATTTAGAGTTCGAGCACAAATTTTCCCACTAACTTTTACATGACGTGGGAAATTTTACAAGAACGGTTTGACTACAAAATTTTACCTTTTCTATGATAATGCACGTTCTGGGAAAAAAGATAATTGAACATTTTAGCTTAAAGAAATCTGTAGTTTAAAATTCAATCAACAAGGCATCAAAGATGACGATTTGAGAATGATCAGTACAATGTGTGGAAACATCCAATGTTTGGTGGATTTAATTTGTCAGAGATAAGCAAAATTAGTAGACTGAAGGATACCAGAAAGGCTGTGCTTCTGCTATTGGTTGGAGAGTTGATTTAAAGCTAAATCAACCTGTGACAGTGATGCTCCTTGATGTCTCGTCGACCAGTCTTGTTTTGTTCGATGCAACACATAGCCGGTCATCTAAATTTCGAGAAGTCGATTGAGTTTTAGATCTATTTCTTATCCAAGCACTTATTAAATAACGATCCTGTAAAAAGTAGGAAACTAGAAAAAGATAAAACTATAAAACTTCCAACTAAACAAACTTTAAAACCAGGATTGTTCCAAACAAAGCCAGATCCAGAGTGATGATCTTGCTTGGCTTAGCCTGGCTTTATTGCAAGCTTGGCTAGCAAATAGCTGGAATAGCTGAATCCAGCTTTCGTCTAGCCTGGCTTACAAATATCCCTACTCAAAATAGCTCTTCTATTTCAGTTTGGAAAATGTTTTCCGTCATTTATTCTTTCAATTTCAATAAAACACAATCCCACACAAGCTTTCAAAAGTATGTCAGATGTCAGATGAAAAATGACATACTTATCCATACAGATAAGTATGTCATTTTTACTGACAATGACAAGTAACAATGACATTTTTTATCTGACATCTGACATACTTATCCATACAGATAATTATGTCATTTTTCAAAGATCAAAACGAGAACATTGTAAACTTCATACAATTTGATACAGACATTGTAAATTTCTTTTATATTTTATTTTCAAATTTGATCATTTACATCAAAAATCTTTTATTTCGAATGTTTTCCGTGAATTCTTTATCTCAAAAATCTCTAGAGAATCGAAAAAAAGGCAATAAAAGAAATAAAAGAAACAAAAGAAACAAAAGAAACAAAAGAAACATTTAGAAATGAAATGTTTTCTTTTTATTTGTGATTTAGGAAATTAAGGGCTAATTGGATTATTTTACGAGTCCAGGAATGAAATATGAAATTTGGAACTTAAAAGAATATCTATAAAGTACAAATTTCTAATAAAGAAAGATGAAAAGCTTTTTATTTAAATTTAAATTTATAAATTTACCGGTAAAGTCGATGTTTGCATTGTGAACATCCAAATAAAAGCAAAAGTGTTGAAGAAATCTTCTGAAAATTTCACAAATCTATATAGATTTTTCAATTTTTAAACGAAAATTCAACGAAATTTGTGTTAGAAACGGAAAATGATTCAACAAAAAGATCGATTTTCAAGGAGAAGTCACAAACCGTGTGCTGGATAGGCTGCAATTTTTGAGTGTTTTTGTTGTTTTGAATTTAGGAAAGTTTGCAACAAAACTTACTTGTTGCAATCAGCAGAAGAGTCATCACGATGAGAACGATCAGAAACTGTAAATCTTTTGTTTTAATCTTTTGAAACGATTCCAATTCGAAATTCTAAAACAATTCCAGCTACCCATAGTGTGTACCTTTTATGTCAATCATAAGAAAAAGTGGCATCTGGCACACTGTCCTAGGTAAAGGTCCCGAAAAAGACCTCCTCCCGGTTTAATTACCCAAGTTTTTTTTTCCATACCCGTTTTGTCGAAAAAAGGTTTATCGGAATAGTTTTGAAACAATTCAATTCGTTTATATAAGCGGTGTGTACCTTTTATGTCATTCGTAAGAAAAAGTGGCATCTGGCACACTGTCCTAGGTAAAGGTCCCGAAAAAGACCTTTTTTTGGGTTTAATTACCCAAGTTTTTTTTGCATACACGTTTTGTCGAAAAAAGGTTTATCGGAATAGGTTAAATTTGGGTAATAATAATAATTGGTAAACTGGACAACCGTTCTAATGAAGAATAAGCTTCATCTCCTTTCAATCAAACAAAATCTCTCACCGTTAAAGCCGCAAATCCAAGTTTGACTCGAATCGAATTCAAATGTTCATATCGATTTGTCATTTGTGCACAAATAAAACGCTCGATAATAAAAGAGAAAAATGATCCTCGATACCAATTATATCCAACTTGCATTCCATAAAAGCAAAAATTTGAGATCTAAAAGAATAAACCCTCTGGATTTCTTTCATTTTTACTTGTGCCAGTAAAGCTTTATCTTCCCAATTTAATGTGATAAGGGTAATGATTCGAATGAGAAGCATCCAAAGAACTGAGAGGGTCATCAGAGTGACGTTGAATCTGAAAGAATTCTCAAATTAGTGAAATCAGCTTAGTAACAGCATTTTCTATACGGTGATTGATTTGATTTTGATTATGAAAGCTTTTTAAGGCATTGCATTAATGCGTAATGCATTACCTCATATTCCCATGCAATTTCGTCTTCATCGCTAGCCGAAACGATGTGTAAATGAGAATTGGAATGAGGAAAAGGTAAACGGAATATTCGAGAAAATCCGTTCCTCCCATTCTCTTCAATTAAAAGTCTTCAGATCATAAATATCGCATATTCTAAACTTTTTTGTATTGAGTTGATGGAAAAGAAATTAGAAAAGAGATATCGAAATTCGGAAGATTCGGAAAATGCGTGTCTAGGGGTTATTTTTGACGCCGATCACGAAACACATGTTTTTAGCCTAGGTTTCTGCACGGAAAACTAACGAAACGTGAAAACAGCCATTTTTTGGCTCTGCCGCCCTTTACTAAAATAGCTGTAAAAACTTTTAGAAAAGAGATATCTCAAAACGGTTTTTACCAATCGATCCGTCTTGAATTCAGCTTTAGGATGAGCTATAAAGAGTGAATTGAGAACAAAGAGAATGTGAATTCTCTGTAAACTTGGGTAATTAAACCGAGTCGAAGGCTTTTTCGGGACCTTCACTCAGAGCAGTGTGCTATATGCCGCTTTTTCCTACGAGTGACATTAAAAGAACGCATAAAGGATCTTTAATTCACGAAACATTTCCAAGAACTGGTTAAGAGCTTTCACTACAACAATAAATCTTTCCAAAATTCGCGCATAAAGCTTGTTTCTAATAAATCAAATTTATTAAAAACAAGCAAAAATTAAATAAAATTGATTTTAAAAGTATGAAAACAAGGCTAGAAATTGAAAATTCATAAAATAAAATAAATAGATTCAAATTTGGGGCAAATTTTCGCAAATTTTGACACATTTTTTTGTATCAGAGATCACTTAATTCAATCATTCAATTTTTGAGTATTGTAAATGTAATGTTAAGTATAAAAATAAAGTAAGTAAATGTAAAGTGTAAATATTGAAAAGTTTTCAAATTCAATTCAATTTTGAATTGAATTGAATTGAATTGAATTGAATTGAATTGAATTGAATTTGAAAATGATTACGGTTGTGCAGAAAAGTGGTTCTTTTCTGTGAAATCTTATTTAATGTTTTGATTTGAATGTCTGGTTTTCTTGTCCCGCCAAAGATTGCTTTTAAGATAAAGGGCGGAAAAGGTGGAGCCCACTTTACATTGGCACTTTTCATATTCTCTCCGTATTCCTTTCGTATTCCTTTTGTATTGCCATGAAACACTGAACCAACGATTAATCCTATTTTATTGTATTTCTTGCTAGATTCAGAATAAATATCTAATGATCAACGCCCCTATCGGTATTCTCGCACGACATTGCACAACGGTGGTCAAGTAAAGAAGGAAAGCAAAAACAAGTACGTTGATAAAAATATGTTTTCATCAAATTTGTTATTTCCTTTCGAGTTTAAAGATAATTAGAGAGAGAAATGAAATTCGACGTTTGACAAATCGAGTACAAAGGTTGCTTTCATCGCAATTGATAAGCAAACAACAAAAGTGTTCCTGTTTGAGTATCAAAAGAGTTATTTGGCTAGGTATAAATAGTAATATAAATAGTAAAGTTCGACGTTTGACAAATCGAGTACAAAGGTTGCTTTCATCTTAACTGATAAGCAAACAACAAAAGTCTTCAAGTTTGAGTATCAAAAGAGTTATTTGGTTAGGGATATCCAGTAATTTCCGTTTAAATCCCGCAACAATTCTTTTAAATCATAATAATGCTATTGAAAAATAATGAATAATATCTGAAAAGCAGCTATCATTTAGTTAAAGAAGTTTCCCAAGTAATCGAAAAGTGTTCTCCTGTCATTGGTAGAGGGCAGTCTTCTCGTTCCCTATTCCTTATTCCCATCACTCCTTATTCCCATCACTTATCATATTACTCCAAAGATCATAAACATCAAAGCTTCCTTTTGAGCTAAGTCTAGATTAAAAAATTGAGGTAGAACGGATAAAAACAGGAGCTTTTGTGTGAAAAATTTATGATCACTTACGGAAATTTATGAGAGTCAAGTTTTTTAATTTGAATGTGCAGGGAATGGCGATGTATAGTCACCAAGAAATTCATTTTACTATAAAATTCTTTAAAGGGTACTGTGACTTTTTTTGCAACTGAAATTGAGTGCCGAACAAAATTTATTGTAACAAAACAAGTTGGCTTTGCAAGTATTAGGTTAATGATTTTCGTTTCTTTTCGTAAAAATAATAAATTAAAACCCGTTTTAATATTATTTTCCAAAAAATAATTAGCTTTTCTAATGAAACAAAAACAAAATTCAAATTGGTGCATTTGTTGATCTTAAACGGAAAGACGGAAAGAGGAAGAGTAAGAGGAAGAGGTAGAGGAAAAGGAAAGAGGAAGAGGAAAGAGGAAGGGAGGGGAGGGGGAAAGGGGGAAGGGAGGGGGGGGGGGGGGAAGAGGAAAGAGGAAAGAGGAAGAGGAAAAGGAAAGAGGAAGAGGAAAGAGGAAGAGGAAAAGGAGAAGGAAGGATGAAAAGGAACGAGAAGACTGCCCTCTACCAAGGACAACACTAAATTGCCAAGAAATCAAACATTACTCCATAAACAAAGCAGACTAAAGCTTAATCCAATGAACATTAGCAACAGTATCTCCAAATTCTATTGTAAATGTTCAACCCAAACAAATGAATCGAATCTCGCAAATTTTCCAAGAACCCAGCCAATTCCCCTCAAATTCTTCAACACCAACAATCAACATTTCCCAATTATTTTCGTTTAAATTTCTGTTCAATCAAAAGCCGTCAAAATGCGATTTTCTTGGCTAAAGTGAAAACAATTTTCTTTGATTTCGAATTATTTTAGAGTTTTAGAGACTTTTTGAGGGAATTAAGCTCATTTTCGGAAACCTTTTGGGAAGTTTAAAGGTTTTTCTGTTTATTTTCATTTATTTCAATTCATTAACCCCGCAAATTATTGCGATTTTTCGGGGAAAATCAAAAAAAGCGAAGACGTTCGCGAAATTTGAATTAGAAATTTTCTATTAAAAATGTTGTTGAGCCCTGAAAAAAATGTGAAATGTCAACAGGTGATTCGATTTTTTAAAAAGTGAAATGTTATATTTTTTACGTCAGAAAGAGAATTTATTAAAGAAATTTGGGGAAAATTTGAAAATGCTGTGATTTCAGCATTTGATCTTTTGGTAAAGGAAAAATTTTGGAGTTTTAGGCTCACAAAAAAGACGTTTCAATTAAAATTTTCCCAGCTAATCTCCCACGAAAATTTGGGTTACTTTTTGAGGGAATTAAGCCCATTTTCGGAAACCTTTTGGGAAGGTCACATTTTTGGAGATTTGAATAAAAATGAAACCGGTTTTTTCGAACAAAAATAGCTACCGGAAATACTGTAATTGGACCCCACCCCTATAATGACGGTCCGGAGCGTTGCGTAGTCTAGCTTTGAACGAGTTTTTCTCGACACTGGTTTATGCTACAATGTACGCCTAGGTATCAAAAAAATAGCTGAAATTCAGGGCTATTTTTTGATACTAAAGACGCATTTTTTGATACCAAAGATAATGACGGTGCGGAGCGTTGCGTAGTCTAGCTTTGACAGCGTTTTTCTCGACACTGGTTTAAGCTACAATGCGCGCTTAGGTATCAAAAAATAGCCCTGAATTTCAGCTATTTTTTGATACCAAAGACACATTTTTTGAAAGTACGGGCGCTTTGAAAAAAATGAAATACTAAAAAACTTTTGCGACTACGCGACTGTACGAGGGGGGTGGGGTACTATTACAGTATTTACGGTATGTATTTTAAAAAACTTTTAGTAAGAATTCGAGAATTTTATAAAAATAAGGTTTAGAAGTATTTTGTGTTTAGGAATTATGCAAAAAAAAAGAAGAAATTCATAAGTCTCTGGGGAAATTTTAGAAGAAAATAAGTGTTGCTGTTCCCTGTTTGGAACATTTCACAGTCTAATTTCAAAAAGGTATTTAAATACAATGTAGCAGTTCCTCTTTCGTAAATTGCCATAATTTGGGGTTAGATTGAAGTAAAAACAATGCTTAAAAGGGTAACAATTTAGCACATTTATCCGTTTTGAGTTGAGATGGAATGTAAAAAGCCGTGTCTGCTCACAAAAAAGTTATACTTTACTCAAAATCACCAATTTCTATTTAAAGAACAAGTTTTAATAATGTAAAAATGTAATGCGAGTAAAAATAAAAAGCTTGAATGGGTTTAAATCTAAAAATTGGCAAGTTAGACCGAGCTTGGCTTTACAGGTGCAAGATAGACAACTCAAAGTAGACGTTTACAGATAGACAAGAGAGAGATATCTTAAGATAGACATTTACAGGTAGACAAGAGAGACATCTCAAAGTAGACGTTTACAGGTAGACAAGTTAGACAACTCAAGATAGACATTTACAGGTAGACAAGAGAGACATTTGCAGGTAGACAAGATAGACATCTCAAAGTAAACGTTAGACGCTTACAGGTAGACAAGATAGACATCTCAAGATAGACATTTACAGGTAGACAAGATAGATCTTAAAGATAGACATGTCTAATGTCTATCTTTAAGATAAACAAGAAAAACTCAAATCCGAACCAAATTCCACTTTCGTTTTCTTTTTCCGCTTCCTCTAAAATTTTATCTACAGATAGAAACCCACATTTTCAGAACAATCGACCAAGAAACCGCTGAGAAAATGACGGTGAAATAGGTTCGGATTGGAATATTTCCATGTTTAGTGTCAGTTCAGCTGCCAGTTCAGACAAATTCAGTTCAGTTGAACATCTCTGGACCGGTTACTGTTAAATTGGCTGTAGAACAAGAGAAAACTTTTTTAAACTGGTAACCAATCTCATTCTTTTGTAAAATTAGGTTTTAAAAGATTGGAAAGATTGAAGAATGAGGTTCAAGTTCTAAAATTCTAGAGTTTTAAAATTCTAAAAAAGTTTTAAACTCTGCAATTCTAGAATTACAGAGTTTAAAACTTAAACTCCTTTTGTAAAGAGAATGGTCGATGAAATCAAAGATTTAGAAGAAAATCTGTTAATTTAATCAGAAAGAAGGAAGAATTCTCTCATAAATCAGATCAATTAGCATCAAACATTTCGTACTAATTGACATTTCTTTTGTTTTTCATTTCCCGAGTAAAATCTTCGTTTTTCAGTAATTGAGCAACGTATTCAAGAATCGAAAAATTAAAAACTGAAAAGTTAAAAAGTTAAAAACTTTTTAGCAAGTTCAGAAGCATTTGAGGGAAATTTTGAGTTCATTTTCTTGATGTAACTAGTTCAAAAAATTAAAATAAACACCTGGAAGAGTCGGAGTTGATCAAGCAATTCTATTTTCGAAATATTCGTGCTGGCGAAGGGAACTTTAAGAAGAAAAGACAGACAGTAGACAGATTACAAAAGAAGAATTAACTGAGAAATGATTGTGTCGGGGATGATGTGATGGATGAACTCACTAGAGAAAGGCGCTTGAAATGCCTTTAGCCTTCCATTCACATTCCATCCTTCCATTCACAGACAATTCTTTGTCAATCTCTGGACCATTTCGATAGCCACAAAGCCTATTTGAATCTATTCGATTAGTCTAAAACGAAACATGCATCATTATTATATATTTTTAGTGTTTTGTCCTTTTCTTGTATTTAAATTCATTTGTATTAATCTTTGCATATTTTATTTTTATGTCCTGAATCAAGTATCTATATATTTATATGGTAAACATTCTGAAAAACATTCTCCTCCCATTTTCTATTATTCTCGAAGTCTTCCACTCGGAGATAATCACCCCGGAATCCCCCAGAAATCTCTCCTCAAACCAGGCAATTTTCGAGCATTTCCAAAATTGGACCCTATTTTTAAAAATCTCATATTGATTTTTATGACTAAATTTCAAAAAGATGTGACATGAAGGACAATGAATTTTTGGCAAGTCTGTTCATTTTTGAATGTTTTCAAGAACAAAGTAAGGACAACAGTCAAAAATCACATTTAATCTATATTCTTACATAAAACAAAGCGTTTATTCTTAAAGTTTGATAAATTTTTGGCTAAACTAGTAACCTAAGCTTGACTACTTCTGAAATATCTACTAATCTGTAGGAGTTATTCAAAAGTCTAAAGGCTTGATCGACTAGGCTCAGGTTTAGGCTTAGGCTCAAGCTCAGGCTCAGGCTCAGGCTTGATCGACTAGGCTCAGGTTTAGGCTTAGGCCTATGCTCAGGCTCAGGCTCAGGCTTGATAGACTAGGCTTGGACTTAGTGCGAAGGCTAGCGGCTAGCGCCTCGCACTAAGTCTATTTGGGCTTGGGCTTAAGCCCCATTTTCTGGATCTCTGCCAGTTCTCGTTAGGCTTAGGCTCAGGCTTGATCGACTAGGCTTAGGCTTAGGCATAGGCATAGGCTTAGGCTTGATCGACTAGGCTCAGGCCTAGACTCAGGCTCAGGCCTAGACTCAGGCTCAGGCTCAGGCTTGATCGACTAAGCTGTACTAGATCGACTGTTCTATAGAAAATCTTCAGGTAATGTTTTCAGTTTACAAGAGTAATCGATACCGTCGTTTTTTCACCTAATACTCTTAATTTATTATTCAAAACCGACAGCTGTGATCAAAACCAAATCGAAAAGATCATTGCAATTCTTTTCACTGCCAATTACCAAGAAATCATTAAATTCCATTGGACTCTTTATAGGGTTTCGAATGCAAAAAGTCTTTTCCTTTATATAAAACTATTGTTCCCCTAGCAACTGGACGTCGAGAGGCCTGAAAATTTTTTGATTTTAGCCCAAAAAGCTCAAGAAATTCTCTCAGTCAACCCTATTTTTAAATAATCATTATTTTCATCAAAAACTAATCACTATTTACTCAAATTTGAATCGAAATTCTCTATAATTACTACTGAATGAAAAAGGCTTGAATAGTCTACAGTTTGAATATTCTATTCTTGAATATTCTATTCTACAGTTTTCATGAATGGAAACATGAAAAGAGGAGGGTTGACTCGTGGGTTTTATGGGTATAAATTGATGGATTGAGATCTATTTTTAGAGGATTTTTATGAGAAAACTTTCATTTAATTATAGTCAGATGGTTAAATGGGTCAGATGGTCAGATAAAAAGGTTAAAAATCTTTTCAGAGTTTCAACACGTTAACGCTCCTCATCATTCGCCGCAACAATTGGATAAAGAATATCAAGATGATGCTGTGTGGCTTATATCATCTAGTTTTCTCATTTTCACCATGCATTCGGGTTAGATTGAATATTTGTATTTGTTTTTTTTCCTTTAGACTAAAACCTTTTCGGGGGTTGGCTAATTTCCGCCATTTTATTTGCGCAACTCGCCATAACTTTCTTCTAAGTAAGCCAATATTTATGATTTTAGTTTCATTTTGTAGATCTCAATAAGTGCAATAAAATAACACCAAAATCACAAAGATTAGCTCACTTAGAAGAAAGTTATAACGAGTTGTGCAAAAAAATTTGGCGCAAAGTAGCCACCCCCGAGGAATAAACGCAAGTTTTGCAAGGATGCAAGCATAAATTTTGATCCGTTGCACTTATTGAGATCTACAAAATGAAACCAAAATCATAAAGATTGATCCACTTAGAAAAAATCATAAAGATTGATCCACTTTTTGGTAAGATTTGATCAAAGCTCGTATAAAAAGTTCCTTGTGATATTTTGCCCAATTTGCTTTCAGATTCTGAAACTAGACCATTAATTCTACATCCATAAAAAATTTCATCTCAATTGGTCCCACGTAAGGCTTGTAAATCGATCAGACAAGCCGACGTCTTCTGAAGAAAATCGAGACCGAGCCCTTATAAGCCCTTTTTTCCGCCCGCCGGCCGCGGGGCTTCGTGGCGGGCGCTTGTTAGTCAGCTTCTTGACCGCGGGTGTGGAGGAGAGGAGATTGATCGGGATCGGCCCCCAGCCCACGACCGGACGTCCAAACCAAGTGGCACTTCGCTAGAGGCTGTTTCCCGGAAGGGCGGCAGTCTCGGGCGGACAAGGGGGGACACAGGGACAGAGGCCCGAAAGGGAGCAGGCAATAGTCCCCGCGCGTCACAGTGGTTGGATCGCGTCTGGAGGTTGGGGAATGGTTCCGCCCTCGAATCCACATTTTTTAAAAATTTAAAAATTTGAAAAGTCGGGTTTGCGAAAAGCAAAGGTAAATAAATTATTTTTCCTTGAAAATATCGACCTCTTTTGCTTCTTCTGATGCAGTTTTGTTTACGGTCCTCCTGGCGGATTCAGTCCGACAAAAAAAACCGACTTCGAAAATCGTTTGTCGCTCAAGTTTATCGTTTAATTCCGGTAATTCTCATTTAAAAAGCACTCACCTTTGGGAGTGGGACAAATGTGACCTTTTTTGCGCACCCGGACATTTGGTTTCATTTTGTTGCACTTATTGGGATCTACAAAATGAAACTAAAATCATAAAGATTGGCTTACTTAGAAGAAAGTTATGGCGAGTTGCGCAAATGATCCAGTTGCGGAAATAATCCCGTTGCGCAAATGATCCCGTTGCGCAAAAAATTTCGCGCAAAGTGGCCTATCCCCCTTTTCGAAAACTTTAGTTGTACAGTTGATCAAGGCCATTTCAGGGTTTGGTTTATTGGAATCGGGTAATGTGTCAGCAAAAGATGAGGTGAATATTATGGTGAAGAATGTGGTTGACGTCGTTTGTGGAGGACTCGCGTATTGGGCTGTTGGTTTCGGGTTGAGGTGGGGAAAGTGTGCTCAACTCTTTCCATTTCCATTTCAGCTATGGCTCAGACGGATGGATGGACAATCAGATCGTTGGCTTTGGGCAATTCTTTTATGATCCTGTTAGGTAAAGGTAACTTCTTAATTCTATAAAATAATGGTTATAGATTGGAAGCAAATGTGAATGATGAAGCGTGGGCATACGCTGTTTTTCTGTTTCAAATGAGTCTCGCAACAACAGCTTCAACAATTGTATCAGGTAGATTTCAATTTTCAACTGAAACTAACACAATAAAAGGGTGAATTTCTCGGTGCAAAGATCACTTTTCCATTTTTCCATTTTCCATTTTTCAATTCAGGTGCGGTAGCTGAGAGAGCGAAACTCAAATCATATATTCTATTGGGTATTCTTGTAACACTTGCACAAGCTCTTCCTGCTCATTGGGTTTGGGATAAACGAGGATTTCTTTATCAAATGGGTGTCGTTGATTATGCTGGGTGTGCTTGTGTAAGTAGAAAGAGTTAATTAAGATGAAATTGAATGTTCAGAATCATCTCGTTGGTGGGATTATCGGACTTGTGGCAACTGTTTACTTGAAACCGAGACGAAATCGTTTCATTGAGGACTCTGTTCATCAAATGAGTAGTCCGGGGAATGCTTTGTTAGGTAAAGGACTGGTTCTATGGCTAGTTAAAGTGCCTATTCCTACAAGGAAATCAATTCCGTCCAAGTTAAACTAAGCATACTATAGCTGAAGGCTTAAGTTTACCTTTCAGGTACTTTTCTCTTGTGGTGGGGTTGGTTCGGCATTAATACAGGCTGTGTTTGGGGTGTCTCAGCAGGAAGATGGAGATTAGGTGGAAGGTGAGATCAGGTGAAAACATTCTAATAATAAAAAGAAGTTTTCAGGGCAGCAGTCGCTTCAATAATGACCTCAATTGGTGGTGGTGCTGTGGCAACGATTGTCTCGTACATTCATTGGGACAAATTGCGGGTCGAATTTCCAAATCAATTCTATAATCATAATTTCCAGGTTCAATATCTGATCAATGGTGTCTTGTCATCACTTGTCGCAATCACTGGTAAGTTTAATTTAAAGAAACGCTTTCAGAGGCTTTCAGCATTTGCTCCAATTGCTCAACCCTGGCATGCAGTGATTGTTGGTGGAGTGGCTGCTTTGTTATCGGTATTTTCCAATAGTCTAATCGATAAGATCGTTTGATCAGATCTCCGTTCTTCCCGTTCTTGAGCATTTCCATGTTGATGACCCAGTTGGAGTTGTGCCTATTCATTTAGTCAGCTCTATTTGGGGAATGATTTCTGTGGGAATCTTTGCAAAAAGAGATAGATATGTGGTAAGTGAGAAAGCGTTTGTTTTTTGATAATTGAATGATTAACTTATTTCAGAGTTTTCTAACAAGCATCATTGGATGAATGGGTATTTACAGAGTTGAGAACTTTAGTTTATAAGAAAAAGCATTTGCACTCACAAGATTTCGTACTTTTTGCTTTGGCAAACGCAAACTCGTTGGTGCCCTGGAATTCTTGGATCTTGGCTTGTTTTGAGAGTGCACCAGAACGTGCGTTTGCTAAGGCACAAAGTACAGACTTGCTTTTGTCTTGTTTCTATCTTGTCAGTGCAATTTAAAGCACACCAAGCAGCACAATCTACAAGGCTCTCATTGCTTAAAAGCTGCAGTTTAAACTCACTTTTAAACTACTTTAGTTATTTGCCTGCTAACAAGGGAAAGGCACCAAGATGGCCTTTTGACCCGTCCATCTTATAGAGTCGGCCATGGAGATCTCGAATCCGTTTTTGGTTTTTGCAAACGCCAGATATTTAACAAAGAAAATCACCTTGAATTTCGAACTCCTTGTGAGGCTGTCACACGCTTGCCTGCTTCGGTGGTCCAGTGGATAGTCTGCTAGACTGTTGAACCTGTTACATTTTTGTCCCCAAGTTCTAGTCCCACTCTACCCAAACTTTTTTGCTCTTTTAAAAAAACTATTGTAATTGTAAACTATTGTAATAACCATTGTAAATACGCAGGGAAACAGTTTTTTTAAAAAGCAAAAACGATTGGCAAGAGTGGGGCTCGAATCTAAAAGCAAAGTAGGGAAATGGGTTCGGCAGTCTATCCACTAGACTTTAAAAGTCTATCCACTAGACCACCGAAACAATTATTACACGCCGAAAAAGGCGTTTGACGGTTTCTTAAGGGGATATCTCTCGTTTGGGTTCTGCAAAAACTGAAAACAGATTCGAGTTCTCCATGGCCGGTTTATAAGATGGACTTGGTCTCGATCAAAAGATCAAAAGGCCATCTTGCCTCGAGGCCTTTCCCGTGTAAGTAAAAGAACTTAAAATTCACCTCTCACTTTAGGCGGAAGGCTTAAAATATGATGGTTTGATCTATGATGGTGGATTCACGTTGTTGCGCATACAGATAACTTGCATTTTGGTGATCATCGTCTATTGTACTGTGGCTGGGTATTTGATATTAGCGGTTGGTTGTTGAAAAGTCTCTTCATACAGCTACAGTACCCTAATCTAATCTTTCAAAACATCTGTATTCAATTTTCAAAAGGATTTTAGTGTATCGAGCATAGTCCTCTTGGTCTTCGGGTGAGTGATTATGAAGAAGAATTGGGGGCTGATGCAACTGAACATGGACTGACTGGAGCGAATGTTAGTCGATACGTTGTGGAGAAGCCAATGAATGTTAGGTAATAGAAAAGAAGATAAGATCTTTGTGATGTACAAAGTTTAGAACACTGAGCACGGTGACAAAAGCAGTTGCAAGATGGAAGACCCAGACGCGTCTTCAGAGTCGAGCTACTCGAATGGTCAATTTGCGAAAGTAAGAAAGCTTAAAGGCTTGTACTGTTTCAAAGCTATTTGTACTGTTTGTACTATTTGTACTATTTGTACAAAGCTATTTGTACTATTTCAATAATCAATTCAAGATCGTTAAATAACTTTGAGATTGCACGAGAAAAGATTGGCGAGAGCTTCTCCATCGAATCATCAACACACAAATCAAACAACTGAACAATTGGAATTGCAACTCCGAACTCAAAGCAATGGACATGCAAGAACTGAATAAAATAGAAGACATTTTCTCTTTTCTTTGTGCTTCCTTTTCTATTGTGCTTTCTTTTATCCTTTTATTCGTTAATCCTTTTAATAAAAGATTCAATTACAACAGAGAAAAGATAAGATTATCAATAAATTAGACAGAAAAAGGATATTTTTTCAAAACTTCTCCGTGCTTAGTGATCAATTCTTAAAGTTGATGGGATTATCGGACTTGTGGCAACTGTTTACTTGAAACCGAGACGAAATCGTTTCATTGAGGACTCTGTGCATCAAATGAGTAGTCCAGGGAATGCTTTGTTAGGTAAATGACTGATTCTATAGTTAGTTAAAGTGCCAATTCCTACAAGGAAATCAAGTTAAGTACAAGTTAAACTAAGCACACTGTAGCTGAAAACCAAAAACCGAGACGAAATCGTTTCATTGAGGACTCTGTTCATCAAATGAGTAGTCCGGGGAATGTTTTTTTAGGTAAATGACTGATTCTATGGCTAGTTAAAGTGCCTATTCCTACAAGAAAATCAATCTAAGTACAAGTTAAACTAAGCCTACTGTAGACGATGCCTTTAGTTTCGTATTTTTTTAAATCTTACAAATCTATTGAAATTTTACCTTGCAAAGTGTTCACTTTAAACTTTTCAGTGAGTCATTTTCCACAAAGAGGACTTGTCAGGAAAAAGTTGGGTAAGGAAAAGAAAATGATGGATTGGGAATGTGTCAGCAATGATAAAAGTACCAAAAAACTTTTAAAAAAGGCTCTAAGAGATATCCTAATGGATAACTGAATTCTAAATCAATCATTAAATCATCAAATTCGAGTATTTTCAGAGAGATCATCTGGATGATGCAAGGAGGATGAGAATAAATCAGAGATGCACTGGAGTTGCCTCAAGGACAGCACACAGTGAGTTTATAAACCTAAACACCTGACACCTAACCTAACGACCGACAAAAAGCTTTGTCTTTGACAAAGCTTTGACAAAATGAAACTTTAGAGAGAAAACAAACTAAAATTTGCAAAAAGCTCAAATTACCATATTGCTTTAGTCCAAATTAGCGATTTGCATTGGAAACGAAATTTTCTCTCTTCTCATTTCTGGTATTCAATTCATTAAAGTTGTATTTCTTTGACAAGTACTTTAAAGGTAAATTTTCTTAGAATTTGTAATGTTTTCTTTTAGGGTTCAATAATGTTCAATAATGTTCAATAATGTTTTCTTTTAGGGTTCAATAATGAATTCATTCAACACAACAGCTAAGGGTTTTTTTCTTTGAACTTTTCATTGTAAAACTTTCAAAAGTTTTGAGGCAAAGTTTTTGAAATTTTTATGTTTATCTTTGTTCTGATCGGTACTGTAATTACTTGGGGTACTGTAATACCACAGTATTCTGTCTCTCATTCTTAACTGAAAAGCATTTAACTCTACTTTTTCCCTTAATTGTCGACATTCAAACACTTTGTTCGCTAAAATATTTTTTTGGCTTTTAGAAATTCTAGAAATGTTTTCATTTCAGAAATACCCGCACAAAACGCCGTTTGCGAAGAGAAAAGGTGAGGGGAAATTGATTTGAGCTTTTTAGAATCATTTTAGTATTTTTAAACTTACATCTAGCTTTATGGAGTTTCGTTTTAGAGATGGCTCCCCTCCTCCACAAATGCCGCTCTCCGAGGAGGTGAGTGATCGGTACTGTAATTACTTGGGATACTTTAACAACCACAGTATTCTGTCTCTTATTCTTAACTGAAAAGCATTTAACTCTACTTTTGCCTTAATTGTCGACATTCAGTCTTTTATTTGGTGAACTGTGGAAATGCAAGTATTAGGGTACTTGAGACTCTTGAGTCTTGAGTCTTGAGGCTTGAGTCTTGAGTCTTGAGGCTTGAGTCTTGAGGCTTGAGGCTTGAGTCTTGAGTCTTGAGGCTTGAGTCTTGAGTCTTCAGTCTTGAGTCTTCAGTCTTGAGTCTTGAGTCTTAAGACAAGACTTGAGAGCGGTGGCTGATAACAAAGACAATGAGCGGTTCAATCAAAGCCAGATATTTAGCTTTCAAGTTCTTTTAAGCTCAGCTATATGGTTTTTCTTTAGGTTCAAGACGACGACACGATGCGAGGTGTGAAATCATTTGATGAAGAGAAAAGCGGCAAAGAAATCGGCCCACTAACCCCCGAGAAGGCAAAGATAAAGGTATGATAAGATTTTGAAAATATAAACCTGCTTTTTAAAGCATATAAAAGTTTTTTTTGTTTAGAAAGAGATGGCTCTAAAGTCGTCAACTCCTCCAAGCAGCACTCCGACAAATTCGCAAGAGGAATGAGACGACAAGATTGAGAAGAAAATGAATGAGAAATTGAAATAACGACTTTTTTTTGGTGAATAAAGCTTTAACGAGTTAAAATCTGTGTTTTCGAAGGAGTTACTGTAAATCTAGGATGGATTAATTGGTACAAGTATGGACTGTACTGTACCGTGTACAAGTTGTTCTATAGCTTAGTTTAGAGCTATAGTCAAGGTATTTCAATCCAGTCATTTAAATTCTTGTGTCAGTAACTCTAAAATAAACAAACAAGCTTTCTATAACTCAAGAATACTTTGTTTATTATTTATTTATAGGTTTTTCTGTTTTCTGTTCTCTCATGTTGATGATGGAAGTTAAAATCTGAGTTTTCGAAGGAGTTACTATAAATCTAGGATGGATTAATTGGTACAAGTATGGACTGTACTGTACTGTGTACAAGTTGTTCTATAGCTTAGTGTAGAGCTATAGTCAAGGTATTTCAATCCAGTCATTTAAATTCCTATATCAGTAACTCTAAAATAAGCGAACAAGTCATTTTTCGAATTCTATGACTCAAGAATACTTTGTTTATTATCTATTTATAGGTTTTTCTGGTTTCTGTTCTCTCATGTTGATGATGGAAATGTTTTCTTCTCTTTCTCTTTCTCTTTCTTCTCTTTCTTCTCTTTATGTTGTCTGTCTGTCTATTTTGTTGTTCAAAAAGAATATCACGAGACGTTTTGGAATATTTTCTCATAGTTTCGTTCCCTTTTCCTTAACTCTTTTCGTTTTCAAATATCTGGCTCTCTTGGAATGTTCCTCACTATTTCGTAGACTTTTCTGGGTCTCTTGTTGTCTATTCACTTCTTTGGGTCTTTTCCTTTCTTTCATTGCTCTTTAAATTGATGAATCTCTATGTTTTTCACAATCTTTTCGTTTCTCATTTTTTCAAACGATCATTTATATGATCAATGCTACTTTATTTAGCTTTTAATATCAAAATACAAGAAGATTAAGGTTTTTTTGATCTACTAAAACATTTTAAAGTACTTATCTTAGAAAACAAGGACAGATTTTTGAGCAGAGCAGAGGATAACGATGCACAAGAATTATCGCAGCTCTATTACCGGGATTACGGCATTATCTTCTAGTTGATAAGCTCTTAGATTTGAACCCAAAGAATTTTTACGATTTCATTTCTTATTGTAAAGCTTGCTCATAACTTTGGGCCAGCTTCCCTGTGTGCCTTCCTCCGCTTGTCGATCTCTTTCTCTTTCCATATCTCGCACTCTTTCTCTAATTTATTCTCTCCATCAGCTTTTCCCTTCTATTTTCTGCCCAGTATTTCTCATTCTTTTCGATTTCCTTTTCTTTTCATATCCTTTCAACACCCTTTTCCCCAGCCACATCCATCGCTTCGCTTTCTTTTTGACTCGCGCAAAAAATCCTTTGCCGGTTTCCCCTTTGGCCTTAAACCACAAATTATCGACAAATCTTCAGGAAATATTGATGGATTCCCTGCCCTATTTTCTCGTCATTTTACAATTTTTTGGAGATTTCTTTACTGAAGCGGCTTCAGTGTGAGTCTTTAGTCTTTAAGAACAATAAAAACTTTAAGAACAATCATTCAATTTAAGCTTAAATTGTAATAGTTGTAGATTAGATTAATAGTTTTGAAAGGATCAAAGTTTCAGGAAACGATCCGACTCGATTGGGCCGAGATCATCGACAACGAGCACCACAACAGAAACTCGTGAGTTTTAACAGAAATACAAAATAAAATGTTCTCAGAATATAAAGTAATTGGTTGCGCTTATGTCTTTAAAAGATTTGTTTTTGTTTTATCGAATTATTAGGATTTCGTCAAGGCTTCACCCAGCTGAAGTTAGCAAGCAGCCGCCTCTTGCTGCTAGTGGCCCCTTTCTGGCTGAGAAAATTGCCAACCAAAACGTCTAGCGGCTTCACCATGCCATTTCGTACACAGTTGTCTGAAAAGCACACATAGCCAGTGGGGTGTACGGGGCATCGTGCAAGCATCGAAGTTGAAACCTCAGATCAGTCGTGATTACCCGCTGAACTTAAGCATATTACTAAGCGGAGGAAAAGAAATTAACAAAGATTCCCCTAGTAACGGCGAGTGAACGGGGAAAAGCTCGGCTTTTAGTCACGGGGAAATGTAGCGTATAGGTGCGGCTATCCGGCGCCATCACTTACTCAAAGTCCCTTTGACTTGGGCCATAGATCAGAGAAGGTGCAAGTCCTGTACGAGTGGTGACGGAGTCGGTCGGTCGTTCCTTGGAGTCGGGTTGCCTGAGAACGCAGCCTTAAGCGGGTGGTAAACTTCATCTAAGGCTAACGATACTTTGAAATTAATAAATCGAAGTTGAAACCTCAGATCAGTCGTGATTACCTAGTAGAAAGAAATTAGAAAGAGTCATTTTTTTAAGAAAACAAAATAATTAAGTTCAGAGATTTATTAGTTATCCAATTTTTAATAGTAAATAATATTTGAAAATCTACAGAAATATTTTCAGCTCTCGATTTGAGTGATCACTTGACGAAGTTGAGCATTGGATTGATCTGCACCATTTGTCTCGTTGTTGGCATTGTCATCGGATATTGCTTCTATGATCAATATAGGGTGAGAAATTTGAGAGGAAATTTGAGAATTCAGCTTATGAATGAGATCAAGATCAAGAATAATCAAGAAAATCTTGAACTTTTGAGATAGAAGACTTCATTTCTTATTGTAAAGCTTGCGTATAACTTTCGCCAGCTTCCCCGTGTGCCTTCCTCAGTTCAAAAAGTCAAAGACAGCCTAATCGCTGCAATTACTGCAAAGATTTGGTTCTAGTTGAATGAAAAACCTATGAAATTCCAGAGAATTTAATATATTTAATATCTAAATGCGTTTTCTAGGATTATCTCTAGAAAAAGCAATTTTCAGTATCACTCGGATCCAACGAAATTCCCGCATTCAGCTTCGGAAGCTCGGTTGAGGAATGAGGACAGGAAAAGAATGCTTTCTGAATCGTTTGATTAGAAAAAAATGATGAAAACATCTGATCTTCATAGATTTAAACTCGAAAACATTCATTTAAAAGTTCATTTCTTTTTTGTACATTTAAAAACTCTCCATTTAAACTCTCCGTCAAACTCAGTCAATCATTATCTTCAAGAATAACTCTTTGTCAAATTTAAACTCAAATTTAAACTCTCCGTCATTCTCTTCAAGAATAATTCTTTCTTTCAGATTTTGAGCTTCGATTTTCTTTTCTTTTTTCACTTTCACTTTCTTTTTATTCTTGCCAATTGTTATTCAAATTTCCATCGATTTCTCCTTTGTTCTTTTTCCGTTGTTACTTCTGGTGCCTCTAAAATTTCAAAATGAATATTCCTATCGGGTGAATGTTGTAGATTGAAGATGAATAAAGATTTGGATTCTTATGGATTATACCCTTGCAATCATTATTTATAACCAAAATACGAGAAATCACTCAAGATCAACAGAAATCAGAGTTTTTTGCTTGAAGATGCAAGAAAGGAACCCCGCCAATTGCTTCCCCGATCGCTAAAACCCCTGGGTACAAACTTTTGGCTTCATATCTCATCTCAGCCATTTTATAGAACCAAAGAAATTCCTTTGTAAAGAGAGCGCGTGGCCTTTGTGCGACCGCCGCCCGCTCGCCACATCGCTCGCCGTCTGGCGCGGGGCAAAGTCTTATTTGAAAGGTTTTAGTTGAAAAAAACGAGATTGAAACTTTTTTACTTTAACACGTTGACGACATTGTCACCTGATGCTGTCTGACACATATTCGTTCGCCTGGGACATTGTCACCTGATGTCAGGTGACATTTTTTGTCGAAAAAAACAACGTTGTCCCATGCAATTGTTTGTGCAAAAACGCCATTGTCGTCAACGTGTTAACAATTCCATTGAAAATTGTTGTTGTTGTTTGAGTTCTAGACAAGCAATGCAAACCTCAAATAATATTAAAAAGACCTACTTCTAAGTTCTCTTTCCTGAAGAGGAATTATTTGGGTTTGAATAATTTGAATTCATCGACACGAAAGCAATTTCTCAAACCAAACAAACGAAAATCAAAAAGAGAGTTGAATTTTTGGCTTTTACTTTAATCTTTTACTTGTTCCGCTTTGCGTGAGTTTTACTGACAATATTTCAAAGAGCTCTTGAAGCTGAGCACTCGAAAATATAACCTTATATTATAGTTAGAGGTTTTGTACAAAGTCCAGAACTATAAAATGTTGAAATCTGGGTGTCCAACTTCTTTGAGTCGTAGTTGCCCGAGTTCTTCGAAAAGGGCATCCATTCTCTGCGTGGAGGATGGCAAAGAGTCATTGATAATGATGGTGAATATCTTTTTGAGGTTCTGTATTAGGATTTTTATGGATTGAGGTTCTGTATTAGGATTGAGGATTGAGGATACTGGATTAGGATTGAGAATACTGGATTGAGGTTCTGTATTAGGCTTTTTATCATAAATTTTGTTTATGGTTCCAACGGAAGTTGCATCTGCACCAACCTAATATAAGCTTATATTATAGTTAGAGGTCTTGTACAAAGCCCAGAACTATAAAATGTTGAAATCTGGGTGTCCAACTTCTTTGAGTCGTAGTTGCCCGAGTTCTTCGAAAAGGGTATCCATTCTCTGCGTGGAAGATGGCAAAGAGTCATTGATAATGATGGCGAATATCTTTTTGAGGTTCTTTATTAGGATTTTTATGGATTGAGGTTCTGTATTAGGCTTTTTATAATAAATTTTGTTTATGGTTCCAACGGAAATTTCATCTGGACCAACCTAATAAAAGCTTATAGTTTATATTATAGTTAGAAGTCTTGTACAAAGTCCAGCCGCGCATCCAGAACTATGTCCAAATTTTCGGGATCAATTTTTGTCTTAAATTTGGCTGTATTTTTGCTAGAAAATGCACATGCTGTTAGGCGAAAAGCCAGCTATTATCGTAGTCACCCAAGGCAACTTTTACTCATCAGTTCAATTTTTGTGGTTCAAACAAAAAAAAAACTAGTTCACTCTCTTATAAGCTAAAATTTTCGGAGCTCAGGTACTCACAAAAATCTCAAAACCGGTTCGCTTTCGGCAATTCGTTTTCATAACAAATTTTAGTAGGCAAACTTGTCATAAAGGTTATTTCTGTTCTCGAATTTTAGAAATTTTTCGATATACTCAAACAAGAAAGGTATTAAAGAAGCTGGTTTTGTGTACTTTGTGCCTTAAACGAATCCTCTTTGGTGTACACACTGTTTCTATAAAATTTTACTAATCCAAGACCAAGAAAGCCATCAAATGGAACACTTTCTCATCGTTTTCTCTCAAAGAAAGCGAGCAGGTGCCATGAATGAAAAAATAGAAAAGAAAAAGTCATTTTCACCACAAAAGTTTTTGGGTCGTCTTTAGAAAATCTTTTTGTGAGTAATCTGAATGGAAGAGTAAGGAAATGAAAAGAAATTGAGAAGAAAGGAAATGTTCGATGAATGTAGTGAGGGAAAGGGGGGATTGGGAAGGATATCCAATTGGTGAGAGGCGATGCATTACCAGTCAGAGAGGGGTGAGGCTGTTGAATGGGGAAAGTCCCCTAGGCACAGGCTCCAGTCATTCTATGTACTCTCTGTTTCTATATCCAACTTCATTGCTCTTTTTCATCTGCCAACTGACCAGCTTTTCCCTTTTTTTTGGTTAATTTTACTCGTTTTCACTTCGACTTTCGAAAGCTCGCGACTCAACGAATCCATTAGAAAAATAATACTAGTTTCCCCTAGTGTTTCCTTCTTTTTTAACGTTTCCTTTCGATATTTTAAATTGTATTACAATAACAGAGTATTTACAAGCAAATAAGAATTCCTTTTGGTCTTTATAGTCTTTCAGAGAATCCATTAGGATTCACAATGTTCACAATGTTCACAATGATGCCCAAGTGAACTATCTCCGGATCCGATCTCCGGATCCGATCTCCGGATTCGATCTCCGGATCCGATCTCCGGATCCGATCTCCGGATCCGATCTCCGGATCCGATCTCCGGATCCGATCTCCGGATCGATCCCGGATCCGATTCCGGACCGATCTCTCCGATCCGGACAAGCGAAACGTCTCATCACCCGCCAAAATAACTGACGGTTACTATATCACCCAAGTGATATAGTAACCACTTGCCGTAAATACTGTAATTGGACCCCACCCCCATAATGACGGTGCGGAGTGTTGTGTAGTCTAACTTTGAACGAGTTTTTCTCGACACTGGTTTATGCTATAATGCGCGCTTAGGTATCAAAAAATAGCCCTGAATTTCAGCTATAGCGGGAGACCAGAACTAGTTTACGAAAAAAAGGCTCATCGGTTGGGTGGATCTGGAAGAAGAGGTTATTTATATTTGTACTCTTAACTGATTATGTAATCCTTTAAGAATAATCTAGCAAAGGATTGATTGTTATTAAGTTACTCGTACCTATCAATCAATAGTAACATTTAATAAATCAATTACAAGTGTCACACTTTCACGCTAACTATCATATTTGTAAGATTAAAATTTACTCATTTTATTCACAAGTTATGGCTCAGGTTGTTGTGGTAGAATGTTGGATGGAACGGATTGAGCAGTGGCTGGTCGACTGATTGGCGCCTGAACCGATTGGCTTTATAGGGTGCGTCAAAAGTTCTGTCACCTCAATTACTACCATAAATACTGTAATAGTACCCACCGCCATAATGACGGTGCGGAGTGTTGTGTAGTCTAGCTTTGAACGAGTTTTTCTCGACACTGGTTTAAGCTACAATGCGCGCTTAGGTATCAAAAAATAGCTGAAATTCAGGGCTATTTTTTGATACCAAAGACGTATTTTTTGAAAGTACGGGCGCTTTGAAAACAATGAAATACTAAAAAACTTTTGCGACTACGCGACTGTACGAGGGCGGTGGGGTATCACTTGGGTGATATAGTAACTAAACCGGACCTTAGTGTGCTAGAGTCCACTTTATTCAATCCAAAATCCATACAATATTTCGAACAGATGTAGATCCTCTTACAATGGATGAAGTAGATCTTTATCAGCTTAATCTACCTCTTCATTTAAACCAAAACCCTAAAAACAACTTCTACACAAGAAGAATTTGAACCCCCATTCATTTTTTTTTCTTATTTTCAGTCTTCATATCCTCTTGAATTCATTTCTCATTCTTGCCTTCATTTTCTCATTTCTCAAGTGTCATCTCATCTTGTCGTTGAGAAGAACGAGAAAGGGAAAAGAGAAGAAATTTTTGTATGAGACTACTTTCTCTTACCATAAAATTCTAATAGAAATAAAGGAAAGAAATTTCTCAGCTTTTTTGTTCAATACTTTAATGAATCGAGAATCAAGAGGTATTTTTGTCTTTTTCTCAAATCTCGAGTGGCCTTGTGTTTTTACGATGACTTTTCGCTGAAGATAGAGATTGAAATCTTTATAGTATTTTGTCTTTTGTCAAGAAACTCGTTAACTAAAATATTTCATTGTCACTATCAAATGTTGCTACTTTTCGGTGAATCTTTGCTCATAATTTTGATCTACAATAGTTGAGTGCCGGATTCAGAACTCCTTTCGACCATTATTTTGACTTTGGCTTGATTTGCAGCTTTTGAGTAAGGATTTGATTTTAGTCAGAGCTGTTTTAAGCTTGTAAATCATACCAGAGTCTGGCCCAGCTCTGATCCAGAGACTTTGTAAAGATCTGACTGATTAGATCTGACTAAGCATCTGACTTAGATCTGACTAAACATCGCTTTTTAAACCAGATCTTCAGCAAAGCTATACAGAACTCTGAACCTAGCCTTACATATCCTGAATTGGTCCAGGAGAATTTGATCTGATCCTAGCCTTGCCCTTCTTTACATATATTTAGTTTTTAGCGATCCAGCGATCCATAGGCTACTAAAAACCTCGATCAAGCAAGTCTATTCTTTAACCAATTCAAAACTTTCTCCTAAACCATATGCAAATTGTTGAGAGAAAACTAGTTTGTTGAGCTTACTCTTGAAAGAAATCGGGTTGGCGAATGAACGTCGAAAAGTGCGGATGGGGTCGAGATCGGGATTTGGAAGAGAGGGATGAGTGAGAGGATCGAAAGAGTTATGGAGCCGGTCAACCGCCCCTAAATCTACCCATCCATTGGCCTTTTCACAGTCAGTCCTTCCCTTCTTTCCCTCAACTTCCGTTGAAACCATTCCCTCTTCTTTTTTTCTATCCATCTATGCACTAATCGTCGCCCTCGATGACAATACATCGGCTGAATTTGAGCCTAGTTTTGAGGTGAGAGAGAAAGGGAGAGTTTCAGGCCAATAACCAGACGAATCACTCTGTCTCTCTTTCATAAACATGCTTCATTTCTATTGCTATTAAAATATTAAACTTTGAATGTCAAAACTGTCATTTCTTTGTTCTTGGTGAGCTTGACAACCAAGACTGACATCTTGATAACTTTATCGCTTGATTCTGCTCTTTTAATGTTCCAATCCAGCTAATCTTTAGAAATTCACAAATCTATATTCTTTTATGGGAATGCGCCTCAAGCTGTTAATATTATTTTGTCATCGATGATGTGGAAGATTTCAAATTTCTTGTTATTATTCCTTTTTCTGCCATCAGTCTACAGTCAATTCGCTCTTCAGCCGAAAGTTCGAGGTTAGTTAATAAAGATTTTCCTAACAACAAAACCATTATCAAACCTAGCACCAGTCAGGTAATTTGTTTTGATGCAGTGAACTAGATGAAGACATAACATTGCCCTATGCGAGGTCAGAGTCTGTGAGTGGTGCAAATTACGCATGGACGTGTGTGTCAGTGTATCTTTTGCACCTCAAAAAAGAAAAGGAAAAGAGGAAAGAGTGTTGAGTCGATCGGTCAGTCTCCCCATTCACACAAAGGCCGCTCAAAGGACCGTAGATAATTAGAGGGAGAGTGGGAAAGAGTGTATCCAGGGAATGCCAGGAGTGAGTCTAACATAGTGAATCGGGATACATTGGATCGATAGGGAATCCAGAAATCCATAGTTTTTTAGAAGATCCATGTGGGATCCAGTCAATGCAGGCAGACTGTTTTGAAAGTTCAAAAAAGCACAAGGGAAAGCAAGCAATTCTTGGAATACTCAAAATTTAGTGGAGCCAAAATGCGGGACTCAACTGATCACTGTTGAGGTCTCCTTCAATAAAGATTTGTTGCCTGGCGGGAAATTTACCGATTGGATTGTTGTTGGGATTTCTGGTTTGTTTGTTTGTTTGTTTGATTGTTTGATTGTTTGTTTGATTGTTTGATTGTTTGTTTGTTTGTTTGTTTGTTTGCTTGTTTGTTTGTTTGTTTGTTTGTTTGCTTGATTGATTGTTTGTTTGTTTGTTTGTCTGTTTGTTTGTTTGCTTGATTGTTTGATTGTTTGTTTGTTTGTTTGATTGTTTGTTTGATTGTTTGTTTGTTTGTTTGTTTCATTGTTTGTTTGTTTGTTTTATTTGTTTGATTTGTTTGTTTGTTTGATTGTTTGTTTGTTTGTTTTATTTGTTTGATTTGTTTGTTTGTTTGATTGTTTGTTTGTTTGATTCTTTGTTTGTTTGTTTGTTTGTTTGTTTCATTGTTTGTTTGTTTGATTTGTTTGTTTGATTGATTGATTGATTAATTGATTGATTATTTAGGTAGACCAGAATGTCGTTTGAAAGGGAATGGAGAAATACGTTACGTTATTGAAATTGCGATTTTTAACGACCCTTGCAACACGCTCATGGTATTTACTTTTTTTTATGATCTTTCTCGGATAAATCATATCTTTTATAATGCTTTAAATCGTAGTTTAGATAGCATTAAATCATTCTTATATGTGAAAATAATAACTTTTAGCCTCAAGTTGGCATTTTCGAGAATCGAGTTCGAATCGGTGAAAATCCATCAGTTATTTTGGCGGGTGATGAGACGTTTCGAATCAGATGTGTCTATGGTCGACCGGAGATCGGAACACTCCCATTACCGATAATAAATCCTAACTTTGCAATTGATAAGTGAGAAAAAAAAAGATTCTGCAAGAAACGATTGAACTTTAGTGGAGCTAGCGGAACAAATCTCTTTGGTCAACAATCGATAAATGAGGGTCTTCTCTCGACAGTCCGTCAACCGATCCAGCCATCGATTGGAGCAAACGGGTTCGATTTGAATAAATAACACTTACTTACTAGTTATTAATTACAATAAAACTAAAAAGAAGTTATTAGATTAATAGTTATGGTCTGTATCCTATTTTCAAACATTTAGGGAGCTCACCGCCGAGCAACTCGCCGCTATAAACCGTCAACTTCTCGAAAATGCTCGCGGCAGTGGATCGCCATCGATTTTAGCTAATGGAAATTCGAATCTAGGTAGATTTACAGACATTCGTATTTTATCCATTTTAGGTTTCCCATCTGGCTTTGGCGGTTTGTTAAACAACACCGGAAAATCAGGAGGAGAAAGGCCGAATCCTTTAAATAATCGAGGAAATTTGGATGGAGATTTTCGAGAGGATCCATTGCTGAATATTAATCCACAAGGTTGAGTCAAAAAGCATATTTGAATTGATTTGATTAAAGGTGGAATCAAAAGCGGCCTCGACATTCGCCCAATCAATCCGAACACCGGCCTGAGCACCGATCTTTCTTCAATCAACGCGAATCTGAACGCGGTAACGGGTGGGCAGCCGGGAATGGTTGGTTTTTGTTAGCTTAAAAGATATTTTATTCGTATTATTATCTAATAAAGTTGAATAGACTTCTGAAGGCTTCAAACAATAGACTTCTGAAGCTTTTCAATGAACCCTCAAATCAAATCAAATCCATAATTTTCAGCAAGCAAACACAGCCAGCTCTCGTCTGCCACAAATTCTTCTTTTCGCTCTTTTATCTTTTCTTTTATTAGCTCTAGTTCTTTTATGTTGTTTATATTTTTGTATGAGAAGACGACATCAAGAAGATCAGCAAAATAACAATATGCGTGTATCAATGCCAGGTTTCTTTGAATTAAAATTAAAAAAAACTGTTACACACAAATTTAGCGAGCAAGGGTTTTGGTGGAATGTGGTGGACGGGAAGAGCCAATCCAGCGAATGGAGAGTATGCCGGGTTGGAGAGGTGAGTGGAATTGTGAAGTTGTAGATAATCGTAACTGTTAAAAGCTGTCAGTCAAGTTTGATCAGTATTTATTTTAGCACAAGACACGGCTCTGCAGGATCTCCAGCGAATTCTGGCACCTCGTCAACCCATGCAGCTTCCTCTCAGCAAGCTGTCCTTCCCAGAAAACATTTCGAGAAAAACAAGCGAAGTTTTGGATATGATGGAGCGATTACGGCATTCGATCGACGAGGATCTTGTAAGTGATGCAAGAATTATATATATTCTATTCAATTATATATTAGCTGACAGTCAATCTCGAGCCGATTATTTGCCAACAAATTCATTGGGTATTGCGAGTATATCGAATCGAGAGACTAACAATGGATATGCATCAACGAGAAAAGTCAATCGAGCGTTTGTTAGCGATTTGGGAGATGGTAGAGTTAGGACTCATTAGACACCAAAGCTGGACCAATTTCAGAAAACCACTATGCTTCCGGTTCGTATCTATCAACGAGAAGCCCTCCGCCACGAGAAAGCCCACCACCAGCACCGATGGAAAAAGATTATCAAGTGACTCGATCTGGGACGAACTATGTTGAGCATTATGTGTCTGAGACAGAACACAATAATCCGGATTTCAAGTGGGATCTTATTCATTGATCGTTATTGATTCTCTTTAGTGAAAGAGCTGTTGATGTGGCAGAGGTGAGCAAGAATATCAGTAGGGATCGCTATGACAAGATTGATCAATCGATTGTCGAATTGCAGAAGGTGTGTTTTGATTCATTCTTGAGAACAAGAATGAATCAAAAAAAATTAAATATAATAGTTGTTCCCTTTCACCTAAAAAATTGGAAGGTCAAAGTCAAAAGTCAAAGGCAGTGGGGGTCGAATCCGACTCTTGTGGGCTGTAGGCGAGCGGGTTCCCGACCGCGACACGGATGACAGTTGGCCTAGTCCCAAAACATTCACCTTAATGGCAGGTTCTTCGGTTAATAGGAAAATCTTAAGGTTCAACCGAAGAGTTACTCGGAATGGAGGCGGACACTGATGGATGGACGAGAGGAACATCCTGAGAGGCCTGCATCTTCTACAGGCGTTCAGGCAACTTTTAATCATATTTAATTTGAATAATTTGATTATTCTTGCTGCTAAAACAGTTCCTTTGCAGGTTTCCTCAAGGGAAGTCCCAGCAGGCCTTTTCCCGGAAGAGGGGATCTCTTCATTCCGATCAATCACGGAAATCTATCAATCAGTTGAGACAAGGAGAGACGATTTTGCGAGAGAGCAAGGTTTATCCAATTCATTAGCTGAATATCCTTTGTTTTAGAATCAATACAAGACTCTCAATCAACTATTGATCAGCTTTGTGATGCCGTTCTCCCGATGAGAGGCTTTGGGCCAAGAAAGTTGAATGAGCAAGAGCTGGGTGAGTGCGAAAAACTTTTATAAAGGTTTATATGTTAATTTTATCAGGTCGATGGCGTGGTTTGATACGAAGAGATCCTCGCTTACGAGAACTTCTTCTCGCTTGCAAGAATATTGGTAAAATTTTAGCAAGTAGCTTGAGTACTTGTAATTCTTGGAATCAGTTTGAGAATCAAGTTCAATTCTTTATTCAATGCCAAATTCCTAGGTGATGTTCTTTCGGTGAGTGAACGAGCCGAGTATCGAACGTTGTTCACTCGAGAAAAATGGGGAGAGATCGCGAGATGTTTAGCCGATTCAGCGATTATTGTAAGGAGAACTGGCACTGGGAAAAAAATACAGGGAAATCCATTTGAATAGTTGATTAGTTCAGTTGTTAATCCAGTTGATTAGTTGAATAGCTTTCCTCAACCATTTTAAAATCAAGTAAAAACTTGTACAGCAACTTTTAGATGACCCTGTAATCAAGCAAATTTTAGAAAACCAATCTCGGAACCCAGCGATCGAATTCGAATCTGAACATTTACGTGGGAAATGTCGGCACAGATTGGTGATGCACACAGAAAACTTTCTTTCAACTATGGTCTCATTTTGTGCGAAAATAAATTTATCATCAAGGGTTTTAAATCGGAAAGTTGATAGACAGTGCACTTCAGTGATCATTCTTGATTGAGGACCCTGCAGAGAGTTATTGATTTGAGTTATTTGATAAAAGATGCGATGCAGATAAGCTGCCGTACTCTGGTTGTGCTTTTTAAGTTATCTAGTCTGGTCTGTCTAATCTAACAAATTTCAGTTTTTGATCGTACAGCCGTAAAAGCTCGTACAGACGGACAAACAATTCTCTTTTATATAATAGATAGCGATCAGCTTTATGCTAGCAATAAGTGGCTTTTGCTTGCCTTGTTTACAATCAGATCTCTATTTTCCTATCTTCCCGACTTGCGAAACATTGCTTACATCTCGATGAGCTGAAATTGAGCCCGATCTCACGTAGGTACTTGACAGGATTTGAGGAGGATTTCCGAAGAAGCAAAGGAAAAGAAAAGGGGTTCAATGCCAGAAAGTTTCTCTTTTATTCATCCGAATGTATTACTAATTTATGGCTGGCAAAAGAAATGAAAAGATCCGATTGAATGGGCAAATGAACAGACGAGAAGGAGAGGTTTTTACAAGAAAATGTGACTGAGAAGCGAAAAGGAATAGTCTAAAATATCCTTTTACTTTTTTGTGTTTCCCGATCCTCACCACTTTCCTCCATTCCTTATACTACGCAATTTGCAAGAGCTTTTCTCGAGGTGTTCAAGGCTTTTGCAACATTTGCAGACTTTTAACTTTCATTTAATGATTCGTGTTAGAAAGAAACTAAGCAAATGAACCATTTTAAACCTTTTCCACTTTGATAGAACAACCGTTTTTTGTGTAGCCTTTTAAATTTGCATTTGAAAGAAGCGAATGCTAGAAAGGATTTCAAATGGCAAATCGAGGAATTGTCTGATTTCTTTCAGCTAAAGAAAACTGTTAAGATTAATATTAAATTGTTTTCTATAAAGCTGCACTATTTGCTTTAAAGTTTGACTATTTTATTCTTTTGTAAAGCTAGTTCTTTGAACTCTTAGCTATCTAAGGTTAAATCTCGACTTTTTTGCTTTCTCTTTCACTCGAAAATAAACCTATTCAAAAAGAAGAGAAACAAGCTTAGCAGTGTGAATCCTCTTGTTTGTTTTCAAAAAAAAAACTTTCTATAAACTGTTTCTTATGTGTACAAAGATTTTGACCCTTTAAAATCGGTTATTTAAAGGCTTTCTTTCAAGCAAAGTTCTTGACAAATTGTGTTAAGCTTCTTTAATTGAGCTCTGAGCTTCAATTGAGCTCTGAGCTTCTTTAATTGAGCTCTGAGCTTCTTCAATTGAGCTCTGAACTTCTTGAATTGAGCTCTGAGCTTCTTTAATTGACCTCTGAGCTTCAATTGAGCTCTGAACTTCTTTAATTGAGCTCTGAACTTCTTCAATTGTAAAGTTCTCTATTTTTCGGCGAACAAGAGTTTCATTTTATATGAATCCACTTCTCCTTCTTTTCCTAGCCACTTTACACCGAATCTCTTCTGAATCAGTGATCAACGAAAGAGCGGTTCATCAAATGGAAAAAAAAAGAAAAAAAACCGAAATCCGCTCAAGCCAAACCTGCCAAAGGGAGAATCGAGAAAACCGCGAAAATCTTTTTCTCTTTTTGTGCAAAAGAGATTGAGAGTTCCGGTCTTTCTTTCTCCTGAATCTTTCCGCGAAAAAGATTTCAGTTCTTCCCATTCACCAATCCCCAAATTTGTGCCTGAAAGTGAGCTATCACGGATTTCTTTTCTTTATTCACTATTCACTCAATAAATTTGCATTCCAGCTTATTTTCAGTATTTTGAATTAATCATTGTTTTGAATTGTCCTTGTTGTGTTAATCATTATCTTTCAAAGACTTGAAGATTTCGAGTTATATTCTTAAGTATGCTAATGTCATTACGTTTTACGAAACACCAAAGAAGCCTCAATCCTTAAAGCCTTAAAGCTTTCCCTTCCATTTCCAGCTTCTTCTATCCGCTGTTCCTTTTCATTTACTTCTATATGTCATCTTTTCTTAAGTACCTCTTATCTTTTGAGTCAAGGACGATCAAATGCCAAGAAATCTTCTCGGTTATGCTTTTTAAATCTTTCTTCTACACTGAATTCAGTAAATCAAATCGAATAATTTTGATTATGGCTGGCTACTATTGGAGATTTGCTACTGTGTAAAATTTACACAAAATCCATTATGTAAAGGTTAACCCAGTGGATTTCCTTTCAACCATTCATTATTCTTTTGTCACTACATTCTTTCCTATTTCAAGACCAAGATCCATCATATTTCCCTCATTCTCATCGTTGAATGATCCGTTTTTAGAGAATGATCCGGTTGTCGATCGGCTTGTCTTTCTCTTTTTTGTCTTATGACAATCTTTTTCGACGCATTGAGACATGCCTTTTTCTCGAAAGGAGAATGAGATATGGCTCAATTTTTTGGCTTTTTGGCTTTTGGCTATTTAGCTAATTCAGAACTAAGATTGTTTCCAACAACAAGCTCAGCTTTTGACGTCAAAAACATTGATCGAAGATTTTCCTTTTTCTTCAGACACCTGTAAACGTTCATGTCGGCTGAAATAAATGAAATCTATTTTCGATTTTCGTATTCCAAGTCGAGTTTGAGTTATTGTGTATCTCTGCCGTTTTCTGAGTGTTCTCTGTGACCGTGAAAGAGTCACAAATCCCATCTCATGTACAGTTCATTCCTTTTCTTCACAAAGATCTTATTCTCTTTCTTTGTTTCTTGTTTTTTCTTTCATATCGAAGATGTCAATCGGATTCTTGTCGATTTGGCTTTTCCGCCATAAGCTTGCTTTTCTTATAGCTTCTATATTACAAGATTGAAGGTCATTCTTGGGTTTAGCATTTCTAAACTGAGACTATTCAATTCAAGACTGTAATCCAGCTTTGTTTAGACAAGTCATTGTTTAGACAAGCTTCTTAACAAACAAATTCAGTTTGTTTTCAAATTTTTTGTGTATTCTTGATTTCTTTAGATATTACTAGAGTTGTTACTGTTAATTGTTAACTTTAAATATTACTAGAGTTGCTACTTGTTAATTTTAGAGATGAAATTACTCCTTTTACTTGTCTACATTCCATTTTCTTATTCTCAACAACCATATGGCATTTCCCAGCTTGACAATTACAGTCGATTGATTAATAGCGGGAATCTAGCAGGACTTGGACCACTACAGGTATTTGAATTCGATTTCTCCATTTACCATTTACCATTCTCCATAAAGTATCATAAAGCCGGTTTTTTATAGGCAGCTGTGCAAAATGGACAAATCCGTTCATGGGCGGATTTGGATGGAAGCAGCAAATTGAGTGGATTACCCCCACTTCCACCAACACAAGATCAAGGTTTGAATCAGCTTTTTCAAGTGAAAGCAGTTAAGAAAGTTTAAGAAGATTAAGAAAATAAGAAGATAACAAATAGAAGAAGTTTAAGAAGAAGATAAGAAGTGTTTTGTGTTTAAGAAGATAACAAATAGCTCTTCCATCAACGGGACTCACTCAGAGACCCATTTCAAAGCTATCAAAGTTTTGAAAATTCTAATCATAAACTTTGATCAGCACTTTTCATGAATCTTCTTTTCAGTAAATCGTCACTTCTTACCCGAGCCACTGCCAGCTCTTCCATCAACGGGACTCACTCAGAGACCCATCTCAAGAATCACTTATCCAACACCACTTCCATCACTATTTATGGGACCTTATGGTGTAAATTCCAATGCTGAATTGCCACCTGTGCCTGAAGATAAGTAAGTGAACAGAAATCTACAAAAGTCTAATAATTATACTTGCTAACTCGGAAAAACCATAGATCATTACAAAAAAAAATCGTTAAAGTGTAGGTTGAACGATTCAAAAACAGAAATCCAATTCGGAATCAAATGTCCAAATAGAGTCAATAACGGAATCGTTCTGAATCGGACGAAATTCAATAACAGATATAACTTTAGCCTGAAAGGTTACTATGATGATGATGGAAACTTTGTGCCATGGGGAAGAAAGAAGGGGCACAAGGTAAAGATGAATCTTCAATTCTGGAACTTTGATCGTTTTCAGATTCAAGGCACTCGAATCCATCGACCGGCACACAAAACAAAGGCGAGAATTGAGAGAAGGAGAAGGAATGAAGATGAAGATTATTTGGTGAGTGATTGCTTGTATGCAATTAAAACTTAGCCTGTAAAAGTAAAAGGATATTTTTATATACCGATAGCTGTTCAGAATGAGGTCGAGATTGAAGATGCGGATTTGAAAATGAGACCAAGAAGACCCGAACTTGGGCCAAAACTTAAAACAACCATTACTCGAGTTGATCAAAGAAAACGTGAGTATTGCTGGATGTATGATAGTAATGCTTTACTACAGTAGGATTGTAGAAGTAGTAAGATTTATGAATGTAGCAATGTTTAATCATTTTCAGTGCCTTCCCCTTCTCCAATTGAGCCAGTATTCTCGCCGAAACACCGAACGAAAATCAGGGTTTGTTATGATACTTTTACAAGCTCTAATCCTTTTTATTCTAATTCTAACTTTTACATGCATTTTCTATAATTTCTCTACTAAAGATTATTCTAATCTTTTTTTTATTATAACTGAATGCCTAATCAACATTTCCAGTCTTCCAAAAAGAGAGCGCAAAAAACGAAAAAAATTCTACACAAAAAGTCAACGGAATCAATCGAAAAAGAAAAAAAAGCTGAAGATCGATTAGAGAAAATCAATGAACGATTATCGAAAAAGGAAGGAATGGTCAAGGTTTTCAATGGATAATCAAATCATTTTTAACAATTAATATCAAAACATTAGTTAATACCATCTAATAGACATTCATAAACTATAAACTAATACAAGGAAACTCCTAAAATTCATGCCATCCTTTTCCGATCAATTCAATTTCAACTTCTCTCTTTTGTTTATTTCCAATGTTTTCTCGTGCCCCAAAAAGCCGTTTCAAAAAGCCGTTTCTCCATTTCCCCCAGTGAAGTAACTGATTTTCGTTTTCTCTTCCATCTTTACAAAAATGTTTCTTTTTCTTTACTTGTGCTCACTCATCTCATTCATTGGGATCCCAGGCGGTGACTGAATGGGGGAATTGCCTACCAAAGGAATTGCCTTTTGCCTACCAAAGACAATCATTCGTTTACTATGTTACTATATTGGGTTGGCGCCTAGGAAACGTCGGATTTTTCAAAGGGTTCAATTTCTTTGAATTTCCTTTTTCTTTTGCCATTTGCCCCTGCGGACCGAAATCCTTGGGATGAATCCAAAAATTCACAGCGGCCCCCTTCAGCACCCTTTTACAGGCACTTGGGATCCCATTTCGACCGGCGGAGAACCCACCATTGTGGCCAAAATGAGCCGGAACTGGGTTTGCCAATTCTACAGCCGAAGTTAGTTTTGGGAAGCGGTGACCATATGGGGCAGACAGCGGATTGGTTACCGGATGACCCAAAATGGACGCTTCCGATTGGACGAGTGAAAAAAAGACGATATGTGCTAGGGCAGTATGCCAGATAGAGTGCGATTGTGCACGCGCACAGGGGAACGCACCGGGATCCTCGTTTTTGCATTGTAAAGTTCAAAAACATCAAATTTTTGAAATTTAGTTATAATGTATTTCTTATAACACTGTCAATCGATTCCCCAACCCCGAAAACCTCGAGCAATTTCTTTGTTCAAAAATTTGAATGGGAATCAAATAGGAACTATAAAGAAACAAATGGGAAATAAATACGAATAAAAAGATGCTTACTGTTTGGTTCCTATTTGTTTCCTTATAGCTCCTATTTGATTCCTTTTTGGTCACTGTTTGGTTCCTTATAGTTCCTATTTGGTTCCTATTTGGTTTCTATTTGGTTCCTATTTGGTTCCTATTTGATTCCTTACAGTTCCTATTTGATTCCTACTTGGTTCCTATTTGGTTCCCATTGGTTTCTATTTGGTTCCTATTTGATACCTTACAGTTCCTATTTGGTTCCTATTTGGTTCCTATTTGATTCCTACTTGATTCCTTACAGTTCCTATTTGGTTCCTATTTGGTTCCAATTGGCTTCTATTTGGTTCCTATTTGGTTCCTATTTGGTTCCTACTTGATTCCTTACAGTTCCTACTTGATTCCTTACAGTTCCTATTTGATTCCTACTTGGTTCCTATTTGGTTCCTATTTGATTCCTATTTGGTTCCTACTTGATTCCTTACAGTTCCTATTTGGTTCCTACTTGATTCCTTTTTGGTTATAGAATATTCAACAAAAGTTTAAACCTTTAGCACATAATGTAAATTATCATAAAAGAGTTTTATGTGATTGTCTTTTTGATCAGCTTAAGACTTTTTCAGCTTTTTCATTTTTTTCGTCTGCCGTTTCAAGCCAACAAATGCACGAATTAAACTACGGTTGATTTCATTAGAAAAACCAATTATTTTTCTGCAAAATAACATTAAAACGGGTTTAAAAATATTTTATGCCTGGATTTTCTTGAGAGTATGAAGTCGGGTAGTCAAAAAGGGCTAACTCGATGATGCGGTTTAGACACCTTAGCTAAAGAAAACCTATCTTCGTGTCAATAGATAAAAGATAGAGAAAAAAAACGTTTGATATTTCGCCAAAATTTCAGAGAAATTCATTCAGCCAATTTTTCCGTAGAGTTTTTTATAGATTTTTACGAAAAAGGCGTTTTTCACTCTCGAATTTGCTTGAAAGTGAACCGAAATTCATTTAAAAAGATGCAAATTGAACAAAAAAACACTTTTTTTATAGAGCAAACTATAGATTAATTGGTGAATTTGTTACTTTTTAACAGAAGTACGAAAAAAATGAAAAAGACTTTTGCATCAACCTAATAGTTCCTACTTGGTTCCTATTTGGTTCCTATTTGATTCCTATTTGATTCCTTTTTGGTTATAGAATATTCAACAAAAGTTTAAACCTTTAGCACATAATGTAAATTATCATAAAAGAGTTTTATGTGATTGTCTTTTTGATCAGCTTAAGACTTTCCACATTAAAAATATCATTTCTAACTAAATTTTAGGACAATCTCACGTATTTACCTCTTAGTAATTGATTAGAATAATTGAGCATGGGTTTTAATGCGGCAGAAGTTTTCTAAAGTGTGCCACATATTGATTAGATAGTAATTGATTAGAATAAGTGAGCATGGATTTTAATGCGGCAGAAGTTTTCTAAAGTATGCCACATAAATTTTCTCGGCATGAAGCATGAATTTTAAGAGTTTCTCTAATACAAATCTTATTCTACAAAACAAAACTACTGATAGGAACAATGTTTACTAACCGGACAAAGACTTTCGTTTAATTGTGAAATTCTTGCAGATAATTGGATTAATCTCTGAATTTAAAAGCAACCATATATTCCATTCATCAATCCTTTTCAGCAATTGATCCCCATTGAGAGATCCGAGCCAGTGTCAGTGACTCCCTCCCCTCCTTCACCCACTCTCCTTCCATCCACCACTCTTCCACCAATCACTGTCACTTTCCCATCATTCGTCTATCGACCAAAAGCGAAAGAAATCGGAAGAGATCCATACTTTGATAATATTTTGCAAGAAGTTGAGGAGTACGACGATTTCTTGGTGAGTAAAAGAGAAGAAAGCTTTAACCGAAAGCTTTATCATCAGAAAGCTTTAACCGAAAGCTTTAAGCGAAAGCTTTAACCGAAAGCTTCAACCGAAAGCTTTATCAATTCCAGGATCAAGAAGCTCAGTACCGTGAGAGTTATCCATACGCCAGATTACCGTTGAATCCCTATCTCCAGCTTCATCCTGGACAACTCTTGCCACCACTTTTCCAGGTGTTGAAATAGAAAATTTAGAAATACGAATAATTCTAGAGAGGAGTCACCATTGATAACAGTGGATATATAAAACCATTGGAGAACCACGAAGTGATTGGAACGTTTGATGTAAGTTGTCAATTTCAATATTGTTAATATGTTCTCAAAGTGTTAGCTAACCTTTTGACTAACTAACTGATTTCAGGGCAAAGCTCGGTCCGAACTCCCAGCTCAACAAGTCCAACAACCTCAACAACCTCAACAACCTGCCCAACAATATCAACAACAAACGAATCAGAATCCTCTCTATCCACAGCAACAATATGGAGGTGAGATTGAAATCGATTTCTATTGACAATTTACAAACATTTAGGTGTGAATGTCTTCCAACAGCCCACTCCCACAAATACAGCCACTAATACAGCCACTGAAAACCCTCTACTCAACATTTTCAAGCTTTTCGAATTTGTAAGTTCTATCAGATCTTGAAATAAATCAAGAAATTTCTATTTTAGCCCAAGTTCCAAGTCTAGATAGATTTGGTGAGTTCAATGTACTAATAACTGTCAAAAAAACTGTCCATAAACTTGCTAACACATTTCTTTCTTATGTACTAACATCAAAACTTTAAGCAAAAAGCTCAAGAGCAATTCCGAAAGCTGAAAACCAACTAAATATTAACCGGTTTGGGTCATTGAATCAAGCTGCTTTGTGTGCTTGATTGCATTTGGTTAGAGAACCTGAGCGCTAGAAGCGCTCAACTTCTCTAACCAAGTGCATTGATATCTCTTCAAAACTTCTCAATTTCAGTCTCCAATCGATCACAAATACTACGATAGAATCTTCGGAAAGAGATAAAAAGAAATAAAGAAATAAAAACTAATTGAATTTGTATTTATAATAATTTAAATAATCAACAATTTCAAGCTTTTTAACAATTATAGATTGTTAGGATTTTTTTGGTGTAAAATGAACTGTACATGACCTAAATCATATCATAATTTCTTCTCTATTTTCTATTTTTCCAATCAATATCCTGCTCAAGATACGAGGTGTTGTGTTGTGTTGAGATTTCGATAATTTTACCTACCAAAATTGTAATTTATTTATTGTGTGATAAAATTTTGACGCTATGATATCACAATGTGTACAAACAAATGAAAAAAACGAAAAAGAAAAAGAAAAACTGAAATTTTGGCTCTATGAGAACTGAGCTATTAAAAAAAGAAAAGTTAAACAAAGCAAATAAAAAAATAAAAAAATTTGACCCATAAATGAACGGTTATGGTAATTTCTTTCTTTTGAAAGCTTTTTTTTCGAGTTTTCTAAGTAGGGAAACGAAAAACGAATGGGTAATTTGAAGGGAAGGTACATAAACTACAGTTTAAATCGTTGATTTTCTTTCGCATTTCGGTGGAATGAAGCGAATCGGCGGAACAAGTCATCAAGAAGACATCAAAAGGGCGAGCGAAGTCGTTAAAAAGCATTTGAGGAATGAAGCGATTGATTTCATGAACGGTTTATTTTTTCAGCGAAACCTTGACTCGAGCAAGGATTGTGTCTACATGCTTCAATCAGATTCACAAATGAAGTTTCCCGCCTTCCACGTTCAACCGCAAATGGAAATGATTCCATATTGAGGGTTTTTCTCGAGTTTTGTACAATTTTGGTCCTTTGATTGTGTCATTTTTCGAATTTTTATTTGCTTGTGAAATAAAGTTGTACAATTTCCCTCTTCAACGATGATTTGTTGTGTTGAAGACACATGGCGGTATCTTTTTATTTTTACTATTGTGAAAACTTTGATGTTTGGAAAACACTTTGCATCTGGTTTGGTTCAAATGGCGTTTTGGATTATCGTTATTTTAGGCTTTACCATTATTTTTGTTTAGGAGAAGATCATCGAACGAGATTCCGAATCTTTTGCAATTCCGCCAGATGTAAGATTTAGTACTTTATTATGATATTTTCTCGTTTAGGCAGATTTCACCGGTCAAAATGCGGAAAACCACGATAGAAAGTCGGGAAAGCTTAAGCTGGTGGGTGACTAATTTATTTGTTTATAATACAAGTATTGGTTAAAATCTATTATAATGTTTAGACCCCACCCATGATCGCCGTCTCGCCAGCTGATGAGGACGATCCATTTGCAGGACCTCCCGAGGACATTACCAAATTTGAGAAGTTCGGCTTTGATCCTCTTGTAAGTTTTGTCGTTTTTAATCAACGAAATCGGCACATTTATTTTCCCAGTGTTTTCCTTTTTGTATTTCAGGCAAGCACATCAAACGGCACTTCAAGGAAAAGTGCGCATTCGTCGAAAAGAGGAGGTACCAACTTTTAAAAGAAGCATATCAGCTTATTTGCTAATTTTAGGATCCGATAGGCTCAAGGGGCGGATAGCGTATGATAAGCGATACGCGAATGAACGTAATATGAGCAATCTTATAGGTTAGTATTTATCTCGTGATTTTAGCCCCGCAAGTACACCGAGGACAGACAGCTCGCGGAATGCGTGGTAGTGGACCTCGTGGAATGACGATGAGAGGAAGAAGCGGGCCACGCGGAATGTCACGAGGAGGAGCACAAGGAGTGGGAAGAGGTGAAGGCGTTAGTTTTCTGTACGAAAGTACAGTAACTCATTTTAAATCACCGTATTGAGCTAAAAAGCTTTTTAAGCTTCAGATGAATTGAGCAAAAAATGCGACTAGGGAAATTCCCTGTCTTGACAGCCCATAACTGTCCGCACCTAAAGCCCGCTCGCTGTGATACTTTTTGAACAGTAACTAATCTACAATGTTTATCAAGAAAAGCAACAACATAGAGGTTAAGTGTGAGCGTGAAGTTGGCACAAGATAAATTCCTAAGCGGATAATCAAATAACAAAGCGTGAAGACATGATAATCCAAATTAGCAATTATATTGTTAAGCGAAAATACAAGACACAAATTCAACTACTGGAATAAGCACATTTAAACAAGAGTTGCCTAACATGGCTAAAATATTGCCTCGCTCGGGTTTCTGGTAAGATTGATTCTAGCGTTGTAAATCGAGCAGACTGGAGCTGGTTGAGCCACGGGGCGTCCATACAGCTAAAGAGCTATTAATGTGTACAAAGGTGTAACAAAACAAAACAAACCCCGCATGCAGCTTGCCGAGACTTCAGCCCTTCTTTTATAGCGGTCATAAGCTCGCTTCCTAACTAAATAAGATCAATTGAGGAGATACGTAGTCAGTCTTTAGCCAATTACAATGCTTTACAAGGCAAGAGCGTTCAACAAATACAGCGTAAAACCTTACTTGCTTTAGCAGTTTTGAAATTTCAATCTGAAGATATTTGTTTTTCTTCTTTTGACATCCCATGAAGGCTCGAATCATTGCTGTTTGAGTGGACGGGGACGAAGGTTGTAGTGGTGTAGTGGTGTAGTGACAAAGGAGTGATTGGACTGGTGGCGGGATGGGCAAACGCCGGTAGAATGTAATGGGGGTCGAGCTCCGTCGATGAGAAAAGAGAGTTGGAAATAAAAAAATCTCCTAAGAATCAAAGAATCAAAACCCACATGTCTGTGTCGGGGGACTCGAGGATCCAGGACTCGTCCGACTTGGCGTTAGGTTTGGAGTAATTGCTGCTTAAAAAATTGAGTTAGCAAATCCGATGAAATTGCAAATCCTACCGACGCGCTTCTTGCCGGTCTTTCTGGCGCTTTTCTTCGAGGTGGAAGAGCGGTTTCGGCTGCTTGAGCTTGAAGAGCGGCTGCCGCTCTTCAAGCTCCTCACCTCACAATTGCACGGAAAAGCGGCAGCAACTCTTCAGGCTCAAGCAGCCGAAACCGCTCTTCCACCTCGAAGAAAAGCGCCAGAAAGGCCGGCAAGAAGCGCGTCGGTAGGATTTGCAATTTTATCGGATTTGCTAACTCAATTTTTTAAGCAGCAATTACTCCAAACCTAACGCCAAGTCGGACGAGTCCTGGATCCTCGAGTCCCCCGACACAGACATGTGAGTTTAGATTCTTTAATTCTTAAGATTTTTATTTCCGTTTCCCCTCGCGGCCCCCGTGGCCGCCCCCGTCGTTCCCGCGTCGTCGCTCCGCCCGCGCCAAAACGTCCTCACCTCACAATTGCACGGAAAAGCGGCAGCAACTCTTCAGGCTCAAGCAGCCGAAACCGCCCCTCCACCTCGAAGAAAAGCGCCAGAAAGACCGGCAAGAAGCGCGTCGGTAGGATTTGCAATTTTATCGGATTTGCTAACTCAATTTTTTAAGCAAAGATTCCCAGCCTATCGCGAAGTCGGAGTCCTGGATCCTCGAGTGCACAGACATGTGAGTTTAGATTCTTTAATTCTTAAGATTTTTATTTCCGTTTCCCCTCGCGGCCCCCGTGGCCGCCCCCGTCGTTCCCGCGTCGTCGCTCCGCCGGTCGTCGCTCCCGCGTTACTCTGCACCTCATTTGCAATGTCTCCTCCAGCTCCAGTGAGTTTAATTTTTTTTATCATTCTATAATCAATTAATTTAATTTTTTATTTTTAGACTGCCCACCGTTCCCGCAGCCGTTCCACTTCATCTCGGCTCAACTCGGCGCCAAACCGTTCTATCCCATTTATTGGATGGAAAAGCGGCAGCAACTCTTCAGGCTCAAGCAGCCGAAACAGCCCCTCCACCTCGAAGAAAAGCGCCAGAAAGACCGGCAAGAAGCGCGTCGGTAGGATTTGCAATTTCATCGGATTTGCTAACTCAATTTTTTAAGCAGCAATTACTCCAAACCTAACGCCAAGTCGGACGAGTCCTGGATCCTCGAGTCCCCCGACACAGCAATGTGGGTTTTGATTCTTTGATCCTTAAGATTTTTTATTTCCAGTTTTCTTTTCTCATCGACGGAGCTCGACCCCCATTGGATGCTACCGACCTTTGCCCAACCCCTCCATCAGTCAAATCACTCCTTTGCCGGCCGGTCAGCACTACAACTTTCGTCCTCGTCCACCCAAACAGCAACAAAGCAACAACGTCCATATGATGCACAAAAAGAAGTGAATGGTATTTTTTACTCGTTTACTTGTTTTTTTACTCGTTTACTGGTTGAAATAAATATAATAAAAATTACCGGGTTTAAAGATACCATATTATTCTCATAAATATTGAATACATTGTACACGTACCCACCATCCGCCTCGTTTCCAGGACTATTAGACCAGAGATTCGGCCAATACTTTGCTATCACTCACGGATTTTTTTGTTTCTCTAAAACGTTGTCGCAAGAAAAATAAGGATTTTGTGCACCAAAAGCCGAAATTTGGAACAGTGTACAGACGAAAATCCAGATCCAGATCTAAGACCTATCACATCGCATTTCGCTCTCCGTCGATTTGATCACTTTGCGTCTTTTGTTGAAGATGCTTTCTTTCTGAAGTGTTTCGCCCAGAAATCAACGTCGAGATTTGCTCAACGTTAACAACTTTAAGTTACTTCTTTTTGAAAAATTATAGCCTTTTGCGCTATTGAAACACGGTGAAAAGCGCCTGCTATGGCCTTTTGGTGAAATTTGGTTGGATAAATTGAGTTTATCACAAACTCTCGTTAAGCTTCCTTGGAAAAACCAAAACTAAAACGTCATTCTAACCTTTCAGCAAAAAGCCAGGTAAAAGTAAAAAAAAGGAAACACTTTTAAACTAACCCCGTGCTGCTTTTTTGCCTCGAATCTCATCGTTTTGATTGAAAAGTTGTAGAATATTCATGTCTTTTTTGCCAGTTAGCCCTCCATTTTACTTTTTTATACAACATCACCTTTTATCCATGAAGTTTCAAGGCAGATAAATTGAAAACTTATTGAAAAGTGATTCGTCAGCAGTTCTATCATTAGTCAAGAGTTATTTTAGGAAGATCGAAACCCGAAGAGGCTTGTGAAAGGATTTTTGATTTCTGATTCTGATTTTTTGACTTTATCTTTTATCTATCTCAAGAAGAAATCACATAATAATACCACTATAACATTACAAAAACAAAAACAAATCCAAAGTCGATCCGCATCCTTAGAATTCGATGTTTGGCCGCGAGGCGTACGGCACTCTGAAAATCAAATTTTGAGTCCCGTAAGTAAAAGTTTCTTTGACGTTAAGGAAGCGAAAAATTGGATAGCTTTTCAAATTTAGTCAACACCTTACGTAAGTGCCCTCCGATAGCCAACTAGGTTGATAAAAAGTAGAAAAAGCCTCACCATGGTCGCATCGAATTGATCGATCTCAGCGCTCATCGCACAACTCGATGTGAGCGGCTGGAGTCGTTGCGGTCACTGTCGGATGTTCGGAGCAGTGACGGCTTGCGATAGAGAAGATTTCTTAAAATACATCAGTTGTAATTGACCCCTCTTTTTAATGTCTCACCCCATATCTTTTAAAACTACAATTTCCGCCATTTTTCATTAAGCTTTGGAATGGAAAAGCCTCTTTAAGAGTATTCGCAGCTCAATTTTGACCCGTCCGACGCACAATCTCGACCCACACTTTGAAAGGTTTGAAACCTCGATAAAACCTAATTGAGCAAGATCGGAAGCGCGTGAGTGTACTAAAAAAAGAAATGATCATTCATCACCTCTATTAACCCTATTAATAGAGGTGATGAATGATCATTTCATTCGTGCGAGATGTAGATAGCACCAAGTAACATTTGGGTAGCCGAAACATCAAAGTTTTCACAATAAAATAAACAAAAATGTACCACCATGTGCCTTCAACACAACAAATCATCGCTGAAAAAGAGAAATTGTACAACTTTATTTCACAAGCAAATAAAAATTCGAAAAATGACACAATCAAAGGACCAAAATTATACAAAACTCGAGGAAAACCCTTAAAATCACATCATTTCCATTTGCGGTTGAACGTAGTAGGCTAGGAAATTTGTGGGTCTCTCTATCTCTTGTGGATCTGATTGAAGCATGTAGACACAATCCCTGCTCGAGTCAATGTTTCGTTGAAAAAATAAACCGTCAATGAAATCAATCGTGCCCAAATACTTTTTAACGACTTCGCTTGCCATTTTGCTGTATTCTTGATGACTTTCTCCGTTGATTCGCTTCATCCCAGGGAAATGCGAAAGAAACCAAACAATTCGTGCATTCACGTCCTTAGAATAGACGGCGGGAAGATAAACAGCCGCCTTCAAATTCTTGCTTGGGATCGGCTTTTTAACTATTGACTGCACCATCTCTTTAAACTCGTCCGGATAGACATATATCCGGATAGACATGAACAATTTGATCGAAGTCTTGGCAAAAGCATCGTAGTAGCGCTGAAATAAAATAAGACCCCAACGATCACATTCAAATTGTTCGCAGTCATTTGCTTGATTTACGATGAAATTATCGAAAAGCTTTCTGGCCACTTGATTTTCAAACGCTCTGGCCTTCGGAAGTCGGACATATTCCTCAACCTTTCCGTGGAAATTCTCGAAAATATTTCCAAAACACCGTCGAATTTTTCGATGGAATTTCAAAATTTTAACAGATTTCAATTGATTCAGAATCGTTACAAATTCGTCGGCGACTTTTTCTTGGCGCGAGCCTATCCACAATTCGTCACAAGAGCGGATTCGTTTGACTAGTGGAAGATGAGTGGCAGCAAATTTGACCAAATATGAGCCAGGGAGCTTCTGGAGAAAAATTTCTTCGACTTGGTCCAAGTAGATCGCGTACACGTGATGGTCGAAAACGAGCCACGGCTTGTGTGAAAGCATCGAGTAAAATCCCACATTCACTTTAACCAACTCGACCGTATCTTCTGCGTCCATTTCCTCCAGCACTTCCAACCTTAGATCGTAACAGAGCTTCTCCATCCGAAACGACGTCAGATTCTTCATTTCAAATGGCATCTTGAGCGACATTCTTGCACCTGTAAAGAAAACGATTCGTTTTTGTCGGGAAATGAAAGAGAAAACGGAAAAAGCAATCAATTTTTGTGGCAAAATGGTTTTCTGATTTTCTTGGGGTCAAATTTAGAGCTTAATGACTTTTTCATGCCAACAACTTGTCTAATTTCATAGAAATGTGAGCAAATAGCGATTTGCCTAAGTGAAAAGATAAATATTAAGCAAAACTTCCTGGAGAGAGCTAAAAATTTCACAAAGCCTGTCATAAATCAAAAATAATACGGCTCTTTAACCGAATCACCGCTCGAAAACACCTTCAGTAGTCGGTTTATTATAGTCAAAAGTTGATTTACGATTCTCAAGAGACCGGGATTCTCCATCGTTAAACCGGGAAAATCGTTAAATCGAACGGCTTTATGAGGTAAAGAGCTTTCAAGGGATCAAAAATTGAGATCGTTAAATCGAGGCTTGACTGTATTATAAAAGAAAAAAGTACCAAGACTAACAAAAACCTTGTCAAATATCGTGAAACACCCGTAAGCACATTACGGGTCAAGAAAAAAAACCGAACAACCTAGCAATAAGTTCGTACAAATTCTGTAAACCAAAAATTTTCTCACAAAAAGAATCACGGAAAACGTGCAATTTATCAAATCTAGATCGGAAATGGGGATTTTAGCTTCAAGATGCAATTGAAATCTGCAACGAAAGGTTAAGGTTAAAGAAGTTAAAACTACAAAAGCGAGAAAAATCAAGCGCTCGCCGGCTTCAGCGAGTAGCGATAAATGAAAAACTTTCACAAATTCTTTCCTTCAACTGAATATCTTGAATTGAAGGGAATTTTTAAATGCATTTTACTGTTTTAGTTAAAGTTAAAGGCAATTTTACTCTTTTAAATGGAAAGTAGCCGAAATTTTTTCAAAGCCGAATATTTTACTCTACTAAATTTCAGAAATTATCATAATAGAACAAACAAAGAGATCGAACAAAACACTTTTCCGAAATGAGCATTTCTGAAATTTAGCAGAGCCGAGTATTTCCTCGACGAGTGCAGTTAAAGAAGGAGAAAGTTGGCTCGAGAAGAGACATTCCCAAAACAAATTTTAAGATTAGCAAAGCTAAATTTCAGAATAAGTAAAGAGAAAAGGTTTCGAAAGTGAAAAGTGAAGAGAAATGAATTCTCCTTTGATTTTTTTTCCTTTTATATCGCTACCGATTGATAGGGCTCGGGCATTACTCTGTTTGATAGGCCAATTCATTTTTATCATTTTTAGCCATAAATCTAACAAATAAACACGAAATAAATGAATTTTCTCGGAAAAAATTTTTAATGAGGAAATAGGCCACGATTGTTACCCCGCCTTTAATTATTTTGAATGATATTTTAGGGCGGTTATTTTCGAGGCGTCAACGAGGCGGATAGTGGGTACGTGTACAATGTGTTCAATATTTATGAGCACCAGTAGATTGCTAGGTTTAAATCCCATTCTCTACAGGTTTAATGTTAAAAAAGGTTCGCCCGACCTCACCAATAAAAAAATTTCTTCACCTGATTCCCATGTCATACATACCCAAGAAAGAGTGCATGAAACAACTCGTAAAGTACTCGCTTTTAGATGATCATCGTCACTACGAGCTCGCTTCCGTTCCTAATTTTTGTCAATCTCTTTACAACGGTGCGACTCGTCACGTTTTTTGCTATGGGAAAAGGAAAACGGGCTTATTCATGAGCAAGTGGCACATAGTCACAATTTCAACACACAAAATGCATTAAACTATTTTCTGAGTCAGGAAAAGTAGCATGCAGGACAATAACACGACAATTTCAGATCTTGACATTTCTCTTTGCAATTGGGATCATTGTCATATTGCAATTCACGGTCCAACAACCATTTCATTTGCATGAATTGCCGACCGTTCAGACGACCAAGACAACAAAAATAGCATCAATGCAGCTTCAATTCATCAATAAAAATGGAGAATACCTTGCCGATTGATTTTTGCTTGTTGGAGTTTTTTTTCAATAAATAGTTTTGATGGAAAAACGCGCATTATTTTCTTTACATCCTGATAAAGTTAAAAGGGTGTGGCTCCGTATTCAAAGATCACCTAATGACTCAAGGCAGTTAGTAAGCGCGCAGAACTTTAATTCATTCATTCTAGTTGTTTCAAAAAGTGGGGAGATCGATTTCGAACGAAGCAGGTGATGATGCCTCATCCGATCAAAGCTCCCTAAATGAACTCGAAAATGAACGCGAAGAGCCGGAAGAAAAAGAAGATGAAGTAGAAAAACTTTCTCATCGTCCACATTTTTTTCGATTCAAAAATTCATTTAATTTTTGTTTTTTCTAATAAATTTGTTGACCCAAGGGTTTCTGTACAAAAGCACAGCAATTAATTTTAAATCACCGTATTGAGCTAAAAAGCTCTTCAAGCTTCAGATGAATTCGGCAAAAAATGCAACTACTAGGTTGGTGCAAATGAAATTTCGTTTTTTTACAAACATTAAAGTCATCCAAAATTTTTTTTGATAACAATTTATTTAAAACAATAAGCACCATTATTATCTATGACATCCCTCCAACGTTGCTACAGATTGCGGATCCCCTTCTCAAAGAACGCTTGATTCTGTGATGCAAAGTAGTTGGTCACCCAATTTTCGACTTCTTTTGCATTCTTAAACTGGCAATTCTCAAGGGAATGTTGCATCGATCTGAAAAGGTGAAAAGGTGAAAATCGGAGGGTGCTAAGTCTGGACTATACGGCGCATGTGGTAAGACCTTCCATCCTAGCTTCTCTAGTTCCTTACAAGAGGTTTTTGCCGTGTGAGCTGGAGCATTATCACGGAGAAAGCTGATAGTTGAGGGATTTAGGCCTTTTTCACGCAAAATTTCGTCAACCTTCTTGAGTTGTTGAATAAAATAAGATGAATCGACTGTTTTTCCGGGCTCTAATAATTCAAAATGAACAAGTCCATTGATATTCCACCAGCAAGACAACATCACTTTGCGCCCATGATAATCCGGCTTTGAAGTTGGAATTGGCGCTTGACCTTTGCTCAGCCATTGTCTTTTTCGAGAAGTATTATCAAAGTGAATCCACTTCTCATCCATCGTCAAGATATTCTCAAAAAAAATGGCTTCTTTTCGACTTCTGGAGCAAGATATGGCTGATCGGAACACGTGCTCCCAGATTCTCAACACTCAATTGATGTGGAACCCATTGTCCATTACGATTTGTCTTTCCAATTATTTCCAAATGGCGTACAATTGTTGAATTGGAGATGTTTGGCAAGTTCTCGTGTTGTTTGCATTGGATCAGCTTCAATTAATTGTTCCAATTCATTGTTGTCGATGGCTGTGGCACGATGTCCATGCGATTCGTCTTCAAGGGATTCATTACCATCTCGGAATTGGGCAAACCAGAGCTGGCATGATCTTTCGGTGATAACCTGTTCTCCAAAGGCGGAACAGAGATCACGATGTGAATCAGCAGCGTTTTTGCCCATTTTGAAGTCATAGAGAAGACACGTGCGCAGAACATACTTTTGATCCACCATGATCTAAAGCAAAAATCAATTAAAAAGTGAAAGCTCTGACTTTGAAAAAATGCGAAAATAAAGTAAATATCCAAGAGTACAAATGCACGAAAGAACATCAAATAAGCTCTTCAGATTAAAAAAATAAGAACATTTTATATCGACCGAAATTTCTTTTGCACCAACCTAATAGGTAAATTCCCTGTCTTGACAGCCCATAACTGTCCGCACCTAAGGCCCGCTCGCTGTGATACTTTTTGAACAGCAACTAATATATAATGTTTATCAAAAAAAGCAACAACATAGAGGTTAAGTGTGAGCGTGAAGATGGCACAAGATAAATTCCTAAGCGGATAACCAAAGAACAAAGCGTGAAGACAAGATAATCCAAGCTAGCAATTAGATTGTTAAGCAAAAATACAAGACACAAATTCAACTACATAATAAACCAATAAATTTCAGAAATGCTCATTTCGGGAAGGTGTTTTGTTCGATCTCTTTGTTTGCTCTATTATGATAATTTCTGAAATTTAGTAGAAGGGGCGAGGTCCGGACTGTATGGGGAATGCGCCAAAAGTTCCCAAACAAGGCTATTTATTGTAAGAAATGTAAGAAAAGATAGATAGATTATAGACAAATATTATATTACTCTTGACGACTTCTGCCCCTTTTACAGGCAATTTGTGGATCCCTCTTTCTTCGTAGGATTTTGGTTTGTGTGTGAGACAAGTGTGAGACTCAAAAATGGAGGACTGGAAATGTCCCAGTTTGAGCACTTTCTTCAAAAGAAACCCATTTTGGTGTGAATAGAAAAGTTGTAGAGAATCAAAAATTAGGCTTATAGCCAAATTTCCAAAAAGATACACTTAGTAGTTTCGCTTAAAATGCAAGTTTTGTGAAAATTCGTAAATTTCGCATTTCTTGAAAACCAGTTTTTGAATCGTTCTGAAAATTTGGATATAAGCTTGATTTTTGATTCTCTACAACTTTTCCATTGACACCAAAATGGGTTTCTTTTGAAGAAAGTGCTCAAACTGTCACATATGACAATAGCCGGCAGTTTTCAATTCACCAACCCAATAATATCAAAAAAATAGTTAAAGCCATCTAATAGACATTCATAAACTAATACAAGGAAACTCCTAAAATTCATGCCATCCTTTTCCGATCAATTCAATTTCAACTTCTCTCTTTTGTTTATTTCTAATGTTTTCTCGTGCCCCAAAAAGCAGTTTCAAAAAGCCGTTTCCCCATTTCCCCCAGTAAAGTAATAGATAATTAAGTAATAATAATTTGAATAGAGTCAAGTAACTCATTTTCGTTTTCTCTTCCATCTTTACAAAAGGTTTCTTTTTCTTTACTTGTGCTCACTCATCTCACTCATTGGGATTCCAGGCGGTGACTGAATGGGGGAATAAATGGACAGACTTTTGCCTACCAAAGACAATCATTCTTTTACTATGTTACTATATTGGGTTAGCGCCTAGTAAACTTTGGATTTTTCAAAGAGTTCAAGTTCTTGGAAATTTGATGTTTTTGCTGCCCCTGCGGACCGAAATCCTTGGGATGAATCCAAAAATTCACAGCGGCCCCCTTCAGCACCCTTTTACAGGCACTTGGGATCCCATTTCGACCGGCGGAGAACCCACCATTGTGGCCAAAATGAGCCGGAACTGGGTTTACCAATTCTACAGCCGAGGTTAGTTTTGGGAAGCGGTGACCATATGGGGCAGACAACGGATTGGTTACCGGATGACCCAAAATGGACGCTTCCGATGGACGAGTGAAAAAAAAACGATATCTGCTAATGCAGGATGCCACATCGAGTGCGATTGTGCACGCGCACAGTGAACGCACCGGGCTCCTCGTTTTTGCATTTTAAAATTTGATGTTTTTAACATCAAATTTTTGAAATTTAGTTATAATGTACTTCTTATAACACTGTCAATCGATTCCCCAACCCCGAAAACCCCGGGTGCAATTTCTTTGTTCAAAAATTTGAATAGGAATTAAATAGAAAACTATAAAGAAACAAATGGGAAATAAATACGAATAAAAAGATGCTTACTGTTTGGTTCCTATTTGTTTTCTTATAGCTTCTATTTGATTCCTTTTTGGTCACTGTTTGGTTCCTTATAGTTCCTATTTGGTTCCTATTTGGATCCCATTGGTTTCTATTTGGTTCCTATTTGGTTCCTATTTGGTTCCTATTTGATTCCTACTTGATTCCTTACAATTCCTATTTGGTTCCTATTTGGATCCCATTGGTTTCTATTTGGTTCCTATTTGATTCCTATTTGATTCCTATTTGATTCCTATTTGGTTTCTACTTGGTTCCCATTGGCTTCTATTTGATTCCTACTTGGTTCCTATTTGATTCCTACTTGATTCCTTACAGCTCCTATTTGGTTCCTATTTGATTCCTACTTGATTCCTTACAGCTCCTATTTGGTTCCTATTTGATTCCTATTTGATTCCTTGGTTCCTTTTTGGTTATAGAATATTCAACAAAAGTTTAAACCTTTAGCACATAATGTAAAACAGTTTTATGTGATTGTCTTTTTGATCAGCTTAAGACTTTCCACATTAAAAATATCATTTCTAACTAAAATTTTAGGACAATTTCACGTATTTACCTCTTAGTAATTGATTAGAATAAGTGAGCATGGATTTTTATGCGGCAGAAGTTTTCTAAAGTATGTCACATAAATTTTCTCGGCATGAAGCATGAATTTTAAGAGTTTCTCTAATACAAATTTTGATTCTACAAAACAAAACTACAATGTTTACTAATAACCGGACAAAGACTTTCGTTTAATTGTGAAATTCTTACAGATAATTAATCTCTGAATTTAAAACCAACCATATATTCCATTCATCAATCCTTTTCAGCAATTGATCCCCATTGAGAGATCCGAGCCAGTGTCAGTGACTCCCTCTCTTCCTCCACCAACTCTCCTTCCATCCACCACTCTTCCACCAATCACCGTCACTTTCCCATCATTCGTCTATCGACCAAAAGCGAAAGAAATTGGACGAGATCCATACTTTGATAATATTTTGCAAGAAGTTGAGGAGTACGACGATTTCTTGGTGAGTAAAAGAGAAGAAAGCTTTAACCGAAAGCTTTATCATCAGAAAGCTTTATCAATTCCAGGATCAAGAAGCTCAGTACCGTGAGAGTTATCCATACGCCAGATTACCGTTGAATCCCTATCTCCAGCTTCATCCTGGACAACTCTTGCCACCACTTTTCCAGGTGTTGAAATAGAAAATTCAGAAATACGAATAATTCTAGAGAGGAGTCACCATTGATAACAGTGGATATATAAAACCATTGGAGAACCACGAAGTGATTGGAACGTTTGATGTGAGTTGTCAATTTCGATATTGTTAATGTGTTCTCAAAGTGTTGGCTAACCTTTTGACTAACTAACTGATTTCAGGGCAAAGCTCGGTCCGAACTCCCAGCTCAACAAGTCCAACAAGTCCAACAAGCTCAACAACCTCAACAACCTGCCCAACAATATCAACAACAAACGAATCAGAATCCTCTCTATCCACAGCAGCAATATGGAGGTGAGAAATCGATTTCTATTGACAATTTACAAATTTTTAGGTGTCAATGTCTTCCAACAACCCACTCCGACTAATACAGCCACTAATACAGCTACTGAAAACCCTCTACTCAACATTTTCAAGCTTTTCGAATTTGTAAGTTCTATCAGATCTTGAAATAAATCAAGAAATATCGAAATAAATCAAAAAATTTCAATTTTAGCCCAAGTTCCAAGTCTAGATAGATTTGGTGAGTTCAATGTATTAATAACTGTCAAAAAAAACTGTCCCTAAACTTGCTAACACATTTCTTTCTTATGTACTAACTTCAAAACTTTAAGCAAAAAGCTCAAGAGCAATTCCGAAAGCTGAAAATCAACAAAATATTAACCGGTTTGGGTGATTGAATCAAGCTGCTTTGTGTGCTAGAAGCGCTCAGCTTCTCTAACCAAATGCATTCATATCTCAATCACTCAAAACTTCTCAATTCCAGTCTCCAATCGATCACAAATCCTTCGATAGAATCTTCGGAAAGAGATAAAAAGAAAATTAAACTAATTGAATTTGTATTTATAATAATTTAAATAATCAATACTTTTAAGCTTTTTAACGATTATAGATTGTTAGGACTTTTGATGTAAAATGAACTGTACATGACCTAAATCTATCATAATGTATCATAATCTATCATAATCTATCACAATCTATCATAATTCTATCATAATTCTATCATAATTCTATCATAATCTATCATAATTTCTTCTCTATTTTCTATTTTCCCAATCAATATCCTGCTCAAGATACGAGGTGTTGTGTTGTGTTGAAATTTCGATAATTTTACCTACCAAAATTGTAATTTATTTATTGTGTGATAAAATTTTGACGCTATAATATCACAATGTGTACAAACAAATGAAAAAAACGAAAACGAAAAAGAAAACTGAAATTTTGGCTCTATAAGAACTGAGCTACTAAAAAAAAGAAAAGTAAAAACAAAGAAAATAAAAAAATTTGACCCATAAATGAACGGTTATGGTAATTTCTTTCTTTTGAAAGCTTTTGTTTCGAGTTTTCTAAGTAGGGGAAACGAAAAACGAATGGGTAATTTGAAGGGAAGGTACATAAACTACAGTTTACAGTAAGAAAGATTACAATAAGAGTAATCTTGAAGATGAAGAATAGGAACACACGAATGGACTCTGAAAGGTAGCTAGGTAGCTAAACTTGTCCAGACTTACAAAAAACTAAATTCGATTTTTTGTTAACTGGATATCATATCAAATATATGATAAATTCACACGGTTAATAAACGTTTCCCTAGCGGATTCTCAATCCATGGATAGGCTAGAGGACAAGAGCCACAGATACGGAATGAATGAGGGACACCGCCTTGGATCGAAGATGAAGAATAGGAACACACGGATGGACTCTGAAAAGAAGTCATTGTTTTATAAACCGTTTACCACATCTTCCCTAATAATATTTTCCCGCCAAGCCGAGTTGATCACCATTTTACAGTTTCTAAGCTTTCACAGAAGCTCAACACTCAAATCCCCCACAAGATCTCATCGTCAGCTACATTTTCCGACCCCAAATCGATAGGCTCTGATAAGCGGTTCTCGAGATTTCGAGATAGGCAAAGCTTACGGTCCACTACTATTGGAGAAAATAGGGTATGCAGTTTTTAACACATTCGTCACAATACAGACCACTTCTCTCCAATTTCTCAAAAACTAATAACGGATTCAGATTTTTTCTTATTTTCCTTATCTTATTCCTTATTTTCCTTATTCCTTATCCCGGAATGCCTCCGGTTACAAATTTTCACGTCTACAGTTAAGATAGATAGTCCGAAACAGCAGCCAAGCAAAAAATGACTTTGCGGTGAATGTGTTAAGTGGCTTTCATGCATCTATCAGCTTTGCCCATTTACTGTCTAATTTTTAACTGAATATCAAATCTTTTTAGATAAAAGGCTTTCATTATTATAAAAAAAAAATCGTTTTCTCTGACCTCACACGGTTGGACATGGTCATTCAAATGGAATTGGCATTGCCATGGTTGGAATCGTTGAATCTCCGATACTTTTGTTGGCCTTCTCATCCATTCAATTGCTTGTGTTGCGGTTACCACATAGACATCCGTTCGATTCAATACCTAGATGAACTTGAAAATAAGTGACAATCATCAAATCCTACATCATTCAAGAAATCCGACAATGCGTTCACAGCTCCATTATCGGGAAGAATAGTCAAGAAGTCTGTGTCCGCCGTGATCACGAATGGAGCACGATTGCCTGCAAAGATATATTCATTATAGAAAAGGCAAGCTTATTTTGTGTAGAGCCAAAATTTTAATGCTTAACAGCTTGCCTTTGTAATGGCGAAGGAAATTTCTCTTCAACATGTTCGCCACAGCATCTCGGCTGTCGAATGGCTGCAATTTATATTCAAAGACTTCAAAGAATTTTCTTAAAAGCGTACCCGAATCGCTGATCGAGCCATTGCCGAGTATTTCCCAGTGGTAGAGATGAGTTGATTGATTGGAAGCTCCCAGAGACCCCTGAAAAACAAGAATTACTGAAAAATGAATTGATATGATAACCTCCCGCTAAAGAACAAAGTGTAAAGTCTTACTTGAACGGCTTTGTTGGACAATTCTGTTCCTCGCACTCCCACGCCATTTTATGATCGAGTGTTTGGGGCCAATATGGTCCGCCTCTCAATGGCATCGAATTGTCATAAGTGAAGCCGGCTTGTTGCATCATTGCGAATTGATTGTCTCCTGAATTCGTTGTCTCCTTTTTCTAGAAGTTAATCCACCTCCAAGAAGCAATTGTGGTGCCCTGATTCCTCTCATGCTTTCCTGCTCAACGTAACTAAACTCTTTGAGCGATTCTCTCAATCCCGACATTTCATTTCTCCATCGTTGTTCGGTAGCTGTAGTCAAGGTTTCATGACTAAAATTTGAATGATAACATTTGGTAGCGTTGGTAACATTGGTAAATTGAATGGTAACATTGGTAACATTGTTAAATTGAATGATAACATTTCAGATTGGTGGAAAGGAATTAAAAGACTTTTTGGAGAACTTAATAATATAAACTTATTGCTTAATGATCTCAAAATTCTTACGTAATCGAATTCAACGCAATTTCATTCCCCCTCGAGTACAACCATTGCGCTTGATCATAGTTGTTCCACTGATGTGAGATGAAAAATGTGCCTAAAACTTGTGTACTTTTCCCAGCTCAATTTTTACCTTTAATCGGGCAACTGTTCGGATTTCTAATTCTTCCATCAAAGAGTGATTTGTAGATGTTAATCGTTCGATCAGTAATCGGATCATCAAATGTCAAAATGATCATTTGTGGAGTGTCCTTGGCGTTCAATCCACCGGGGATCACTGTGCCCGTTCTAAAAGGAAATTCGATGAACCAAGCTCAAAGTCTAAACGATTGAACTCACTTTGAACAAAAGCATCCAGGCAATTTACACGATCCATCAATTGGACAATCAGTCAACTCAGTCGCATTCTTCGTCGGTGGTGGCCTCAGTCTCAGATCTAGATTCTCCATTGAAAATCTCTGCTTAATCTTTCCAAATACCATCAACCGTATTCTCAGAAATCTCTCTTTTTGCTTTCTTTTGTGATCCACTACAAGGCTCTCCGTGATTAGTAACACCAAACGGGCATTTACAAATGTTATTCACGCATTCCGATCCAAAAGTGCACTCGTTAGAGGACATGCAAAGAGCTCCAGGTAAAACTGGAATCATATTAAAAATGGAATTGGAGATTTTAGAAACCATTGTTAGTGGGTGAGCTACAGGCTTGATCTTGGAGAAGGAGTGGCGGTTGACAAGCACAGATTCCAGCTAAACATTCAGACCCATTTACACAACGAGCTGACGGGAAATCGCAGCTGGCACCGGGAGTCACTGGAAATGCTACTTTGACTCAGTTTTACCTTTTTAAAGTCAAGGCAAAAGCTATTGAACCAACCGTCATTGAAGAGTAAACACACTCCCCGAGAATCCTCTTTCATAAAGAACGGACACTCGCATTTCTTCGTTTCTGCGCAAATTCGTGGACTCTTGCAATCCTTGTAGGAAGAGCAGCTTGCTGAAACTTCATTTCAATATTGTTAGCAAACAATTCTTGCTTGCTTACAGATGTAAATTTACTTGATTAGCCAATGATCAGAGCTTTAGCTTCTTTTCGGTTTGTTTTAATTTTTTGGCCCGCTCAGAAGGGCAGACGGATATCCTGTTCTCCTTTCGGAGTCCGGGACGCGGTCATCAGCGGTGATGAATCCTTTGTGGGGACTCATACACCGTTCTTCACGCTCTCCGCCTGCCCATTCCCAATCATCGCGGGTGCAGGGTGTTGCAAGATTGTGGGTAAAGCGAAATACACACTACAGAAATGATCCTGTGAAGTATGATTTCGATTTTAGAGGGGAAAAGGAAAGGCTATCTATTGGGGAGATGCGCCAGAAAGGGAGCGATTACGCGGGTGGATAGAGAGCGCTCAAATGGGGGAAAGGGGCGAGCAAAGGACCGCCAAAAGGGAAGAAAAGTCTCTTTTTTGCTGAAATTTTCTACTTCAGATATTCATAACATCTTTTATTTTTAAACTTAAATATTAAAGTTATAAATATAAAAACTGAATTTTAAATTCCTATTACCAAAAGTTAAAAGGAAATTTTTTTGATCGGTTTTTCGAAAGTAATTTTCGTTTTTTTAAAATTTATTAGGTAGTTTACCAGTAAATAACTCATAATTCTTTAATTAAAATATCAATTTAATATAATATTTCTAAAATTCTGCATTATAAATACTCAAAACATCTAAGCTAAAAATTTTCGATGATGAAATCAATTGAATGAAAGGGAGCGGGTGCCCTTTGTGTGGCCGCGTAATCGCGCGCTTTTTGGCACACGGCCGGGCTAGATACCGGCAAAGAGAGAGTGGTGAGCAAGTTAGCAGTTTGGAAAAACTTTACTTTGTTCCGAAAATGATCGAGCTCGGGCGATGATTCTAAGTGAATTAGAGCGCACGGACGATCGGAGACCGCAACTCTCCGGCCGATCCCCGACTGATTCGGTTCAAAAAGTTATCAAACAATTGTAAAACATAAAATCCTAACAAAATAGAACTATCAGAGCTGCGAGTTTTGGTTTTTATCTCAATAAGAATGTTCTGGGGACAGGTTAAAATGTACTTTTACGTTGATTTAAGATGAATTGTTAGCCTTTTTACTACTTGAAATAACTTCTTTATCCGACAAACCTTTTCCAACTAGAGCCTCAGCATTTGGAGCAAATCGTAGCAATAGATCCTCTCCCGTTGTCCTTGAACAATACGGTTCTTCATCGGTTTCCGTGCCAAGTGGACACACACAATATCCTTGATCACAGACTGATACACCCTGACAAGGCAGGCCACCGATTGAACATCGAGAACCGGGCAACACTAGAAAGAATGATTGCTTGATTGATCTTGAAGCTCATTTAGATTCTAGAGACTTAATTAGAAAACAATTTTGCCCACTCACCATCTCTTGTCTCTACTTCAAACGGTCCAACACAATGTCCAGTTGTATTCGTCACCCGATCACCCACGCAAACACATCGATTCAGGAAACATTGCGAATTTTTCTGACACTGAGAAGTGCTCGAGCAAAAGCTGCCTGAGATTTGAGGAATTGGATTCAAAACTTGAAAATTACTCACCTGGATACACCGGAGCTTTCTTTTGATATCCCGAGAAACTTTCCGTGCAAACCCCGTCAACGAGTGAACTGCCACTTGGACAAATGCAAGACTAGAAAAGAATTTCATTTATCAGATATGATTTGGGAATCCAAAATGGCTGCGCCGGGGTTCGAACCCGAGACTACTCGCTTAGTAGGCGGACTAGCTACCAATGAGCTACACCGACTTCTGTCCGTCGCCGCCAATAGGGTCTTATGTCTTACTGTTACCTTAGCACTGCAAATCATCCCTCCAGCGCATTCCGTATCACTAAAGCATTCTCTTTTCTTCGCCATTCTTTGCAATGTCAATGCTCCAAAGTTGTTTGATTGTTGACACGACGTTCCATCAGCGCTAAACGTTTTTTTTTATTAACTATTTTACTCTTCAAAATATTGAAGTAACTGTTTTGATTCTCGAAGAATTTGGCTTGGTATCACCGACCTTGGTCCATAACCAGCTGGACAAGAGCATACTCCGAGCACACAAACCGATCCTCCACTACATGGACTCGTATTATTGCATCGATCACCGGGCATTGCTGAAAGTTAAAATTCAAGTAAAATCTGATCGTTAGACTCACAGGAAAACCTACGATTTCCACAGCCTGGACATCCTCCATTATTGTTATTGTTGTTATTTGTTGAACAAGTGGTTCCAATCTAAAACTCGTCATTAAAGAGTCACAATCTTTTCCCTTTACCTGTGCATATCCAATTGGACATGTGCAAACATTTGTATTCGAGCAGATTCCCCCATTTCCACACCTCGAATTGCAATAGTTTGTGTTACAGCGTGGATCGCATGAGCTCCCGAGAGGGACTGAATTAAGTGGGTTTTTTCTTGCTAGATAGAGAATATTTACTTAAGATAACGGTGTTGGGAGATTGGGTGAATGATCCGGGATCTTGATTGGCTGGGATGCATTGCTGGCCAGAAGGGAAAAATCCGAATGGACACCTGCAGACAGTGCCATCACAACGAGATCCACCCTGACAGATTTGACCTGAACTTTGATATGAAAGCAAGTAAAAAGGATTTCCATGTTCTTTCTTCCAAACACCCACCATTTTGACAAGTCTGTCCAGGATAAGCATAGCTGCCTTGTTGAGTACATCCAGCACCATTGTTGTAGAATCCACTGTTACATTGGCAAGTCCCTGATGAACAGGCCGAATTTTGAATGCAACTCTAAAAGTAGAGGATTGGATGGATTTTACCATTAGGTACCATTGAGTTCTGACATGGTTGATTGGGTAGAATGAGTGCTTGACAAGATCCACCATTGTCATAGAAGCCTTGATTGCATTGGCACGTTCCAGACGAGGTACAGATCGAGTTTTGGCCACAACTCTTAAAAAATGAGATTTAATGATTTTATCGTCCAAGAAAGTTCTTTTACTTTGCAATGGTTTTAAGAGTTTTTAACTATTTAACTTCGAAACTCTGTTTCTGTCAAAACCGTCATTTTGGAAGTCACTTGCTTTGTTCAAGATGAACTCACCCCTGATTGACATGGTTGATTGCTTGGAATCAATGGCTGACAATACCCTCCATTGCTATAGTAACCATTGTTGCATTGACAAGATCCCGATTGACAGTACGCATTTTGAGAACAATCCTGAAACAGCTAGTTGGATCTAAAGTTTGACAATTTTCTAAGTACTTACGCTTGTTGTCTGACATTGTTGATTTGTAGCTGGTAGACAATATCCACCATTGTTGGAATAACCATTGTTGCACTGGCAAAAGCCTTGGATACAAGCGGAGTTCTGGGTACAGCCCTGAAGCTAGTAAGAGTAATAGTAAGAGGTTGAAGATTAGAACTAACATTTGACGACTGACATGGTTGATTGGCCGATAACAATGGCTGACAGTAGCCTGAATTACTGTAATATCCATTATTGCATTGACAGATTCCCTGGGAACAGGCAGAGTTGAGAGTGCAAGCCTAAAGGTGGAAGAAGATGAGGAATTCTGGGGATTACTTACATTTGGTGATTGACAGGCTTGATTCGCAAGGGCAACCGGTTGACAATTCACACTGTTAGTACTCGAAAAGCCACTGTTGTAGTAACCATTGTTGCAAAGACATTGTCCTGAACATTGTCGTTTCATGAAATTGGAAAGTCAAAAGAAAAGGATACTGTCAAATTTGCTACCTTGATTACAATAGGAGTTATCACCACACGGTCCATTTATTCCACAAGCTTGCTGTGGAGCAGAGACAAGAGCCACCACTCGGATACATTGATTTGTCGTTGAGTCATAGCTGTAACCCTGTTGGCAACTGAGAATTTGGATGGGTGGAGAGCATTGTTGGCCTGAAAGTTGAATAGTTGAGAACTAAAGGCTGGTGTGGGCTACAGGCAGGGTCGAACCCGCGTGTCGTCCTCAGATCCTCAGATCCTCAGAACAAGTCCTCAGATCGAGAGATCGATGCTCTGGGAATTCACCATGAGGACATTGATTGAGCCGTTTTTCCGTGCTCTTTCTTCTGTGGTTTTCTGTGCTACTGTATGGTTTTTATTGAGGATTTGACTGAATCTTGAGTAGATTTTAATGCTAAATAAGTAGCAAATCTGTTTCAAATTGATCCGAAAACAATTTCGGCTCTTCTGTGAAGTTTTCAGGTGTACTTTAAGCACAAAAAAAGTCTCATAACCCACCATTTAAACATTGTTGTGTACAACCGGATCCATCATTCGTGGGATTATATCCAGACATGCATTGACAATTGCCTGAAAATAGATTGACTCAAAAAGAAGAAATGAGTTTACCATTAAAACAGAAAGAATTTGTCGGGCATCCATTGGGGCATTGATTCGAGATCGGATTCTGATAGGTAACACATTGACCAGAAGTGGCTGAATAGCCTGTGTTGCACATGCAGAAGCCTAGAATTGTTTCGAATTTCAATTTCATTTCAAATGCTAATCCTTCTTACCATTCTGGCACTGCGAATTCGCCGTACAGACACTTTGCTGAGAGCATGGTTGCCCGACTTGGGTGATTTGCGCGCAAAAGGAGCCGGTTGATGAAGGAGCAAAGCCTTGATTGCAAGCACATTGGCCTAGATTTTGTTATGAAATGTTAGATCAACCATTTACCTAATAAACATTGACTATTCGTTCCACAAGGGACATTATTGTTGCAATAATCTCCGGGATTTGCCGCCTGAATGCAAGTCGAAGTGGCCAAACCTTGAGTGACTGCATAACCAGGGTTACACGTGCAAACACCTAAATGAAAACAGTTTTAAGATCTTTAATTTCATCACTGACCACTTTGACAAGCTGAATTAGCTTGACAATAAGATGTTGAATCACAAGATTGTCCTGGATAAACATATCGAAGGCACATATTAGACGTGGATGACATTTGATAGCCAGTATTGCATTGGCATTGATCTAAAAAGTTATTGTTGTTGATCATTGTTGAATTGAATGACTCACTTTGTACACATTGTGAGTTGATTGGGCAATTTCCACAGTTTGAAACGACATTTGCTTGAAGAACATTGCTGCATTGACCATTCAAGTTCACCTAATCAAATAAATCAAATAAATTAAGATTTGTTAAATGAAAATCACCTGATTCGTTGGACATCTACAAACATTATTGAGACAAATCGAGTTTCCTGAACATGTGGTGATTCCCTGTTGGCACATATCTCCGGGTGAGGCATCGGAATCGATCGGCATACAACTGAAGATTAAAATAAAAATATTCAGTTAATTTAATAATTAGAAATAGGCTGTTGTTTGTTTCTTGCGTTGTTTCCGGGTATTTTGAAAGGAGCATCATAGAAGGTCTATAAATCTGTCCAGAGACCAAATAGAAGGCCTATAACTTTGTCCAGAGACAATATTTTTGCTAGCTTTTTATATTATTATACAGAGGACATTTCAGGCTTTCAAATGATACCAAATAGAGCTTGATTAGATTTTTCATTTCCATGCAAACCAAGCTACACGACACGAGTCGGATAGGCCATTTGCTCAGGGTTGGCTGATTTTCTTGGATTATTTAATCAGCTTCTATTAGGTATCATTTGAAAGCCTGAAATGTTTTCTGTACAATGATATAAAAAATTAGCAGAAATATTATCTCTGGACAAAGTTATAGACCTTCAAAGTATGATGCTCCGTTCAGTTCAAAATAACTGGATTTTTCGAAAATACCCGGATTCTTTCAAAATACCTGGAAATTCTAGAAATCCTAGAAATCCTAGAAAACTATATCCTAAAAGACCCTAGAAATCTAGCACTCACAGTCCGTTCCGGATTTGTTCTCCACCAGGGCAAATGCAGAAGTTATTGATGCAGATCGAGTTGCCAAGACACCGCGTTGATCCATCAATACAGGCGGCGCCAGGAGAGGCTGAAAATTGAGACGTTTACAATGCTTGACTATGTAATAGATCTTTACCATATTGAATGGATTGTCCTGTGCCTCCACCAGTTGTACAAACGCCGTTGACAAATGATTGCCCGTATGGACAGACACAGATCCCATTCGAGCAATACGAGCCGCCGGTGCAAATCGATGGATTGATCGCGCAATTCGTGACAACATTTTCTGTAAACAGCAAAACTAATAACGAAGATTTTCCTTTTCACTCACGTCTTGCCACTTTCTTCTTCACACAACCAGTGTTAACTTCATGATATCCGGATGGGCAAATGCATAAACCGTCAAGACAAATCGAGCCGTTTATGCACATCTCCCCACCATCACATCGCTCATTAACTTTTGCTAAAACTTTACATTAATATACAACTTAAATGACTTAAATGACTGACTTAAAGCTTATAAATTGAATGAATTAAAACTAACATGAAACTTGGAAGCAAAAGGGTCCTTCTGGAAGCATTCCGGATGGGCATTTGCAGATCTAAAATAATGAATACTTCAAATTTCGATCGTAATAAAGCTTTTACTTCTTGCACACAAACAGCTCCTCCATCACAGACATCATTTGCGGTGCACTGTTCACCGGGGAGTGCGATTGAGCTGGTCACTGAAAAATTGAGTATACAAGAGTGCATTATTTAAACCAAAACCTCTTTACTCTTTAAAATCTACCTGCATTCTTATCAATGCACGCATTGCCACTTTGAAAATGCGTGGGTGGACATCGACAAATCGCGTCTAGACACGATGTCGGTGTGAGGCAATCCCCATCACTCAAACATCCATCCCCAACGGCTCTCTTCTCCAATTCCTCCTCTCTTTTCATTCGTTTTCTTCTCTGCTTTTTGTTAATAATTCCATGCAAGTTATTTGGTTGATCATCATGCATTTGGTTATTTGCAAGCAATTCTAAGAGAGTCTCTTTACCAATTAATCTCTTTCAAACAAACCACTAATTGGTGGAAGGCATTTGTTGTCTTGTGATAGAATCAATCCTTCTTGACATGTACACATTCCATCTGAGCATTTTGATCCATATCGGCATTGTTCTCCCTCAGCACAGCTCATTCCAGGGTCAACTAGATTTGAGATAATTGATGGAGTCAAAAAAATGATCTCTAAAAAGGTGACTATTGTTTGGATTTATTAGATTAAAGGTTCATGCTAAAGAAGACTGAAAAATCTTCAAAAATGTACCATAAACAATAGGAATACAGAATCCGAATCGACTTAAAGCCATTCCTTGTGGACAGACACAACGACCACGAACACACTCCGCACCAGATGGACACTGATTCGAGGCAATACAGCGACGAGCTGAACATAGAAAGATCATGGACATATGAAATGATACAATCCTAGCTTTCATAAGCTTTCATTCCTAGATTAGTCAGCCAATAGCTTTTTTTTGATAAGCTAATGTAAAGAATGACCTTCTAACGGTGAAATGCATCTATCTTCCGATAGAATTAAATCATGGCGACACTGACAAACACTATTCACACAAGTGCTCCCATTTGAACAAAAAACCCGCACATCATCACACCATTTCCCGGGATATGTAACTAAAGAAATGAAAAGTGAGAGAACAAAAAGCAATTCCAACTCTTCACTTGTTGCTCAACAAAATTAGTGGTGGGTAGTTGAGTTGAAGTTGTTGTTGTTGTTGTCCAAATCGATGCAATTGTTTGTGACTCTGGTTCCTCTGTTGATTCAACTTCTTTAGGCATCAAATTGTTATCAATTTCTCCGTATGGTCGTTGTTTTGTTTCCTTTATAAATATTCTTGGCTCTTCAGTAGTTGAGAGAAGATTTGGTGGAAGAGGAGAGAACGTCACAGTTACAAGCGTTGATCCGTGTTTTTCTTTTTCAAGCTCGCGAAGTTTCATCACTAAATCGTTTTGCCATAAGATAAGAAACCAGTTTCTAGTTTTCAAATATTAAACTTTTAAATGTCTAACTTCATGAGTTTTCTAAAGTCTTATAGCTCTAACTATTAGAGCTAACTATTAGAGCTAAAGTCTTATAGCTCTAACAATAGTTTAACAGCTTAACAGTCTCGAATTTGCTGATACAATCGGTACTGGTTTCTGTACTCGTGTACTTGTATCATTAAATCAAGGCTAAGCCTTTGTTAGGCTTTGTTAGGCTAAGCCAAATCAGTCTAACATTATCTATTCAAAAACTAACCATCTTCAAACGAGACACAGTAATCTTTATAAAGCATGAATCCTTGTTGACAAAAGCAGAATCCCAATGTACAATTGCTTCCTCTTGTGCATATTTCTCCATGTGCACATGAAGATAAAGGAGGCACTAAATAAGCAAAAGATTCTAAGGAAGTTGTTTTTTTTTTGCGACAAACCTAATTTCTGGTGTTTACACATTCCTTCAAGTTCCACGAAACCGGGCGGGCATTTGCAAAAGCCATTCACGCAATATGATCCGCGGAGACAGTTTGTGTTCGGATTACAAGGCCAGCCTCAATTATTAAAATACTTCACGAATAATTTGGTAAAAACAATACAAGCACAACTCCTAAGTCCTAAATGAAAACCTAAATGTAGAAACCCATATCTATGGAAAAAGAACTATTAATCTAACAGGGTTTGAACCCTTGACCTCTCGTCTAAGATACAAGATCTAATACTAACAATACTAAGACCTTAGCCATTTGGCCATTTGGCCTTAGCCAAGACCTTAGCCATTTGGCCATAGGGGCCACAGCGAAATGTCGATAAAAAGTCAGGATTGAGATTTGAGATATCTATCCATCTATCCATTTACAACTTTTCTTACCTGGTAAAGCTCTTGGCGGAACGGTTTGTAGGGTGAGATTTGCTGCGATTTGTGTTGTAGTCATTTCTAAAGGTTTGAAAATTCGAAATAATCGATTTTTCAATATATTTGATTCACCTTTATTCCCGCGATTTCTCGGTGGAATCGTTTTGAAGGAAATCGGGGTCGTTGTAGCGATTGGAGTTGTCCCGAGCTCTGTACCGCTTGTTGTCGTTCTGAACAATTATGAAAGCCTCGAAAACTATATAAATGTAATTATTACCTTGGAATGCATTGAGTACTTCCAAAGATTCGATATCCGGGTAAACATTTGCACTGTCCTCGATCACAAAACGAGTTCTCAACCGAGCACTGGGAAGAGCTTGAGCATTCCCTCAAGAGAAGAGCTGCTGGAAATGAATTGAATATAAAAATGATATGATATAAAAATACAATATCATTTTATCTCTTAGATATAGAAGAGTTTCCAAATGTTACTCACGTTTCTCAACAGCAGACGCTGGCTCACATTTCCTCCTCTTATTCATGACCATTCCTTGCGGGCAAACGCACATTCCGTATGTACAAACAGCTCCACCCTTGCAATCTGAAATCAAATTTATCTCTAATAAATGCAATTCTTTTACCTGAGCTTTTGTAGCAACGATATCGATGAAAAGTTGTCGGTTTGAGTGTAGTCGATTCCTCGATTTCTCTCGAATCAATCGTCGTTCCCGTTGTTGTTATTTGAGTGCTTTTTCTCAGTGGATTGACTACAAAATAACCAAGGAAAACGAAACGAAAAAGTGAGTGAACAGAAAAATAACATAAAAATTGAATGAAGCTGCACATGCCAGGGTTTTTTAGAGTTTTAGAAAGAATCAGAAGTGATTGCTGTTCAATTCTGAAACTAGGACTACGAATTGATCGGCTCTGACTTGGCCAAAGACTTTCTGATCTTAGTTTTTCAGAAATTCTTCAGAAAAACTTTTGCAAAGTAAAGTGCAGTGCTTACTTTCGACAACGATCGGCACACATTTCCCTTGACGGGCGAATTGTCGTTGAGGACATCGGCAAACTCGATGTTTTCTATCACACGTCGATCCACCTGTGCACACTTCTCCGTTTCCGCAAGACGCCTCAGGAGCAACTGAAATGAAAATTCTCCAATGCCAAGAAGAAATCATTTTCAACGCAACAACTTTTAAAAATAACGTTGTTATTTTAAACCAGCAACCAGTCTAACGGCGGGATTTTGACCGCTTTTGCGGACGCTAACTATCTGCCGCTGTAGGCCAGTCGGAAATGCGCTTTTCTACAGCTCACACGATCCGTTCCACCCCCCGTAGTGCCACCCAGTCTTCAGTTTTTTTTAATTTCTTGTTTTAAATAGCACAACTATATTTTTGGCTCTTAGTAGAAAGCAATGCAAAGCTTTCCTACCTCTTACAACATCTTGACATCGATTCCCGTAGATTCTCTGATCTGTTCCGCAAACGCACATCCCCTCGAGACATTTTGAGCCACCCGTGCACACGATATTCTTTCCACATTCTTGACCAGGTAGTGCTGAATTTTTTTGAGATTCTTGATAGCTAATGAGTCTAGAAATTGATAAAGGATCCCGAAAAGAGCATGCAAGAAATGATAACTAATCCTTGTTAATGTTGTTAGTCCTGAAAATTAGCTTAAACTTTGATAAATCGGCATTAGCTTGAAACCAACCATTGACCGCTTCTTCACATCTTTTCTCGACAATGATTTGCCCTATCGGACAAGAGCAGAGCCCGTTTTGACAAGTTGAGAACCCAATGCAAACATCATCTCTCGAGCAAAGGAAACCCGGTGAGACTGAATGAGATTTGTAATCGAATAGTTCAAAAAAGCTCACTTAATCTTTTCATTTCACAGCGCCCATTTCGCATCATTTGTCCCAATGGGCAAACACAAAGGCCATCTTTACACGAAGCATTTGCAAGACAATGATCCCCTGGACGACATGTTTCACCAGGATAAACTAAGAAGGCTTTTTGTTCTTTTTGATAACAAAATAATGTTTCTATGATTTAATTTGTCTTACCATTTCTGGCGGTTTCACATCGATTTCGATTCAGAATTAGTGGATTCATACAGACACAAGAGCCATCCTTGCACACTGAGCGCCCCACACAGTTCTCTGTTTGAGAACATTTTGAACCAGGAAGAGCTGAATAAACGCTTGTAAAGTTTTCTTTTGTATTCATTGAAAAGCTCTCTCCTATTCTGACCTTGTTTAACTCGAGAGCATTTCCTGTTTAATGCCACCATATTCTCTGCACATTGACAAGTGCCTCGAACGCAATATGATTGACCACCACATCTGAAACAATTATCTTTTCTAAATAAGTAAGATTTTTGATTAGAAGTTACAAACCTAGCATTCAAAGCCAAGCACGACTCTCCAGGGCCGACGAAGGAGAACGCAGTGCACACCTGAAATCGTTCATTTAGGAGACACAAAAGCCAGGATTGTGAAATATTGCCTTCTTTGCCATTGACCAACTTTAAACTCAAATATCTTGGTGTTGGGTTATCCAATTTAAATAGTTTTTATACAAATCGACAGAGAAAGACTTGATGTATCCAATGATATCAAGAACATTCAAATTGGATAGCCCAACACCAAGATATTTGAGCTCAAAGTTGGATGATGGGAAAAATGGATGGTATTAAATGTCCGATAGCCAAAGATAGCCAGAGCTTTTCTCTATAGTTTCAAAAAAATTACATCATCAATCGATTGCATTCCCTTTGGACAAGAACATTTCTTCGTTGTCGGCTCGCATTCGGAATTCCCTGTGCATCGTTCACCGTTCCCACACGACATTCCGGGTTTAGCTAAAAGCTTTTCTTAATTTAAACGTTAGATATCATAATTGACTTTAATATCTAATAAATTGACTGATAAATAAATAAAATGGAATTCCTCCGAAACACTTACAATCAGGTCGATACACGCACTGCTTGTTGATGTTCACCCGTCCATCCGTGCACTCACAACGTCCACCAAGGCATTCTAAATGAGTTCTTATGTCTATTTAGATAATAATACATACCGTAAATACTGTAATAGCACCCCATCCCCCTCGTACAGTCGCGTAGTCGCAAAAGTTTTTTTGTATTTCTTTTTTTCAAAGCGCCCGTACTTTCAAAAAATGCGTCTTTGGTATCAAAAAATAGCCCTGAATTTCAGCTATTTTTTGATACCTAAGCGCGCATTGTAGCATAGACCAGTGTCGAGAAACACTCGTCCAAAGCTAGACTACGCAACGCTCCACGCCGTCATTATGGGGGTGAGGTACTATTACAGAATTTCCGGTAAGTAAATGCTTTTCTTATATTTAATTGCTCAATTGCCTACCTGATCCACCAACGCAAACCTCTCCATTCGAGCACGGGTAACCAGGATGAGATCTCAAACGATTCTCGCAACGACCTCCTAAACAAAAGGTTTTAAAAGTTACTGATATAATTATCTTACCAATAATAATCTGCAATGGATTCATGCATTCACAGATTTGTGAGTGTTGATTGCACTGTGATCCGCCGGTACAGTCCTCTCCTTGAGCACACGATTCGCCGGCTTTTGCTAAACATTTGAATATTTTGAGGCTGACTATGAAACTATTGTATAGTATTTTCTGACCTGTACTTTTCTCGACACATTTATTGTGATGAGGAAGCGTTCCAAGTGGGCAAACACAATAACCGGAGACACAAATCGATCCACCGCCACACGTCACTCCAACGCGGACACAAGCAGAACCGATGTCCACTTAAAGGAATGCCCAAGGTTACCCAATAGAAAAAGAAATTGAAAGATAAAAGATGATAAAATAGAAGATAGATAATGATTAGACAGCATGCAACCAGAGAATCCACTCACTTAAACACTCTTATCTACTCAATAGCTAGCTCAATAGCTATATTGTTTCCAAATCAATTAGATAAGTGCTTTTAAGTATTCGATGCAGTTCCATGCAATCATTCAAACTCCCATCTCACCATTTCTAATCAAAGTCGTGTTAGTAAGTTGATTAGTAGCGATTTGTTGTTGAAAGGACGAGATCGGCTTTCGAGATTCGGCTCTCTTTGACATTTCGACGATTACTCGATTTGTGAATGGTTTCTGGGGGATTTGTGGAGCAATTGGGATCTTGATTCGATATTGATCTCGGTGTCTCGACGTGATGATACAATCCCCGTTCAAGTTTTGACCGATCTCGCAAATACATCTGAATTTGGTAGAATTTGAATTATGCTTTATCGTAGGCAATAGATTAAAGTTTTAAAAAGCAAACCCACTTTCCCTCAAAGCACACCCTTCCATGTGGACAATCACTTGTCATCTTGCAGCCAAAATAAGCTGGTTTTTGACGTTTCGTTGCAATTTCTTGAATCGACACACAACGATCACCAATGGCCATTGATCCGCCTAGAATATTCTTTAGAAATGTTATTTCTTGACATCTACCTGGACAAATGCACAAATTTCGACTCAAATCACAAAACGATCCTCCTGGACATTGAAGTGAATTGTTGCAGGCGCCGAGTGACACTGAAAAGAAAAGAACTCTCACTTGACAAAGATCAATTGAATTCTAATTACAATGGTTATTTCAAGTCTTACTTGAAGTTGTTACACAATATCCTTGAAAGTTGATCGTTCCAATAGGACACACGCAGACTCCTTGCTGACAATTTGAGCCACCAGTGCACACTTCGCCACTAAATGCTTAAAAATATATTTATTAGGAGAATAATGTGGTACAAATAATACACAGGCTTCTCTAAATGCTCTAAATGTAGGAGATCTAGAAAAAAGTAATCTAGCTAGCAGGATTGAACCCGACAAAGTAATCTAGCTAACGGGATTGAACCCGACCAAGTAATCTAGCTAGCGGGATTGAACCCTTGATCTTCCGACAAAGTTACAGGGGCTATGGAGAATGCGATTCAACAATAATGTTATAAATCTTTCTTTCAAACCTTGCACAAGTTTGTCCAGGTTGAGCTGAAGCAATGGCCGTACAAATTCCTTGAATGGCTCTGGTGCCGATTGGACAAGAACAGATCTGAAAGTTTTGCTTATTCATAGGTAATGTTGTAGATATAATTTTTAAGGTCAAGACCATACCCCATTCAAGCAAACACTCCCACCAATGCACACCTCATCGTTTAGACAAGAAGAACCAACGTCTAAAGGAATTAACTTTGTGAATGTATTTTTGCACTTTTTTTATTTAAATATTATCCTACCAGATGACGGAGCAGCTCTGCATTCTCCTCCCTAAATTTTCCTTGTCATTCTAGACGATAAAGTTTAAATACTTGTATGGTCATTCCATAAGGACATCGACACATCGAGTCGATGCAGACGGCAAGACCTTGGCCTGGAATTTGTAGCTGTTCAACAATATATCTTAATCTTAATAGCTCTTCAAATGCCTAAAACCTACATGTTGTAGCTGGTCCACACGGAGAGCCAGGAGTCGCGGCTGCAATTGGCACGCATTGAGCATTTTGAATCTAAATAAATTGAGAGCTCTAAAGAACACTGAATCTGTCTAGAAATTAATAGGCCTTTATTTCTAACCAGCGGACTTTTTCCCGCTTTTGCGTGAACAAGCTTTTTGTCGCCGTGGCGCAGTCGAGAGCGCGCATGTCTACAGCCTACAGGGTTCGACCCCCGTAATGCCACTCAATTTTAAATGCCACAACTATATTAACAACTATATCCATTTACCGTAGTTCCAAAGGGACAAGCACAAACACCGTTGATACATGAGGATTGACCAAGGCATCTTTCTAATCCTGAAGGACATGGACCACCAGGATTCACTGAAATTACTCTTTTATTCGTTTCTTTAAGTGGTTAAACCTGTTGGTGGAAGACTGCATGTTTCGTCGATGACGACGAGACTCGTTGAACAGACACAGACACTATTCACGCATGATGAGCCACCACCACAAGATACCGATGGATTACATGGAGAGTTAGGAGGGACTAGGGAATTTGGTTAGAGGTTAGTGCGATTGAAACTACAAGACATGCAAGATGTAAAGAGGAAATTCGAGGAATGAAAAAGAAGAACTCATTTGATTGAATCGAACCTGCAATTGGTGTCACACATTGTCCGTTGAGAACACTTTGTCCAAGGGGACACGAACAGTTACCGGACACACAAAACGATCCACCCGAGCATTGTTCTCCGTTGGCACACGAGGCAAGAGGTGGTGATTGAACTAAATAAAATAATACTCAAGCAAGTTCAATAAGACTTTTCGACTAAGCTGATTCTTTTTTCAATGACTCACCCGGCATACAGACTCCTCCACTTGAAACAGTTGCTAATGGACAGACGCAGATTCCACCTAGAAAGACAAATCTAATGTTTTCTTTGTTTCGTTAGTTGACTGTCTTTCTTAAGCTCAAGTCAGCTTACTTTGACACGACGAGCCACCAGTGCATTGAGCATTCACCAAGCATTGTTGACCAGGCGTTGCCTGATTGAGACATTCACCTTGGAAGTCGATTTGTGTCGGGGCACAGCCTGGATTAAATGCTATTGAGTGGATTAGATATTCTCTTACCCTGTGCACAGACTCCTTTAGAGTTCACTCGATATCCTTGAGGACAAGAATCTGTGCATTGATTTCCAGAGAAGACCTGAAAGTTCAGTTCTAATGTATTTCAGTGAAATTAACCTGTCCATTTGGGCAATTGCAACGATTTCGATCACAGATCATTCCTGGATGAATTGCATGGCATTGCGATGAGTAAATGCACTGATCACCGGGTTGAACAGCTGAAAAAAAAGTCACATTGTGGCGAATAGCCACTAAAAAGTTACCTAACTCTAGCAGCCTAAAAATTGGAAAAATATTGAGGAAATCGGTGCGCCTTCATTTTATTTCGCGCCCCAAATCATTTATTGTAGCTTGTTAGCTGAGTATCTTCTGCTAAAGCCTATATAACGCAACTGTTGTTCATTTGTTTTTTGGTTACCGTATTTCTTCGAATAGAAGACCGGGTAAAGAGTATGATCGCGTACTCCTGCGTAGCAGCCCTTTTTAAAATTTCTTTTCTGCATAAAAGCTTTCAATGAAGTGCTATAGAGCTGGAAAATGGCTCAAAACTCTGTTAGCTCATGTGCTATTTTTGAGCCATTTTCCAGCTCTATAGCACTTGATTGAAAGCTTTTATGCAGAAAAGAAATTTTAAAAGGGGCTGCTACGCAGGAGTACGCGATGATACTCTTTACCCGGTCTTCTATTCGAAGAAATACGGTATCTTTCATTTTTTTTACTGCTTTCCTCTCATCGTTGTGTCCTAATTAGGACGAAATTGTTTCTGTTTTTATCGTCACTTTTAATTCAATTGTCGATCTTGTGTGAAAGTTGCTCAAGCTCAAGCCCAAAGATTCCGAGTCAGTCGTCTATTGAATAAAGTGTTTTTAGTTCAAGTGAGATCAGACATCTCGAAACAAGAAATAACGTGTCTTGAGTGAAGAGTACCAAGCACGCAAAGAATATTTCTTTACACACATTCACGAAAATATGATACACCGATGTCTCATCAATGTTTTCTCGCTAATTTCTTAACCAAAAACTTTGAAAATTCGTGAGGATATGTAAATTTTTATCCTCAATCAGAATCCCTTTTCAAAACGGTAATTGGATTCAAAACGGTAATTGGAAGAGCGCAAAAACCTCAGCTACTTTGTGCGTACCTTTTATGTCTCTTTGTGTGTTAATTTCCAACTTAGATGAACAATTTAAAGTATTGCAAATGATTTTATTAATCAAAACCTACTTGGTAAACAAGTGTTAGTGATCCCGGAGAATGTGGTTCCTGCCGAACAATTTCGACCACAAGTTCCATCAATTGCAATGGGGAACTCGGGAGGGCAGGAGCAGCTCTAAACTTCAGCTTTTCTTTATGATCTCCATTTTATACCTGCAAGAAACATGTGGCATCTGGATACGCGGCTTGGCATTGCAAATTATGAGAACAACCCTTTCCACCGGGTGGGATTACTAAAAGCTTTATTGATTGCCCACTGATCTGACAAACCTTCTTTACAGGCGCCCAACTCGCTGATCCAAATGAAACCCCGTTGCGGGCATTGACTGTCGACAAATGTACAACCTGAATCCGATGTTTAGTTTGATCATCTGTTCTTTCAAATAACAAGGGAAAGGAGAGTCAAGCTGGCTTTTTTGACTCGAGACCAAGTCCATCTTATAGAGTCTCGAATTCCTTTTTAGTTTTTGCAGAACACTTCACAAACGCAAACGTCAAAAGGCCATGTTGACCCGGTTTCTTTCTTTTATTAAATCTATTAGAGATCGATTAGAGATCTATGTAAGAATTTGACAAAGTTAGTGAGCAGACTTTCCGAGGGATTCTGCAGACAGACAGACAGCAGACATTCTGCAGATTCCCCACAATCAATCACTCGTGTCAAAAGTTGAAAGACATTGTAATAATATTATATAACAAAAGATATTTTAACCTGCGCCCGATTGCTGCATCCCGTAGACGCATTCGCACCTTAAATTTGAGAATTCTAGATGTTTGCTTTTAATTCCTACTTCAGTTTCAAGCAGAAAGCTCCTGGCTCATTGGCTGAACATTGCTGGGAATATTGACATGGTTCTCCTGGGTTTTGACCTGTAATTTAAATATATTATAGAAAAATTGCAACTTTAGATTATTTTCAAGATATGATGACCCACTTGTCATACACGAGCCAGCCTCGGTCACATAGATTTGCCCTGAAGAACACGTAGCAGCCGAGAGGGCTAAAAGTGAAAGTATTAGTGTTTTTGATTAGGTTATATCTTTAAATTAGAATCTAAATCGAAGACTACATAGATCTTGTACCTGGTGCTCCGGCCACACAAGTCGAGCCGGCATTAAGCGCTCCATTGATACACTTGCACACGCCATCACAATAGGACATTGGATAACCCGCGCAATCCGAGTCCACAGCACAGAGACCGTCTGAAACTTTTTATTCCTAGAAAGCTTAAGAGTTCTGACCAGGCTGTACACCGAAACGATTGTTGCTCGCTGGTTGCTGGAGTCGTTTGAAGAAATTCTGATGAGTTTCTTGATTGAATGGGCGACGGCGAGAGTAGGTAGGTGGAGTTCGTTGAAGATTTCTGAATTTCTTTGATAACTTTGTTGACTATCTTGTACAGAAGTATGAAAAGTAAACGAAAATACTTTCTAGACAGTCTAATATAATCTAAATGCTGAAATGAGCTCTAAAAATGAATCTTAATCGTAGATGTGAGTTACCCAATCGACTGTGATCCACGTCCATTCATTCGCGATGGATAATGGGAAGGTGCTGGCTGTGGATCGGCCATAATCATATTAGCAAGAGCATTTGCTAGAAATATCATAGAATAGAATAGCATTATGATATTGAGTTGAATGAATTCTATTCTATCTTGTTGAAGAATGGAGACAGGTTGGATTTAAAATGATTGAACTTGTTGGAGACAAGGTGTGACTCATTTTTTGGTCTCATATATTTTCTCATTACACCTTCATGACCTGGGTCTCCTTTTTGTCTCATTGATAGACAAACCGTCATGTGTTTTCTGAGGAAATGATTGAAATGCAGACAAAGAACCAAAAAAAGAGAAATGATTTATGAAATCTGAGGATTCTCTGAGGATTCTCTTTGACTTATAAAACAAGTTTGATAGAATCATCCTTAAAGTTTTCCTTTATTGCACTGTCGTTTTTAGAATCATCCTTAAAGTTTTCCTTATAAACTCACGCGTTAGACAAGTCTGTTGTTGAGAGATCATTCCATTTGGGCATTGACAAATCTGTGCTCGATCACAGAAAGCGCCTGGGAATCCTTTATTGCACTGTCGACTATCATCACAACCACTTTGACCCGGGTAAACAGCTGAAAATGTGAAATTCATAGTTTCACTAGTGCTTTTTCTACTTAACTATCCGTCAATCAAAAGACTTAAGCTTTAGCTTGCCAAAAATCGTTTCATTTCATTGTAAGTAAGCTATTACTAGTACTAAATCCAATTCTAAATCCAATTTTCGACTCCAATCCTTTCCTTCACTTAAGATATTCTCATCATCAACCATGAAAGTGTTCTCAACACATAAAAGAGGCTTCTTGTGGTGCTGGGGGTGCCAGTAAGTGTTTCCCCGTCTTTTTATCATTATGGTCTTCAGGTAGCAACACTCATCTCGATGATCTCTTCTCCTTTCCTTTCCTTTGTTGATCATCTTTGTTTCCTTTTCTTTTCTTAGGTTCTAGCGGTCGGTCCTTTTACTCGATAAGGACTCGCTCGACTCATCTCTTCCGCGCGCAACAGATAAACACCCCACACCCACTGCTTTCAACCTACCTTTAGCTTGCAATTTGATTTATGCAAAATTAAAACAGTAAAGATTACTAATTGTAGCTAAACTAAAGATTTTCTCTCATTTAGTGGGGTATGAGCAATTCAAAGTAACATTTCCAAGGTCAACAGTTGGACAGAATTGTCGAAGCGGTGCCGAGTGTCGAGGGAGAGGCGAATTGAGTGATTACTCTAACACACACTGGCACCAATTGTTGCTTGTTTGTTTAGCGGTTCTTTTTGCCATCTTAGTGACTACGTGAGAAGTGTAAAAAGCGTCAAGTGGTCAGAGATAAAAATGGTTCAAAGAATAAGATCTTCCCTTGAAGAAATCTCAAAGTTTTCAATTCCGAAAAGAATCTTATGTAATATCAAATTTTGAAAGCTAATCGAAGTTAATGCTCAAAAGATGGACTCACTCGGTTTACATTGAGTGCCCGAATCGACATGCGTGGATAGACACATACAAACGCCGAACGACGAGCAGAATTCGCCTCTCCCTCGACACTCGGCACCGCTTCGACAATTCTGTCCAACTGTTGACCCTGGAAATGTTACTTTGAATTGCTTTTTCATATTAAACAAGACTCAGAGTTTTCGCAAGAGCTAGGGGCAGCAGGCGGGCCCGAATCCCGAACCCCGATAGCGAGAGTCCGACGCCCTGGCACTGCTCTATATCTACAAGTTAAAAACGTCGCTTTCTTCTAAATGGGCTTTCTATGCTACCCTTTATTTGTATCCTGGTCCAACCGGTTCTATTGTATTTCGGTATGTTATATCGACACCTTTAAATATTGGATTTCCCTGAATTTCTGCGTTTATTTTGGTGAATTCTATTTCCAGTGGCCTAATCGTCTCTTTTCGTTGTTCACCCTCGGGTGATTTGAAAGAGAATGGCCTATCATTCACCCCAAAAGCTGTTCAAACAGACAAGCGCCCTGAAATCCCGGAAGAAAAGGAAGACAATGGCTTTTTCAGAAAGATTGATTATATATTTCGAAATGTAATATGAACAGTACGTTGCAAAAATGGTCAGAGTTAGGCAATAATGGAATGGAAAGTGGATTAGTTGAGGGATTTGAAGAGCTAGAAGAACAATTGAAGAACAATTTCTTAACCCTCCTACTAAATCGTGAAATCTATGATTGGCTAGTCTTTGATTTTGCAAAAATCATAACTCAATAGTTATCAATGATCTCGAAATTTGAGTCTAAAAATATCTAGTTGAAACCTTGTTCATTGTGGATGCATGAACCGTTCGTGGCATGAAATCGATGAAATTGTTTGCAGAGGCACACACCCTCCACGCATTCTAGAATTGGGGAAAAGTTACGAGAGTGTCATTTGAATAATTACAAAATCAATCTATTATCTTGCTGTACCTGAATTTTGGACGGAACACGAGAGTTGATCAGGATCTGGATTACACGGTTGACCTACTGTGCCCAATGGACCGCCGGCTTCGAGAACTAGAAAAAAAATCTTTATTTTCACTCAAATTTTAATATTTACCTGATATCAAAAATCCAGCTATAACAAAAGCTAAGCGATGAGATCGAGGCAGCATCGCGGCTGCTTTTTGAAGTGAATAAACGAGGAGAACTTCAGAAAATTGAAAACAATTGATGCTGAATTGAGTGAATTGAAAATTTTGATATAAATAAATGATTGTTATTGGAAATCAAACAAAACCAAAAAAAAAATTCTCATATGGATGAACCATGAAGAACGGTAAAGAACGCTGTAAACTCCAGGAAAATGGCAAATTTAAGTCTTCAGGTCTAGGATAGACGTAAACAGTAATGAATGCTGAAACCGCCAGAGGCTGGCCAAAGCCGAAAGGATAGTGTGTCTGTGTATGGGCATCCCCTCCCATCCCTTTCCCCATTCCCGACCTCTCATAAGCGCAGTCTCAGTCATTCATCCGCTCTTCCTCTTCCCTATTCTGTTCTCTTTGAAGGGACGCCCTGTTTGGACACCTAACACAACAAAACAAAAAGAGGGGGAGAAAAGAGAAAGATCGAGATGAATGAAAACCTCGACTCATTTCGTTTTTGCTTTGATGCTGATGATGAGACACAGTCATCATTGAAGTCAATTAGAAATCAATTGTATCTAATCAATTTATCTCACTCACATTCTTTAAGCTAATTGCAAGTCTAGCTTTTTTGACGCATTTGTATATTTTTTTACAGTGTCAAGCAACAATTTATCTACATCAAAACTCTTAACAACTAAATCAATAATTTCATAAAAAAAACACCCGCAATATTAAAGATTGATTGATATGCAAAAAAAACAAGTAGAATCTTAAAATGTTCACAATAAAAAGAGAACGCATAGTAAACGTGAAACTTAAATTAATTGTAACACTAAAATCTAAAACCTTTAAAATTCACTTGGATCCTCCTCAAATCTGGGCCTTTTCGCTTCGGTGAGGCTTTCATCATCGGAGTCGCTGAGCGCGAGATCGGCATTGAGTTGACCTGATGCATGCATATCCGATTCGAGTAAGGCTCGATGTAGGGCATCTTCATCTAAACAAACCAAAATTATGTTTTGTATAAAATGTACGTATATAGCTACAATTCATCTACCCACAAAAGTTGTTGGCGAAATAAAAGAAAAATTTGCTTACCAAGTAGAGGAGCATCTTGTGAGTCATCGTCATCATAATCAACTAATGAGAGGCGAGCTGGTACAGAAGTTGATGGAGCCGGATTTGAAATATCCATTTCTTCATCACGTGGCTCGACTTTAATTAAACCTTCAAAATAAATACAGAAATTTCTTCACCAAATAAACTAGCACTCAATGGTCAAACACAATACCTTGTTGTGCCGTTTCTTCATGCGCGATTGCTTCCCCCGGCCCTCCAGCTTCCTGTCCTGGCTCTTCAGTTGTTTTATCCAGAAGATTCTCGTAGAAACGGTATCGATCATGTTCATCAAGTTCCTCCTCGTCGTCGTGTTCTTTAATCATTTGCGGTTCCGAGGCGTTGATGCTACATTCAAGCTCGTGGAGTTGCTCAGCCTAAAGTTTTGATGTAAAAACTTTAAATCTTGATTCGAATTTCCAATCAAAATAAATTCCACCTTCTCGGCAAGCAATTGTTGACATGTGACCACAATTTCTTCAGCTTTTGTTGTATAGGGGGAAGCAGCACCGTTGAATTCTTTCGAGTTTTCATAGATCTAGCAGTTGACGGTCACCAAGAATTAAAATTAACAACAAACCAATTTTATATCATTCTCGAACTTCTCGACACGCGTATACCAGTGTTTCTTTGCATTGTTCTCGATTTTTTGCAAATCCATTGGTCGCTTGATAACCATGTAATAACGAGGCACCTAAAGTGCGTAAATTATCCGTTACCCCTTAGAAAATCTTTTTGCCAAACTCATCAAAACAAACCTTTTTGCCATCAACAGCCTGATGAAATGAGCTGCTCTTCGGGATATTCTTCAACTTTTGCACAATCTCCGTCAGAATGAAGGAAAATCCAACCCTAAAATGTAGTTAAAAAGATGGATAATTTAATAGAAAACAAACCTGTCATTATCATCAAGCAACGGATTAATTTGTTTCTCTAGTTGCACCAACCGAGACTCTTTTTCGACAACTCGTTTGGCCGCAAGTTCAAACATCTAAACGGGAGTGTTTAAATTATTAAATTAAGGAAACCTTCTGAGCAATTTGCGTAATTGGATGAGCTGCCCCGTTGTAAGTTAGTGTATTATCCAAAATCTTCTTCACATCACAAAGGAAGTCCATGCGAAGCTCGTATTTGTTGTCTTGTATCTAAAAATGGATTTTCATTTTTTGATTTGATGCAAGTTGCTTGCTCATCTCTAAGCCTTACTTTTTCTTTAATCTTTTGCACATCCATTGGCCTTTCGATGATTTTGTAGTAGTCGGAATACTAAACGCATTAAACTTAACAAAGTTTATTGGTACTCACCATTTTGGCATTGACAGGTTTAAGGAGTGGCTCGATACCAGGCATGTTGCGTAACTCACTAACGATCTCCATCAGAATCGTAGCCATTGAGATCTAAACAATTACTATATCCAGCCTGATATAAATCAAAACCTTCGGATTCGCGCGAGCTCGCTGCGCATTTTTTGTTGGTCCTTGGAGATAATCGGTTTCACCTAGAACTGCTGTTGAAAGTCTTCGTTTTGATCCTAAAGGACTCTTATAAAGAATAAAACTTTAGTTTAACCTTTAATCCCTTGTTGGAAAATCGCTCGTTGCAGATTACCCTCGAAATCTCCAAAGTCGTCCTCAAACAGGAAGCTCTTTGATGACTAAGACAAATTTGCCTAAATATTGAAAACAAAACTTACAGTAGCTTCCGAAGTAACATAATTCTCTGGTTGATCTTCTCTGGAAATGTCAAAATATTAATCTTATTCAGAAGTGCTAAATTTGCATCAACCTTGTTATCCTTACTCATTTTGCGATACTTACTTTGGCTTCTTTGAACTCGGAAAAAGTGACTTCTTGATGCGCATTATTGTTCCCTCCAACTCAACAAGACTGTCCGTAGAAATGCCGGGCACTAAAATAAAGTTCTTAGCAAAAAGTTTCATAACCTACTCGTTTCCGTCCCACTCATCGATACTTCATCATCGGTTGTCTAAAAGCAACATTTAACTGTAAAAAAAAGTTAACACAAACATCTTTAAATCCTGGGGTGATCGGTGATTTTCCGAAGAGAGGACAATTTCGATTCGATTTCATATGGCCAATTTGATTGCAAGCTGAACACCGTGTCTTCAAGTGGTTTTCCTTCTTCGGCACTTCTTTCTTTTCTTTCTTCGGCTAAATTAATCAATTTGATATTAAATCGTCCATATTGTAATTACCGCAGTTTTTGGTGCGGTCGCTTGATATCTCTTCAGGCGCCTCAATTGATCTTGCAACTTGCGTCGTTCCTTTCGGCGTTCCTAAATAATCAGATGAATTTGTTATGTAATAATCAAGCGCTAAACTTTTTATGAAACTTGATATGAAACAACCTCTTTGAATTGCTCATCCATCATCGCGTAAACCTTGATGAAATCTTCGTTGCGAGTTGATCGAATCCGTATGTACGCTTCTACCAATTGAGGCCTTGTGATGGTTTCGGTTCGAACCTAAACTCGCAATACTAATTATGTTCAAATTGTGGCTAACTAACCGATTCATTTCCGTCCTCATCTCGGAAAGTTCGATAAATCTTCAGTTTCTTGTTCCCGGTGATCCCAGAGATCTTTGAAGCGCTACCCACAATCTCTTCACTCAGTTTTGCAGCATCTAAACAAGACGTAAATTACCTTCAGATCAGCGCAAAATACCATTTTTGTCTTGATCGGTGATATTTAGAGCCTCGGTTTTGAGTTTTGCATCCGCGGATGGTCCAGCAGGGTCAGTGCGAAGCATTTCTTTCAATTCTTGCAGCTCCTTTTCTTCTTCCTCAAACCATTTTCGCTGACGATCCAACTCAGTGTTTGTTCTATCTAAAATCCAAAGATTCATTAAAGTTTTGGTAAATTACTACCTTTGGCATCTTTCAGCATTGTTTCCAATCGATTTGCCATATCTTCGTTATCCGAATTTTCATCTCCACTTCCTTCATCAGTCGATAGCTCTTCAGGATTTGAGAGATTTCTAAAGAAAAATTGAAATATAAACTTGTTCGCAAAACATACTTTGCTTGTAGCTCAAAGATTCGCTGGTTATGGCGTCGATTCTTTTCTTGTAAATTCAACATTGTGTGCCGACTGTTTCCACGGGCAAAACGAGCCATTCCAGCGACTAAACGTTGTTTTAATCAGTTTCTTCAAATGCTACTAACCATCGGGGTTTTCACCGCCACCCTTGGCCGCTTGTGTTGACAATGTTCGAATAACATCGATAATCTCCCATCTTGACAAAGCGCTAATCTAAAGCAAACTGATGATTTTCACCCCGCTTAAAAAATTTTTCTCTGGTCTAAATTAGTTGTAGCAAGAAAGTCCTTTTGAGTAAGTGTACCTCTTCTTCCCGTACACCATATTCGCGACAAATTTGTTTTGCTTCCTTTAATGGCAGTTTTCGTAAATCGGCGTTGGTTCCGGTAACAAGCCGTTTTGGAACAGTAGGGCCTTCTTCCTGAAAACATTACTTTTATAGCGTGCAAAACATTATGCCAAACTAGCATTAATCTACTGGAATTAATTGTCTGACTGTGTGCGTAAACTAACCTTTGGTGGTTTAGCTGACACTCGCACATAAGAGAATCCTTGTCCACAACCGGTAGGATCGGCGATTCCCGTCTGATCGAGGAGACATTTTCCTCGCATCGCCCATATGTATGCCCTAAATATTTTGAAAATTTTATGCAATGTTTATACAATCTTTCTACCGCGTTGTATTCCAAGGAGCAGCCTTTATCTCATCTTCGATCGTCACCTCATCATTCGATTCTTCCTCATTTTCAGGCGTAAAGAAGTATCTTTCTCCATAACCAGCGTCCTACAAAAATTTTAAATAGTAGGGCCAAGATCAAATGAACTTTTATTCCCCTAACAAAAACTAACTTTTAAACGTTGTTCAGTGGCCAACATACTGTACTGTGCACAGTACATTTCTGGAGTCACCATAGCCAGCACTTCTTCTTTTGATGGCAGTCGGAAATCAGGCCGTAAAATCTAAAAGAATTTTTTTGTAGATAAACAATGTAAATCATACCCAAAAGCAATGTTCGGGTCCAGGACCAAGTCTTTTGAAATCCGCGCAAACCTAAACAATTTTATTAAGAAACACAATAATTCAAGACACCTTTAGTCTTTTCCTTAAACTTCCTTCGGCATAGTGAGGAAAAGCGGCCTTCAGGTCTTCGATTTTAATTTTCCGTGGATCTTCGTTAGATTCCCAGAAAAGACGATAGATACTTGCCTAAACTTTTGTCATAAGTTAAGTGGCCATTGCATACTATTTTTCTTTTACTTTTACTTATACTTGAGCTTCTTTCATACCATTAGCGAATCCCGAACAAATTGTGCCGCTCGTTTCGAATTTGGACTCGGTACTTCGTAAAGAGGACACTCTTGCCCAACAACAAACGTCGGAGGCATTTGGCGAATATACCAGCTAAAATTTCATGGATATCATGAGTAGTGATCTGAATATTTTACAAACCTTCCTTTTTGGTGAATCAACAAGAAATCGGTACGCTTAGTTGCATGTCGATAGATTGGAGCACTAAATACTTTTTAGATGTCAATTTATGTCAACCATTAAACTAACCGGAACAAGTTGTTCTCAATGCTTTGTAGACTTTGACCGGGTTGAAGAATTCCGAGAAATGGTATGTGTGTGAAAGCCGTCTCACCATATTCGAAGTCGAGATCGTGTTCTTTGCCAGTTTTCTAGAACAATAATTGAAATATTTTTTTTAAGTCTGTCCCACTCTTTTATAATAGTTCCGCAACTTGCTTGCCATTCCAGTTTGAGAAAGAAGAGGTGGATGTTCTTCGGAATATTCCAAGAGAAGCAATTCTCCATCACTAAAACAACGTGTAAGAGCTAAAAATGAGGTAAAGTCCAACCGTCCAGATAGATCCTGTATTTCTCGCATCAAGAACACTTCACCACCACCGTCAATTTGCCTTTTACGTTCTCGCATCTAAATTGATAAAAAGTTAACAATCCAAATTGTCGATGTACCTCATTCATTTGTTGGATGTGCTGTGTTAAGGGCTTGATTGGCACAAATTTGCTTCCAATATTCCGCATGATTCGTTTATTCAATGGCTGAAATCAAAGGTTGCAATCCTTAAAAACCAAAAACCTGTCGATGCCAATGACGCAACTTTGAAATACCAAGATGAGTCGGGAAAAACATCTGATGCACATTTTGAGCCGGTAATGAGTGCAGGATTTGCGTCGCGGTAACGGTGGGACCAGACCTAAAATAAAAAGTTTGCAGATGGAAGCAAAGCTACATACCTTCGGAATTAGAGTTCACAACTTTGAAGTTAGATAAAAAAGTAAACATTCTTACTTGTCAGTATTCTTTGGATTGTAATAGTCATCATTGCTGAGATTGAACGGATCTTTATCGGTCATTCTTTCCATTTCCTCTTCTTCTTCTTGTTTTTGCCGTTGTTGCACTTGTCCCAAAATCATCTTTGATTTCTTCGTGAAGAGATTGTTGTCCTAAAAAAAAATTGAAAAATTAAGGAGTAATGCTTTGAATAAGTTGAACCTTTTTCTCAATCTTTGTCACAATACTTTCATTGGTTTCATGATCCTCGGGCATACCAAAAATCAGCGGATCATCGAAAAAGTCAAGCGTCAGCATTTTCGGTTCTAAAAATTATATTAATGATCAAAAAGCCGATAAGTTTACTTAACATCTGTACAAGCAAAAGTTTACTCACCTGGTAATCGCTCCATATTGTCTACATCAATAATTACATCTTTTTCCCAATTTGTGTTGTCTACGAATTCTAACGGGAAGATAGAATGAGTCGGCGTTGGTTCCGTGATCAGATCTGAAGTGGATACATTCTGACAAGTTAGTAATGATGCATAAATCTGCATAAACATTTCTTTATTAAAGTTAAAACACACCTGGATCAGGTACAAGTAACCTTTGGGGTGGCGGATTTTGAGCAAACAACGATGGCAAATAGTTTTGCTTCACTAGAACATAAACATTTTCCAGTCAACATTTCAAATCTTACAGGCAATTGTGAAATGCTCATAAGTACGCGTCGATAGAGTTGGAAACCATCCACCCAAAGGAGGTTTGCCCGTCTTCAACTCGTCAATTAACTAAAATTCAGCCGAATTTGCATATCCGTCTCCTTTCTACCTTTTGCCGATATTGTTCACCGTCCATTACGATATCATTTTCCCAATTGATCAAGTTGACGGGAAGAAAAGCGCTCGAGCGTTCCTTTGTGCTTTCTTCAGCTTCTTCATCCGGCTTCTTACGCGATAAATCCTAAAATCAGTGAATTAAATTAATCGTCATCAGCAGTCTTATTTTAATAAATAATTATCCAATAAGCATTTTGTTAATAATAGGTGATGGATCTTGTTATCTACCTCTTTCTTCAAATTGAACCCATAATCGACACTAGTAGCCGTCAGTGGAACTCCCATTTCATCGTACAACGATTTAGCTGGTCCAAGTCTCCACGGGGCAATCTATGCAATGACACTTTTGAAGCGGAAAAACAGAAAATGTACTTCTCGTTTTTCCTCATCCTGTTTGTTAACTTCTTTTGGCATTTGGACGGCTGGACGCAGCAGTAAAGTCTAAACAGAGCCCTTTTATAAATAATGTTTCCCAACAAACCTCTTGATCGACTTGATAATCATCTGGATTTGTTGATGGTTCAGCTAGTGACAAACTCCGCAAGTTTGACGTTTGCCTTAGTTCACCCTTTAGAATTGCCTAAAATAGATACACAATACAAAAATGAGCAAAACCTCACTTCCTGTTTTTCTTTTTCCTCGGCACGAAGCTGTGCACGTTGCTCGGCAGTAAGGGATTTGTAAATGAAGCTTTTACTCGTCCACCACAACTCAGTCTACAACTTTTTTGCTTATTGACAATAATCAAAGCAAAAGACCTTAAATGATGGTTTGATGTTGTGCGCGAACAATCGGGAAAAACGAAGCACTTCAGTGGGCGAAAACTCGGGAAACCATTGTCTAAACAAAATAGTGTACAAAAATAAGTGTTATTTAGCATTAAATAATCAGCGTTTTGAATTCCTTTACCTTGGATCAACTCCATCAAGGTGTTCATTCAATATCGACGCTAGTGGGGCATCTTCTCGTATAGATGGCCGCACAAACGGTGGTCGATCATCGTTAACTTCTGATTCCTTAACAACTTTACATGGCTAATGCTTCACAAAAACGTACATCAATAATGTTCTTGGCATCATCTTCGTCACTCAAACAGTCGTTAGGATCCTTGTAATTTTCCGGCCAAGTGTAAGCTAAAAGAAAAAATTGCTTCGAATAAAAAACAAAGCTTACGTTTGTTACTAGCAGCCAAATGATTTTGATAGTAGGGGCTCGTCTCTTCTAAAATTAAAAACTTTTTATCAAGCCTTTTAAGAAAAGTAACAATACAGAGCTGCAATTACTAAATTATGTAAGTAAATGGCTTTCGAGTTATACTGATTAAATAGAACTACCTTGTTCCGAATCATTTTCCTCGTTATCTTGCTGCACCATTTGAATGGAGGAGCCATTCTCGTTCATGTTCGGTTTGCATTCTTCCTCCATCACGAGACGAGGCTAAAATAAAGATTAAATGATGAAGAACTTAACAAGCACAATGAAAAAGAAAACATTTAAAACATTCAGCTTTCTATGTTCATTCAATTCGGCAGTTATTGTTTGTTTTACGTAAATTCGCCGTTAAACAAAACAAAAACATTAACTCAACGCCATTTAAATTTCTATCCAACGAAAGGACATGAATTTAACTTCTACATTTGAATGAAGAAGATTTATGAAAGTGAATGCTGCTAGATCATATCGAACCATTGCAAAGAGTTTCGTCACGTAATCGCGCAAAAAGGCTGATCGTTTGATGAGCTCAATTCAAAGTTATAAATTGAACGAATGAAAATGAGTGAAAAGGGGGGACTTTTTGCGCCCCGTTAAAAAGACCGGAAGGTCGAGAGCCAAAAGTTCGGGGGGGATGCGAGACCCGAATCGACACGCAAATTTGACAAAAGGAAAACACGCAACAACGCTTTTCCGCAGTTTTTGCCCTTAGCCCAAATTTGACGTGTCAGCGAGGTCTGATTGTCGAAATTCGGAATCTACGCATACGATTCCCTTATATGGAAGTATTTTCGAAATATTTTCGAAGCTCTACGGCCTTGCCTAAGGCCTTTTCCAGCAAAAAAAAGGTGCGCAAATGTCCAGGTGCGCAAAAAAAAGGTCGCATTTGTCCCACCCCCAATAAGAGAAATAATTGCTTGCTTTAAATACCCACAATAGGTACGGTACTTGGAGCACTCTTTAGAAGCGACACTTCGTTTAATCTTTATTCAAAGGTTTTCAACAAAAATCTATGGTTTATCGCCGATTTCTTTAGTTTTTGCTCGAACTAGCTCTTTTCTCGATTCTTCTCTGGCAATACTCAAGAATCCTCGTGCAAGCGTCAACAATAGCTTCTTCTGGCATCAAAAGAATCACTCGGAAATACCCGGGTAATCCCATCAAGCTACCAGGCATTGTGGTTACTAAATTTGATACAGTAACTTGTTAAAACTTTGATTTAATGATGTTTTCACATATCAAACCGGCTTCTTCTTCAATGAGTCCTTTAAGGAAATCCACTTCTTCACCCAAAATCTCGTTGTCGATCTTTACACAGAGATAAATGGCTGCTTGGGGAAGCAATGGATTAAGTACCCGGAACTTTCTAGAACAAAAATGCCTACTTTTTCTAAATGATTAACTTACCACAAGTAAATCGTAGAAAAGCTGTGCGTTTTTCTTGAGTCGATCGTTGAGATCATCGAAATATTTCTGTGGGGTATTTTGAAGAATATCAGGGAGAGCACCCTATGATCTATGATTGTTTACAAATTTTAAAAAAATGAATCCATTTATCTCTTTGTTTTTGAACCAACTTCAATAACCGACGAAACACCAAGCGCTTTGAGCGTTAATTTACGCATTCCTTGCCAAACTTTAGATAAAGATCCTTGATGATCTCTCAACAATAACCATCCGCATCTCCATCCAGGCACCAAATAACTTTTTGATAAGGCATTCAGGGTTATAATCGGTACCTAAAGAGCCTTTTCAATGAATAGGTAAATACTGTAAGTCCAGTTTTCTTATCTATGCCTAAATTCCCATTACATTTGGCTCAAGCTCAGTCAATCGCCAGAATTTCTCCTCGCCGAACACCAAATTCCCATAGATTTCATCAGCCAATACAGGCAAGTGATGTTTTTCAGCAATTCGAAGAAGCTAAAAATAAAAATAAGCTCCTTTTTTTCGAATCGCTGTATAAAAGTCTTACTTGTTCTAAATGTTCTTTTGGATAAACAGCTCCTAACGGATTGTGGGGATTGTTCATCAGAATTGCTTTCGTCTTGTTATCGATTTTTCTTTCAAGATCTTCAAGGTCAATCAATCCGTTTTCAATGTTCAACTGATAGCCACGGAACTAAAATTGTAAAAAAATAATCAAAAGTCAATTTCGATTATTTTGTGACCTACCTCAACTTCATAGGCTCTCGTGTAGGTCTCGTAGACTCTGTAGCAAGCTTCAGGGAATAGGATGTTGTCTCCTGGATTAGCTACACCCTAGAATTCAGATTAATTCTTTTGAAAAACATTTCTCATCGTAATCTTTACCGTTACAAATAGCTCCAATGCATGTCCTCCACCAATCGTAATTATCACATCATTGGCTGAATATTTTGTGCTTTGTGTGGATGAGTGTTCAGCGACTGCCTCTCTTGTTTCATCACCTCCCCACCAAAAGTGATAACCATCATGTTTTTGGGTTTTCTAAGAGATAAATAAGTTCACATGCTTAAAATCTTGGACAGAAAACTCACGGTGGCTCGGATGAGTGCTTCAGTGGCATAATCACAGCGTGGTCCACCTGGGACAAGAGTCGGATCACCAGCTCCCAAAACGATAGGTTTTTTTGATGGATTTGGAGTAACACTCTGAAAAGGTTGAGGCTATGGTTACATTCTAGTGTCAGATAAGATAATTGCATTTAGAGATCCAATAGAAAAGAAGCGAAAAGATTTTTTGGAGAGCCTAATACATTCAATGGTAGTTTTCACTCACCATTCTCAGTGCTTCTAAATCGACAAAGAAATGTTTGCAAAGCGTTGCTGCATGACTTTCTTTAAACACCGGCCACGAAGATCTTCAAAATGATTGTGAATAAAATTTAAAGTAACCAACTTGTTGAGATGTTTTCCATTGAGTTCTGATGACATCCTGGAATTCTGGAACTATTGATTGAATCAAGAAATTAACCAATGAAAATAAAGACTATGCTCTGTATTTCTCGTTTTAAATCAAAGATTACATCATGGTTCAGTCGCTTTTCCCAAAATTTCCAGTGATCCGCTCAATATCGCTCGAAAAGCGGGGAAAAAATTCAACGAAACCACAAAAAAACACAGGATTGACCTTTCGATAGTGATAAAAATCGCTCGTGAGTAGCATATCTGTAGAGCAAAAATGGTTGATTCTCTAAGATTCTCTAAGATCTCAATCTCTAAGATTGAGAGAACAAGTTATGCGTTTTTAAAGATCCGTTTAAAGATCTGAATCTCGTCTGTAAGCATTGAAAATGCATTTTCACAAAGAAAAATTTTATTTCAAATAGAAAAAAAACAACAAAGAAATAGAGAGATCTATTGAGAGCTTTCAAATAAAAAAAAATAGATTATTATTTTAAAAGAATATAATTTTCTTTAAAATCTTCATCACCTCGTCATAATGTTTGAGCAGTTTAAGATGCTTTTAATGGGTTGTATGGCACGTTATTCTGGCACTTTTTCGGCAACAAAATGGGTAAATGCAAACAAAAGGAAAAGTCATCAAAAGAGATAATGGGTATCGTGGCTTGAAATTGTGATCATTTGTAATCAAGAATTATTTTGTAATTTCTAAACTACGATACTTTAATTGATAAATCGGGAGTGGGACAAATGCGACCTTTTTTGCGCACCCGGACATTTGCGCACCTGGCCCATTAGCGCACCTTTTTTTCGCGTTTTAAAAAAGCTCTAAAAAGCTAATATTAACCAATTTCTATTCCAAAAGTTGTTTTTCTAGGTAATTTTAGGGCGTAGAATCGAAATTTTGACATATCAGAGCTTGTGGAAACAAACGGACGGAGTTATACAAAGAGAAAAATCGACAATTTTCTGTAATTTTATCTAGCCGTTTTGTCTTTTAAATTGGTTCCACACGCTCTGTTCTGTCAAAATTTGAATTCGACACCCTCAAATTACCTAGAAAAACAGCATTTGGAATAGAAATTGGTTAAGATTAGCTTTTGAGGGGGTAGACTAATTTCCGCAATGTTTGATTGATGTCGGTTTGATTCCACACGCTCTGTTATGTCAAAATTTCGATTCTACACCCTCAAATTACCTAGAAAAACAGCATTTGGAATAGAAATTGGTTAATATTAGCTTTTTAGAGCTTTTTTAAAACGCGAAAAAAGGTGCGCTAATGGGCAAGGTGCGGAAAAAAAGGTGCGCAAATGTCCGGGTGCGCAAAAAAAAGGTCGCATTTGTCCCATTCCCGATAAATCTAGAAGTTCAAGTAATATAGCTTAAACTGGTGGGTCTGATAGTCGAATTTTTACAAAAACTAACAAATTGACATGCTTGACGGTAACTTTTAGCTTTCAAAATATCTTAGAAAGATCTATTACATTACATCTTTGATTACCATCAAACAAATCTACAAGAAAGTGTTATTATTGAGTTCCATTCATCACTTGATCAAGAGAAACTTTCTTCGCTTTTGCTTCTTTTGACTCGGCCGCTTTCTTTTTTGTTTTCTTCGGTGAAGTCGGTTTACCAATTTCCTAAAATTTGAAGATTTTTGAATTCGATCGAAAGATTCGATGATCATTCGATCAATTTCAGTTTATTCCAAGAATGTAATATTTCGTTAGACAACTTCAACAACGAGAGAAAGCACTTGTTTGTTACAGAAAAGCTTTGTACGTTAATCAAGTAGATAGATATGGGTTTGAAGTTCTCAAAAGCGGAAAGAAGATCACTCGAGACTAACCCCAATTCTAGTAATACTGCGTATTGCGAGAGACTCTCTGAAAAAAAAGCGAGTTTGGTAGCTGATAAATCTTCTAACTGAGAATGCGCTCTATCAACAAATCCCAACAATGAACTAACCTTTTTCGGTGGCTTGAGTACTTGCACAGGTACAACCTCTCCATCTCCACCATTACTTCTTCCAATTTCTCCTCTATCATCACTTTCTCTTCTCGATCCATCCGCTCCACGACTTGATCGAGAAAGTGAACGACGAACTCTTTCCACCAATTTTGAGCCCATGTTCTGAAATTTGACAGTTAAATTGAAACTAATCAAACTCAGCTACGGATTAATCATCAAGTTTTTAATGAAAGAACAATTGAATCTCACTTTGAATGGATTTCGTCCACCCCTTGGCAGTGTACCGTATGGATTATTCGTAGCGTCATCAATTTGACTCATGCTTTGATTATGTTTCAACGGTGTTGGCTGCTTTACTGGGGTCTAAATTTTGTTAATTGAAACTTGCTGCACAGTAGCCAAAAGTTAGAGACTTTGAATCAAGATTCAAAGTCTCTAACTAACTCACCCTTTTTCCATTTGAATCTTGAGTCGTTTCAACGGATCTCGACTTTCGAATGCCAAAGAAACCCTTTTTGCTTTCACTGGGCGAGCCTTGTTTCATGTCGATCGAGTCGAAAGCCTAGAGTTTTCATTTACAATCAGAAACAATCTCTAATGATATTAATTGCAAGAAAAATTAGCTTCATTGCATACCTTGGCCATTAGTTTAACAGATGGTTGTCCACCCCGTGCCAGCTCTTCCCGTCGCACTTGATACAAGATGTTTGTACCTAAATTTTCTTCGTAAAACTCGAAGAATCATTCCATAGCTACCCTGAAAATGTAGTGAGCCATGCAAGGATCTACGCCAGAGAAATATCTTTATAAATTTAAAGTAAGAATTTAAAAAAAGCTTTGATAGAATTACTCAGCCATGACAAAAAAAAGGATACCTTCTTTTACCGTGTCTCCTGTCTCTTCTGAAAAGAAAAAAGTCAAAAATTTTATTTGAGTTTGAAGTTTTGAAAAAAGCATTAGAGGGGATAGAGGCCTACATGCTAACAAATTGATAAATTATAGGGATTTGAAATTTCGAGAAGAGGATGTGTTACTGTAATCATTGGAAAAAGTTAGCCTTCTACAGATCTGCGATGTGTACTTTGTGCTCACAAATGGAAGCATACCTTTTCTGGCGCAGAATTTAGTGTGCCAGAAAAGGTGTGGTTCGAGTTCAAAGTACGCGTTAGAAACAAATCCGATCAATTTTTAGATTCCTAACAATTACAGTACTTCTGTTCTCGAAGCTAATCTAGAAGTGAATCAAAGATTTCTCTCCCATACCGGCACTCGTTTTTCGTTGTGGATTCGGACTGGGTTCTTCCTCATCTCTCGATCGATCGAATGATGTTGAACGGGGGAATTGTTTCGGAACATAATGAATTCTTCCATCTTTATCGTATTCCACAGCGGTGTTCTTGTCTAGAGAAAGATAAGCATTAGTTAAAGAAAGTACAAATGATTGACAGAATCAAGCACAAAGTGAAGGATTAGTTTTTGGTTGGTAAAGACAAAAAAAAGGTGAGGCTTTGCTCAAAGAAGTGACTCAAAGAATGCTGAAGCTAAAGTTTGAATATTGTAGTCAGTTTAAGAGTTTTACGTAAAATACTAAAACTTTGATATCTTTTCTTACAAACACTGCAACGCGAACTTCAAAAAATGTTTGTGGAACATGCAAGTGATTATCCAAAAGGCACAAAGGGCTTGATGAGACTTCGACAGTTCAAGAAAACAATATAAATACCTTTATTTCCATTTCCTGTTGCCGATTGAGTGCTTCTTGTTGATTGGGGTGAATACGTAGTGCTCATTCCTGCTGGTGTCACGTCTAAAGTGGCAAAAAAAGAGAATGGGATGCAAAAAGTGGAAAGATGTTGAAAAGCGAGCTCATGCACAAGCTCGGTCACTTTTTTCTTCAAAAAAACAAGCAAATAGTGGATTGATTTTTGTGTTCAATGATTAACTCTAATATGTTCATGGTGTACTTTGCACTTAAAAATAGAAATGCAGCCTTTATGGTGCACTAACACAATACCGAAAAGAAGGATTTAAGTGCACCAGAAAAGACGCATTTCGATTTTTTTAAAGCTCAAAACTATTGTTCACCAACAAAGCTACACTTGTGCAAAGTTTATGAGTTCTACAACTTATATGATTATCAAAATATGATTACTATGGAGTCTTTGATAAACTCACTGAGAATGAAGTTTGGCGGTGGATCCGGATAGTTGGAGGATTTCTTTTGCGGAGATTTCCCTCGTCCATCAACCAATCGGTCGAATGCTGATGACATCGTTGTGTTCTCAACGCTAAAATTGGGAAATGAGTTGATTTATACAGTTTCTACAAAATCATTTATAATCTTGTAAACCTGCTGTATTCAACAATAGATAAAGCCAAAGTTGATAAAATTAGACCATGCATCATGCAAATGTAAACAAAAAAACTCGAATAAAGAACCTGAAGGATCGTTTTGGGAAAGCATTGACTCCATTTGAAAGTGATGAGATTGAGGTTGTGCCTGCATTCGCTGTCCATCTGAACAAAGGGAAAAGTGTGTGAGGAGGCAAGCGATGGAAGAAAAATCACTACTTTACCACACTATGACAACTGTACTACGGATTATAAAGCTGGCAAGTTTTGTTGATGAAGAGTGTAGACATTAGAGCCCTTCAAATGAAAAGTCAACAAAAAAATGTGAATATCCAAGTGATGAAATCAAGTTTCATTCAGGAAAGAGTTTTCTCGTGCAGAGAAGCAGAAGCTTTCAACTCAATTACCCACTTTACAGTGCCTCTCACAGGGATTGAAGTGGTTGATCGAATCGAGAAGCTGCTCTGTGAGATGTTGTCGTACTCAGGTCCCGCCTCACTAAACTCAAAGAGATCAAGAGCTTTCAAAAGACAACAAAGCAATAGTTAGAGGTGATGAAATGATATCAAATCAAAAAAAAATAACTGTCTAACCTGATTGACGGCTCTCCGCCCATTCGATAGCCAGAAATTGAGGGTTGCGTGGATGGACAACGATCATCACTGGAAACGATTTTGATGCTTTAAAAAAAGACCAACATTAATTTACCCATTATAATTATTCTGATTGTCTTCATCCCTGATTGCCATCAGTTGTGAGATAATGTACTTCACTGAATCAGGATGATCCAGCTCTATACGACCAGCTCTCCGAAGGGGATCTGTCACGTATTGGAGCTAAAAATTGTTGGGAATATAATAATTTTTCTAAATAATATCATATCATTTTCCACAGATTATTTATTTATTAACTTGAGTGTTTTCTAAAGTGCGGACCTCTTACCGTCCCTATTTGTCCGGTATTTCATAGCATTTTTCTCTTTGATCAAATTCGTTGTCGAGCTTTATTTTTAAGAGAATTGCTCAATCTTTCGTCTTTTTAAATAAATTGTTAAACCAAATTTCGTCAACTAATAAAATTATATCATCAACATCAAGGAAATACATACCGTAAATACTGTAATAGTATCCCATCCCCCTAATGACGGTGCGGAGTGTTGCGTAATCTAGCTTTGGACGCGTTTTTCTCGACACTGGTTTATGCTACAATGCGCGCTTAGGTATCAAAAAATAGCTGAAATTCAGGGCTATTTTTTGATACCAAAGACGCATCTTTTGAAAGTACGGGTGCTTTGCAAAAAATGAAATACTAAAAAACTTTTGCGACTACGCGACTGTACGAGGGTGGTGGGGTACTATTACAGTATTTACGGTACGTATACAACTCAAAATGAACTCAAAAATCGGACTAGAGAATAAAATGATAACTTACTTGATCAATGATCGACGACAATCGATATTTTCTAGTCAACTTCTGAAGTTCAGAGAGGTGAACTGCTTGTTGGAGTCTCTCGGCTTCGGCCTCCAGCATCTCTTTTTGAGTCAATTGATTGTCCTGAAATGTTTTGCATATGCTTGGCTTTAAATGTAGAAGTTTTAACGAATAAAAGCTGTTAAAAGTAACCTTTGCATTGCTCATTTTCTAGTTTTCAGCCTACGTAAACCCTTGCATACAAACCTTGATTTGAGACAAATTTCTCTGCTCGATCTCCAGCACCCGAATCGTTTCTTTGAGCTGAAATTGATGTTTATAAAGTTTTCACATAACAAAATCTAACGCAGACAACGAACGAACGGACGGACAGACACTGCTCTTTTATATATAATAGATTTACATCTTTGATGATTCGACTCATTTCCACTTGTTTCAGATTGGAGTCTTTGGTAAGCTCACGGATTCGATCGTTCAACCGTTCCACCTCTTTCGAATAGAATCTGAAATTGCTAACTTTTAGCTAATTTCTAAACAGCATATAAATAAAATTTAATATTTAATCAATATCTGTAATCACTTACTGTTCATATTCTTGATATTGAATGTGCACTCGCTCGGCGTTTTTCTGCTCTTGCTGACTGATCTTCTCGTTTTTCCCCTAGAAATATCGATTTTAGATTTCGATTTTTAAATTGAAAGTAAATCCATTTGTCAAACCTTTGATCGTTCAATATTCCACAAAATTTGATCGGCTTTCCGTGCTTCTTTTGTCAATCGCAGATCCGTATTCACCCTCTCCATTTCGGCCTCCACATCGCCCAATCGTTTTTGCTAAATTTTGAAGATTTTTAAAGAAATTTGTTTTGCAATTCCTTACCATTTCCTTGCTTTTGCTCTTTGTATCCACCGATTCTTTCTCGGCTTTCTCCGAATTTTTCTTTTCCTCAAGCATTTTTCTCTCGAAGTTGCTCATTGAGTCCTTGTGCGCATCACGCTCACGTCTCGCCAACACTAACTGCAATTTCTTTGGTAACATGGAAGCTGCAAATATAAGTCCATCTACAATAATGCAGCTTTCAAAGCCATAACATTATCATCGAGAAAACATTTTAATTAACCTGTGTATGCAACGATTTATTCGTGTCCTCCATGATTCGCATTCGACTCGAGAACTTCTGCTGAAGTGCGTCCATTTCAACGGTGCGGATCTGGAAACATTTTTATGTAGTACTCTATTGTAGTGTATAAATTCTCTATTCAAGTCCCAAACCTTTTCCGTTTGTCGACATTTATGCTGGAAAGCCTCTTTGTCTCGACTCCATCCAGATTTCGTCTTTTCCAATTCATTCTTCAGATCGACCGTCCCGATCTTTAGATCCTCGTTTTGAGCGGCTTGATCAGCGACCTATACCAATGGATGCAAAGTAAACAGATCTGAGGGTAATGAAGCACTTTTGCACTCACTCTTTTCTCTAGTAAAGCTATCTCCTTTCTCAAATCGATTAAGTGAACCTTGTCGCTCTCGTGCCGGGCAAGTTTCGCCATTTCTGATTCTTCCTAAAAGTTTTTGTATGAAAATTGTTTGATCTTCACAGATACTACATAATGACATAAAGATCTCCTTGTTTTCCCTTCTTACTTTTCCACTCGATCCAGTCGATTTGGGCTCCTCATGAATGCTTCCCTCACCATTTCGAACAGCCTAAGTTGTTGGGAATAAAATCATTTCAGCTTTTGAAGCTATCTTTAAAAGAAATCTATATTTAAATATCAATCCCTTACTTGTATCTGTTTTTTCAACAATGCAATCTCCCTCTCCAATCCTGATCGATCCGTTTTCCAGGCCAACTCTTTCTTTCGGAGATCCTCGGAGACTTTTTCTGAATATAGCTGTTTGATTTGTTCTGGAAATTGATGACAAGCCCGTAGCCAGGATTTCGGTGTTTTGAGAGAATCGCTAGAGCTACGTCCAGAAGTGCCCAATCAGTTTACACCCAAAGAAGAAATTTCAGCAAAATCTTCAGGCTACAATGAAATTCACTCGGAAAAATTTGCATTTTTTTGAGAAAATTTAGGGAAGGCAGAGGTTTTAGTCCCTTAGCTGCTATCCAGGAAACTTCTAGCCGCCGCCAATCGATTCTCCGTGTCAATTTACATAGGAAACGTGAGCTCAAAAACCGATTTAAAGCTTGTGGAGCGAGTTAGAGGGGCTCAAAGTTGGACAAAAACACCAAAATCCTGGCTACGGGCTTGATTGTTGGCATATGCAAATTGAAATGCAAAGCCTAAACCTTTGATTGCAAGCCCTAATTCAGATAAAAATACAAATTCCAACTGACTCAATTCAAACTCGGCATCTTCCCCGATTTTCTTCAGCGCGATAATCTCATTCTTCGCTCGTTGTCTCTCCGAATTCATTTTCTCCCTTTCTTGATCGAAAATCGACTCCAATTTGTTATGTTTAATCTCGTATTCCTTGACCGTTTTCTTATCGGATTCGGTTTCCTAAAAACAATTTTTAAAGTCTTTCATCTCAATTATCTCCACCTGTAATACTTTCTTTTTCTCATCAAGATCTCTCTGCAGTTTCTTGATCTTTTCTTGTACTTCTTCCATCGATTTCGTTTTCTCGATCAGAGTTGACGATTTTACTTCCAACAACTGAAAATTAGAAATTACTTGAAAACTTTGAAATTCAAAAGCAAACCTGTTCTTGTTCTTCGACCATCCGTTTTGCGTCAGAAAGGCGAATATTGAGAGATTTGATCTGAAATTAGTTTAGTTTAAAAATATTATTGCCAAGTTTTCTAGATGCTTGGCATTTTACCAACTTTTAAGACTCGTACCTCATTTTCAAAGATTTGCCTCTGTTTCTCGATCTCAATTGTCCAACGGTCCTCTGTTTGCAAAACCTGAAAGCTCTTTGTTACAGAAAATAAAGGGCTACAAACTTAAGTACTTTTTTTTCCAAAAAAACAATCCAAATCCAACCTGTTCAGTGAGATCTTTGTTCTTCTTTTTGTAGAAGCAAATTTCTTCTTGCTGTTCTTCTACACATTTCTCGTTTTCCTAAAAATATTGGTTCATTTTACATTTTTCTTCAAATTAATGTTATAGAATATTATCAAATTGATAAATCATAACTTCTATAAATAAAATTTTTACTTGCAATCTCACCTTGCATCTCGAACACTCAGGCTTCGGTGTCGAGGTGGCCTCGCGGGCCGGGGATCGACGGAGATAATTTGGATTGGATAACTGAAAGTTGGGTTTAATTTAAAATAAAATTAGATTCTAAATCCAAACCTTGCTATCATCCAACAGCTTGTGCACACTCTTCAGCTCTCCCATCAAATTCGCTAACTCTGCAATGATCGTCGCCGAGCTGTCCTTAGAAAGAGATCGACGGCGTTCATCCTAATAAATGGTTATTTTAAAATTTAAAGAAGAGGTTCGAATTAAGACCGAATCTCACTAGGATAAAATTATTGGCAAGTAGGTGTAGTAATTCATCCAAAAATTATATTACTACGCTTACTTGCCGATAATTTGGTCTTTGGTTGGTCTTAATTCGAAATTCTCCTTTAAATTTAGCAGCAAGTTATGTAAATTTTATTCCCAACCTTTTGTGCATTTTCGAGCTTCTCGATTTGTTTGCAGATTCGACTCGTTTGTGCTTCCACCGATGCGAGTACCTCACAACATTGCTCAATCTGTAAAGGCTCACAAATTTATAGCTATCATACTAGAATCGATTCTCAAAAGTCTCGCCCACTTCATCAACAGTCGGTGTTTTGTTGTTGTGCTGAAGGGATTCGATCGTGTTTTTCGCTGATGACTCACTCAGCTGTCGCTCGAGGAAATCGACGCGTCGCTTGAGTTCTTCCTGAATGTGAAAATAAAACAAACAAGGTATTGGAAGCCAATAATAAGTGCTGTAAGCCAACTGTACTTAAGATAATATTATTTAACACTCACCGAGTACTTTTCCCCACCACGGACACATTTCTGATGAATCACATTGCACCGTTCATTCGTCAGCGTCAATTGGTTGTTCAAAACCTCCACCTAAAGAAGAACTTTTGAATAGAGTGTGTAAATTACTCGAGTAAAATTTACATGAGTAATTTTTACTCAATTAATCGACGTTTTCTGGCCGGCTAACTACGAGTAATCCGTTTTAAATTGAATATCTTTATATTTGATGGGATTTACCAGCAAATCAATTGAATAGCTGAATATCTTTATATTTGATGGGATTTACCAGCAAATCAATTCAATAGCTGAATATCTTTAAAAAGAATCGTATATAATAGTTTTTCATGAATTTTTTGCAATAATTTTTGGCTAAAAGTTCAGTAATTTTTTTCCAATTTTGCCTTTTTAAAAAACGCATTACTCGCGAGGAACACACTTCACTTTTGAATACTTGGAATAAATTCAAACTCAAACCTTTGTGGCCATAGCGATAAGTCTTTGATCGTCACTCTTGAGCAAAGCTTGCTTCAATTCGGTGACTTCTGTTTCAAGCTTTCGTCGCTTTTCCTTCTCCTCTCGGAGCTCGGCCGGAGTGGGTGTTGTGGCTAAAATCACCAAAATGAATTATTGCATGACTTGAGCTATGATCTAGCGGTCCAACTTTTTTGACCAATATCCATCACTCACCATTATTTGTTGTCACATTAGACATCAATCTCGACGCTCCCTCCTCTTTCCTCAACTGCATGTTCAGCTCCAAATTCTTCCGTTCGAGATCTCCGATCGTTGCCAAGAGATTCGACATGTCTCTCTCCATTTCTGGTGTCAATGTGGCTTGGAATTGGGCAAGCTGGAAAAGATTGGTAGACATAAGAGTTGACTCTATTTCACAATTATGTATAACTTGTTTTGATATCCTAAGTAGTTTCCCTACAAACCTCTGAATTGCCAGAGTGGACTTCGAGGCCTTGGCCACGTTTCGCCGAGCCGAGCTCCAATTCGACTATCCTGGAAAGCTTGAATGTGAAACAATTGCATTAATCTGGTCAAAGTCAACTAAATGTGGTGCTTAATCTCAAAACAAAAGTGGTTGTAGAGTTCTTTTCAAATACAAAAACAACATCAACTACTCTTACGCATTGCTCTTCAGTGGGATTGGGGGAGTCGAATTGCTGAAAAAATGGAAATAATTGAAAGAACTGTACTTTTTGGTGAGCATGTCGTTGGTTCGCTCGAGTCGTTCGACTTTCGAGTTCAACGATTGAACCTCGTGCTCGGCTAGCTCGAGTTGGATTTGAGCGTTGCCCTCGCTAGAAAAATGCACTCGCAAATCATTCAATACTATACAACGATGAACAAATGTAATGGTTTGGCTGCATGCAAGGATGGATGATAGGAAGAAAGGAATACTTGTGAACCTGTTGAGAATTAAGCTCACTAGATTCACAAATATCAGAAAAGTCTGTCTGAATGACTTGTTTAGTACAGATAAAGAAGCAAATCAAATACACAAAGCTCGAAAAATTTGTGCTGTAGGTGATGCTGACATTGATATTTCTCTTTCTTTAACTAGTAACAACTTCTGAATAGATTTTGTACTCAAAATTGAAACACGATCTAACTCAATATTTTAAAAGATTAGTGCACTAGAATGTGTTGATTTTGAGTGCAACATAAATTGCAAAAGATTGACAGTTCACTCTAACATAAAAACACAGATTAATGACAGGAAATGTTAAGCTCTGTAAGCTGTTAAGCTTTAAAGTGACTTAGGTTTTTTTTGACTTAGAGTGTTTTTGAATAGGAACACTTATACAAGTCTTGAGCTATTCTTGCCAAAGCTGCAGCTAAAGAGTGACACTCAAAAGAAAAAAGATTGAAAAGACAGAAAAGGACGAAAGGACAGTTGAAAACGAAGACAATCTCTGGCCAGATTAAACCCAAAAAAAGACCAGAGATATGGGTAGAGGGGACGAACTTGACACAGCACACTGATCCACCACGAGGAAGTGGAGGGGTTCTCTTCACTCCTCGACTCATCCCCCAACCTTGCCGACCGGACCATCGGTGGACGCTTTGAGCTCAACTTCTGCAATTTCTTCAGTAGCCCCTCGTTCTCATTCTCGATATCCTGAAATATCACTTGTCAAGAGAACCAATATTTATAACTTTAAAATGTTATGAATATCTGAAGTAGAAAATTTCAGCAAAAAAGAGACTTTTCTTCCCTTTTGGCAGTCCTTTGCTCGCACCTTTCCCCCTCTTTCCCCCATTTGAGCGCTCTCTATCCACCCGCGTAATCGCTCCCTTTCTGGCGCCTCTCCCCAATAGATAGCCTTTCCTTTTCCCCTCTCAAATCGAAATCATACTTCACAGGATCATTTCTGTAGTGTGTATTTCGCTTTACCCACAATCTTGCAACACCCTGCACCCGCGATGATTGGGAATGGGCAGGCGGAGAGCGTGAAGAACGGTGTATGAGTCCCCACAAAGGATTCATCACCGCTGATGACCGCGTCCCGGACTCCGAAAGGAGAACAGGATATCCGTCTGCCCTTCTGAGCGGGCCAAAAAATTAAAACAAACCGAAAAGAAGCTAAAGCTCTGATCATTGGCTAATCAAGTAAATTTACATCTGTAAGCAAGCAAGAATTGTTTGCTAACAATATTGAAATGAAGTTTCAGCAAGCTGCTCTTCCTACAAGGATTGCAAGAGTCCACGAATTTGCGGAGAAACGAAGAAATGCGAGTGTCCGTTCTTTATGAAAGAGGATTCCCGGGGAGTCCACGAGTTACTCTTCAATTTACTTCAGACCGCTGATGACCGCGTCTCGGACTCCGAAAGGAGAACAGGATATCCGACTGCCCTTCTGAGCGGGCCAAAAAATTAAAATCCAAAGAAACCAAGCTGTGCCTTGTTATGAGCTGGCAAAAATCACCTGCAGTCTCAATTGTGTCCTCTTCAAATCTTCCTCGGAGAACTTCAGCTGCTCTCTTATATCGATTTCTCTTTCCAAAGCATCTCTCAATTCCTGTAAATGATTTGTTTTAAGAGATTAGGATAAATAGGTCTTTATAAAAGCTAAAAGTACCTTATTTGTATCTCCAGTGCTTCCTGGAGGCAACATAGGGGCAGCAGCAGCCAGTTCAGCGGATAATCGCTTCTAAAGTTTTAAAAGGTTTTGAGTTCTACTTCACTTGATAGTATTTTTAATCGATTCAATAAAATTGAGTCCAACCACAGCATTGTCAGCTCGATTCCTATTCTCTCTCCATTTATTTTGCGTTTGGAGTTCGCGAACCTGAAAGAAAGCCGTTTTTGAGTCAAACTGTCAAGAAAATAATTTAATGAAACAATCGATTTTTAAATATTAAGTCATTAACTTGTATAGATTAAAATATCACTAACTTTCTCTTTCATATAGAACACTTCATCCTCCAATTTGTATCGTTTATCCTCACTCTGCTCTAGCTCTGTGTGGAGACGAACCGATACCTGAAGGGGACTATATCTGTAACCAATTAGTCTATAAAGCCACGACACAGTCGGGACTCGAACCCGGATTGTATAGGTCGTAGACAAGCGCAATACTCATTGCGCTAAAGTTGAAAGCCGTCGCAAGCCATCATAAGCTCTGTTATTCATCAAGTATCCAACCTCTTTAGCTATCCGTAAATCCGATTCAAGCTCTCTGATTTTTGTGTTCTCACTGAGACCTGATCCCGGAGAAATTCCATCGCTTGCGTACGTCTAAATTTTGTTTTATTTTGAAAAAGCTTGCATATGATTGACCTGTAACTTCGACGCTAAATTCGTCTTCTCCGACTCGGCCACTTCCTTCTGTCGCTCACTCTTGCGCAATTTAAACTGTAAAACGCGACAGTTTTTTGCGTTTTGCTCAAGTTCTCGTTGAAGTTCGCGGAATTCTTCGATTTCCTCTTCCCGGTATTGATCCTAAAAGATTAATCAAAGGAATTTTTATCTCTTTACTCACTTGCATCTCTTCTACTTCATTTTGCAGATCTCGTACTTCAGCTTTGAGTTGTTCATTCTCTTCCATCAACTCTTCACAAAGTCCTTCAGTTGTTTTGATCTTTTCGGAGAGTTTTGAATCGACATTCGGACCAGATTCCTGAAATATTATAGAATAGGATCAATAGAGAAATGATAAGGAAACCTGTAGCTCTCTCAATTCACATTTGAGCACCGTATTCTCATCTCTGTAATCCTGTATGCAAGCTTCGGCTTCATTCAATCTCTCCTCCAACATTTGAACAAGAGTCTGCTCATTTTCACCGCCTCCACCCTAAAAATTCGTTGATATTAAATAATGTTTTGTCCTGACTTTAGCCGCTTGTCTCAACGTCCATCTTTCCCTTTCTTCTTTCAGCTTTTTGTTTTCTTCTTTGAGTCGAGCGATCTCTTCTTTCATTGTCAGACTGATTGAGTTCTAAAATGAGCTTAATGACAAGCAGAAAGTAAATAATTGATTCTACAACTCACATTTTCTTCAGTCGGTGTCGGACATCGATTCTCATCATCAGCTGATCCACTCACCGCTGTCACCTTTAATAATTATTGGAATTGGAAACAGACAAGAGAAGTCACATCAACGATTGTTGTTTCACTTTAAACTTTTCTTCCTTACCATGCTTCTCGTGTCTCCATTACTGACGCTGTCAAGGGATTTCGCTGATGACATTCCCTGGAAGTTTGGTTATAGAATTCGATTAAAGAATTCGATTCAAAGAATTCGATTAAAAGAAATCTTTGAATTGTTCAAATTCTCACCTTTGATGTGGCCGACATATAGGAAGAGACGGAGAGAATTTCCGATGGATCATCGGTCACGGTGGAGGCTGAAAGAAGAAAGATATAAAAGAGGAGAAATCGAAGGAAATTCGATACTCGATTAGTTTCTGGTCTATTTAGAGGGACTGAATTGAGACCGATTCTCATTAAAACGAATCTATCTATTTCAAATTTGCGAAAATGAGCTTCAACTATTCCTTCAGTTTCGAAATTTAAAAAGCGAACTGCTTGAGGATTGGTAAACTTAAAGACCATTCTGTAAGTGTAATAAGGACTTAAAGCCTATGGTTGATCAACTTAAAGACCATTCTGTAGCTGCAATAAGGACTTAAAGCATATGGTGGACACTTTCTGTCCACTGGAATCTTCCCAAAATGTTCGTGGCCAGATATTCAGCTGTAAATTTGTACAGAAGAATTTTCGAGCTCAGCGAATCGATTGAAACTATTCATTTTGTTGAATCTATCTTGGGTTTAATTGATCTAAACTTTTAGAGAAATTCGGAAACTTCTTATCTTGGAGAGAAGATTTGCAACTTATTGAAAGCTATTTTACAAGATTTCCTTTAAATTGAAAAAAATATATGAAGGAGAAAAGCTTTAGGATAGAATTCATTTCAAAAAAACCCCTCACAAAAACTCCTCGCCGATTGTTGTGTACAATTGGGATCATCCGGCGGTTTCTGCATCTCCTCATTGTTTTCTTCAATTTCCTTTTCTTTAAACATTATTCCCGGTCCACACCATCCTTTCAAATTCATAAGGGATATCGATGTAAACATTCCTTTTCTCTCTTCTTTGTTTATCCCCAAATTCTCTCCATTATTTTCTTCATTTCCTCGCTTTTCTCCATCGAATCGCCGTCGGGAACTCGTCCAAAATTTATACAAGATCCAAGGCATTCAAACATTTAAAAATTTAGAGAAATTCAATTAAGAAGTTTGGAAAAAAAAGTGGGAAAAACGTTTGCATTGAAAATTCGCAAAAAGATTCTTGTCGTCAAGGAGTGAATGGATAATTTTTGTGTGGTGGATTTGAGATTCATTTCTTTAAAAACTCTAGTTTCATTAAACTTGTCAGAAAGAGGTTGAAGAATGATTCAATTTTCGAACGAATTATAATGTTTGAATTTGGTGTTCAAAATGACGGGGGGAAAGGTGAAAAGGAGAAGAGGCTGAATGAATGAATAAATGAATGAAGAATGAAGTTTTCATTTTTCACCTCAAAAGAAGCCGGATTTTAGAAAACAATATCAATATTCATAGCGAAAGGATTTGAAAATTATATTGACAAATCATTCTTGAAAATATCATTCAGGATACATATTAAGATCCAATTTTCAATACTCAACTTAGATTCAGGGCATCAGACTAGCTATAGACTATGTAATTTGTCTATGGTTTACTTGAAAACACGTATCAGCCTTTCTGAGCTATGGAAAACCCCAAAATAGAAAGGTTCACTTGAAAATTCTTTTTTTAAGAGGGGTCAAAAAAAGGCAAAAGGCAAATAAAAACAAGAAGTCATTTCAATTGAGAATCCACGACGTCACAAATGAGCTCATCGAGTAAAGGAAAAGGGGAGAGAAGGAGACAAATTGGAGGAAAGGAAAAGATATGGAAGGGGAAATCGAAAGGGCAAAATAGAGATCGAAAAGGCATTCAAAAGGCATTCATCCACTCTAAAAACCACCCAGTATTTCCACCTCGAAATTGAAAAAAGAATCGCGAGAACCCCAAATCAGCGATGCAAAGCGCCAATTCTGGCACCTCTCTATTCGAAATTTTGATTCTAACATGTAATCTCATTTTTTTGAAGTACTATTCTAATTGGTAAATATTATTACGTAAATTGTACCCCCGTTTAGCAGTTTAACTTCAAATTAACTGTACTTCAACTTCAAGTTAAGCTACTTGACTTGTATATAGAGTTAAATTTAAACAAAAAGTACCTGCAAATTACAGCTATGAATCATATCGTGGGCATTTAATCAATACTTTTTATACATTACTGTACGTCAGCTAGATTCATTTGTTCTGAGTTCGCATATTGTGCAAATTTGGATTACGATTTCTTACTACCGTAAGACCTAAAGAACATGTCCTTCTAATCCTCAAGGTCCTCAAGTACAACGGGAATTTAATTTTCAAATAATCATATGAGCTTTAAGTACAAGCTATGAAAAACTTAAATCCAAGTTTCTAGTTGAAAAGATTTTGAAACTAAAGCTCTATATCCTTTTGTTGAAAGCAAAACCCACCCAAGTGGTCACAAGAGTCTCATAAACAAGATCCATCAAAAAAAAAAGTGAATTGGCTTTTGGGAAAGATGAGAGTTTGAAAGTTTTGGAAGTAAAAGTTGCTAAAGAAGGAAAGCAAAAAGCATTTTTGCGGGCAAAGCGTTGACGGGTTTAAAGATCCAAAGAGTCACAGCAACACGCTTCAAAGAGCTAACGAAATTTGCGCGCACCGACGCCTTTGGAAAAAAAAAATGCGAAAAGGAGAAGTTAGGGAGAGAGTCATGAATGGATTACAGATAGGTTTACATAAATTATTGACATAAGAAGATATAGTCTTTTAAATTTTAATCAAATTCAATCAGTAAGCCTGCCACTCGGGTGCACTTTGCGCTTTCGTAAACGCATTTTTCCTGGTATAATCGACTTCTCTTATTCCAGAGCGTAAAAATGAAGAATCTAGTATGCAAGAAAGTGTGAATTTACTCAAAAAAGTCGTTTAACTTGCAGTCACCTAAAAGTTGCACTCAAAAGAAGCTATTCTCATCGTTCAAATGTTCAAATAAAAGCACAAGCTTTCAATTTTAAAATCAAGAGATAAAGAAGCTAAGATAAAGGTGAGCAAATTCTATTCTAATCTACAACTTTAATATACTCAACGGATGTTCAGGAAGTGTCCCTCTCCCTCCCCTTTTTTCCATTTAGAGTGTCCACCCTTGTTCCTCAATTTTTCTCCTCAAAACCCTTCAAATGATGTGCTCCTTTTATCCTTATAACATTTTTTTCTGCAGTGAACGGCTGTTTTCTTCACTCAATTCAGTATGCAATAGAAAATGATGACCGCTTCTGTTTGGCAAACGCTTTTGAGTGATGAGTTATTGGGGAAGTGAAAATGCTTTGAAGATTGGATGGCTTGGAAAGTGTTAAGTAACAAGTAAAAATTTTAAACGTATGACTGCTTGTCATCAGGCTCAAGTCTCCAGAAAATCCTTATCTTCAAAAAGTACTGTAGGCTTAAGATCTCTGGTTTACTAAGCCACTTGAAAACTTTGTGTCATACAGTTCTGCAATTCAACAATCCCAGTTCTCCCCTCTCTCCATTCCCTTTCCCCTACTCACTTTCTTGTTCCGGTGCCCCATTATCGCCCGTCAGATTCTTGTCTCTCCACGATTTTCTTCGTTCCTTTTTGATGAGACTCGGCGGTGGAGGCTCTTCATGTTTTGACTGAAAAAAAAGAACACTCAAGCATATTTTCTGCAAACCTTTAAACGAAAGCATTTCTTGCATCGATCTCGGAGATAATTTTGCGGTTCAAAACCGCTACACACTTCACTCATCGATGCAGTTTGAATTGAGCCAAAGAGAGGCGATGAAAGAGTGGAATGAGGAGGAGAATCACAGAGACAGCAGTGATTTGAGGGTTGATGAGCTCGAGATGGGATCGGAGTCTGGGAATGGGTTGTTGGTAGTGAAAGGTAAAAGTAGAAATCGATTCAAAGTTCAAATCTTGTTCTGAAGAAAGGTTTTCAACTCACCGAAGGTCCAAGACTTTCCTCCTTGCTTTCAGCGATCGATTTACTTGTTTGATCTTCTGTTCGAGGAAAAGCTGTTTCTTCTCGATTTTTCTTTTCTTCACTTTCTCTTGCACCACTCCGTCTCCACGAGGTCGATGGCGGGCAACCAGTGGGTACTCCTGAATTGAAAGATGAAATATAACAATGAAATTTTGATCTTTAAAATGAGCTCTAATTCTTACAATTACAAATCGAAATAAATTCTTTGGAAGATCAAATTTTATGATGTCAGAACCCAAATCATCTCCAAAATCAGATGACTAACTCAAAAGTTGCAATAGCTAAACCGAAAAGCTATCAAAAAAAAAATAGGTGAGTTGCAGAAATTTGTGTGGATTTAGAAAAGATTGGGAAAAGATTTTCCTTTGAAAAGAAACGAGAGCAGTCAATCCACCGGTTCAGAAGAAGAAAAGGAGGACTTCAACAGGGTAAATAGTACAATCCCTTCTCTTCATCATCCAGTCAAACAGACAAACAGTGGTCGATGATGGGGAATTTGAAATCTTTTTTGAAATCCTACTGGCTATTGGTTGACTTTGAACTGTGCTTAGTGATGATTGGAAAAAGAAAGTTTGAGAATGTGATTGAGTAAGCGTTACTTCTTTCTAAGCTGTTCTAAGCTGATAAATAAGTTCTTTTCAATACTAGACTTGTTTCAACACCGAAAATGACATGCTATCAATTTTTTAATTTTCAATAAAATCGAAATGAAACTTTTATAGGCAATTAGTTTCTCCTGGTCTCAATAAACTATTCTCGACAAAGTTCTCTTTAAAAGAGAAGCTTTGGAAGAACAACTGTTCCATTTTTTTTCAAGAGAATTCCTTTCTTTTCACAACTTTCAACTAATAAAATTTGATGCAGAGAAAAGTTGGATAAATAATGAAGTGATGGAAATATTGTGGAGGGAAAAGAGGGGAAATTTTTGACATCTGGATCCAACTAGGCTTTGGGGATGGTTTTTGTGGATTAAAGGGATGGATATTCATGTGAGAAATGGGAAAAATGGCATAAGGTTTTGAAAGGTTGAGGGGAAAAAGGTTGAAGGTAGTTATTTAAGAGTAGTTTTGCCAGTTTTTGCCAAGCCAGGTTCACCAAATTGCAAAATTTTGCAAATTTAGTAATGTTTTTACCAAATTTTCCGAAATATTGAAGAATTTTGGAGAATTTTCCAAAATAACCTATGAGGTACCTAGCAAAAATCGCAAAAACTATAATGACATGACAAAATAGCTGAAGCCACGGTGTAAAAGGGTTAAAAGCAGGGTGTAAAAGGCTGGAGCTCTGAAAAAGTTTCTATTCTTGACTCTCAATTGGGTCAAAATTCTTACCTGCACAAGCGAACCACCTCATTTGACAATGAGATCAAAAAGGTTTTCGAATTTGAATCAAAACTAGCTAGTCAGTGCTCGAATCGAGAAAATGGCTTTGGATAGGTAAAGTATCTCCGAATATTTCCTAATCTCTTCAACAATTATTGGCAACCATATTTCTTGATTCTATTTACTGATTCTTTTGCTAAACAGCTTATCGAATGATGAGGGAATTAAGTTCATTTTCGAGAAGAGATGGAACTACCGGAAATTTGATTGCTTGCAGTCAACAAGTGGAATTTGGAAAGGAAAAAACGGAGGAGAAAATTCTGGGAAAGGTTAAAGGAGTTTTGAAAGTACTGACAAAGAGTTTGAATCATTTATTTCTCGAAAACAAAACTTAAAACTTGCAAAAGTCCAAAAAAATGGTTGAAATTTGTGGTCACTTAGAATAAGAGTGAAATGAATGGAAAGGGAACAGAGAAAAGGAAAGTTGGTTGAGGGAATCCACTGTGATCCACGAGAAAAGGTTGTAATACTCCCTGAAAGAAAAGAAAAGAGAGAAGAAATGAAGTGAAGGGGACACGGCTGGTCACAAGACTCGATGCGAACGATGGGAAAGAAGAGATCAGTGAAAAGGGGCAAAGGGGGAGGGATTGGTGTGAACACCCGGATACATTTCAGGTGTAGAGGGATCTGGCAACACCACCAAGAGATCACTATGCACCCCTTAGTACTAAGGTGGATTTGAAAAAAATGGAGAAAGGAAACGAAAGAAAAATTTGAACATTTGAGCTGATCAAAGTTTAAACAAAGCTAAGAACTCCAGAGATTAACAGACTTGATAACTTTTAGATATCAATAGATTTATTTGTTTTTATGTCAAAAAAGACTTCTATCTATATCAAAAGTTAGGTAAACTCAATGAAATTCCCCATTACACTTTTTTTCGGTTTTGTTGTGAAAAAGAAGCAAAAAAAGTAAGATGGAGAGGAAGACAAGAGTCCAATCAGTCTTCTTTTTTTGTCTGAACCCAAAGTCAAACTAAAAAGAGGGCAAAGAAGGTGCTTTTTGGTTGGCAGCCAAGAATATTTTTTTGGAAAAGTTGCTCAAAAAGGATAAAGTCATAATATCAAACACGTACCATCCCACATCGAGTCATCGTAGTAGTAAAACATTTTAGCGGGGGTTGAGCAACCCTCTTGTTGAGCAAATTGTGCGGTGGTGACCCGTTTGTGGACCCTGAAATTTGAATGTAGACAAAAATAAAACAAAGAGATTAACAATTGAGTGTGACAAGAGTAACAAGTTGGATCAGCATTGTGATTAGCATTGGAATGGTCAAAAATGAGGATTTCGACACCAAAATGAGATGCATTCAATACGGTTTATAGAAAACAACAAAAACATATTCCTGAAAAAGCTGAAAGTTTAAAAGTTCTATAAATAAATAAATAAAATAAAAGTTGGGGATGGCTACTTTGCGCCAAATTTTTCGCGCAACTCGCCATAACTTTCTTCTAAGTTGACCAATCTTTATGATTTTTGGTGCCATTTTATTGCACTTGTTGAGATCTACAAAATGGCACCAAAAATCATAAAGATTGGCAGACTTAGAAGAAAGTTATGACGAGTTGCGCAAAAAAATTTGGCGCAAAGCAAAGCCACCCCCTAAAAGTTTTAAAAAAGCAAAAAAAAATGGGAATCTTTACATTTGGAGGGAATTTGGCACCAAATCAGTTAAATAGCTGAATATCTTTAAATGGGGTCATATATAACTCATCGCTCATCATTTTTTGCGCCATTTTTTTGCAATAATTTTTGCTAAAAGTACAGTTAATTTTTTAAAATTAAACATAACTAATTTATCAACTCTAAAGTACAGTTAATAGAGTTGATAAATTAGTTATCCGAACGAGTGAACTTGACGTAAATGCTTCAAAAGTTCAAAATCCAACAATGAGACTTTAAAACGGATCAATGGAAGAAAATGTACTCAGGTAAAAGAGTTCAGGGAAAAATTGAGATGCACAAAGATATCCCTTTTGCATAACGTTTTATTCGGGTGTCAAAAGAGGGCCTCAAAATCGTGTTATGTCCATTTGTGTGTCTTCAGACGGATCTCATCCCTTTTTTTGCGTGAAAGAAAAAGAAAAAATGAAGGAAAAGGGTCCGATGCGTGTCTTTTCACACTGATTTGCCTTTTTATGGAAGGGAAAAGAGGGAAATCTTCAAGAAAGAAAGAAAAAAGGCAAAAAATCCCCCCAAACCCCTCCATTCAGTTGGATGAAATGAAAATGCAATGATGAGCAAGATTTCCCACACATCTTCAATCCATCCAATCCCCTTCAATTTCTCTTTTAAGGGAAGTGTTTACTCTATGAGGAAAAGTAGTTTGATTGAATTTCTTTAAAGTATCAGCAATGAGAAAGCTGATATTGAAAGAAGGTGAGTTTTGTTGAAAATACAATTGTCTTGATAACATTTTTGCTTTACTTGAGAACTTCAGATGTTCAGTCTATTCAGAATCTTGTACAGAAGATATTGGAATTGAATCAATTTTCTTTAAGTCTTTCAACTTCAAGAAATAGTTAACAGCAACATTTTGCTTAAAACGATATGATCCACATTTTGGATCGTACGTGGTTTTTTTTAAAGTAGTTTTTGATCCTATGATCCTATTGGGTTAAAAATTTACACCCGAGGGCTTTCAATAGTGGCGAATCCGAATCCAGCATTAGTTTTTGATTACAGTACATCTGAGATTCAAAATTTGTACTGCAACGTACTGACCGATGGGTCGATGGGCCGTCGTTGAATTTAGTACTTTTTTTTGAGGCCGATTGGGCTGAAAATTTGCAATTAGGGGTTTTCAGAGATGGCGAATTCGAATCCGGCATTAGTTTTTCAAAATAATCTACCGTACGTGTGCACACCGCTTACTATGACTATTTCTCGTCAATGGTTTAGCTTCTGCAAGTAAAACTTTTCCTTAGACATTCAATTAACAGTAGAACTAAGTCAGAAATAATGTTAATTTGTTTTTTCTGCAATTTAAATGACTTTCGGACATAAAAAGATTACATTTTGTCTTCAAAATCAATTTTTGAATACAAGCAACTCTGCCTGAAGCAATTGAGTTGATTTGAATCCATATTTGAAGGGCACTTTTGGCTATTTGCGCTTATATTTCGGCATAGTACTAATTCCAGTAATATGGTAGCTGTTTTTAAATAGCTGATACTGGATTTTGATTCGCCACCCTCAAAAACCTTTGAGATCTATAGCTGTAGCTAATAGCTAATAGCAATGTAGCTGTATCTGTATCTATAGATCTATAGCTAATTTGCAGATCTATAGCTGGCATGAGCCAAAAGTCTCTCAAATTAAAAATAGCTTATTCAGGAATGTGTTAAAAAGCCAATCAGTAGAGCTTAAAATCTAAAAAGCTATCTGTTAAAATGAAAATTTGAAAACGAAACGCTCTGACTTGAAAAAGGTGGGCTCAAATTCAACGAAAAAGGCCAAGTTTAGGGTGATGTTGTGGTGGGCATTTCTCTTCGTCTCTTTTTTTTCTTTTTTCTTGTTCGGATCTCGTTTTCCACGTCCGGTGGCGCTTCCCAGGAGAGGTCAATATGCGATGGAAAAAGGAAAAAGAGTGAGTGAGGAAGGTTTGGAAAAGAGAAAAGGGGGAGAAGGCGTTGATGGAACGAGAATCAGGTCTATAGAAAGGAAGAGAAATTCTGAATTCAGTCATATATCTAGAAATGATCGTTGAATGGTCTAGATTCTGAAAATAATCACAAAAATCACGTCGAGAGGACAAAAGGGGTAATTGATCTGAAAGTTAACAACAAAAATATCTAATTAAGGGTTCAACAAAAGCCAACAACTTTTCTATTGACACCAAAATGGGTTTCTTTTGAAGAAAGTGCTCAAACATATGAACATCTCCAGTCCTCCATTTTTGAGTTTCACACTTGTCTCACACACAAACCAAAATCCTACGAAGAAAGAGCAATCCGCAAATTGTCTGTAAAATGGGCAGAAGTCGTCAATAATAATATAATATTTGTCTATAATCTATCTATCTTTTCTTACATTTCTTACAATAAATAGCCTTGTTTGGGAACTTTTGGCGCATTCCCCATACAGTCCGGACCTCGCCCCTTTTGATTACTATTTATTCCGGATCATGAGTAATGAGCTTGCGGGAGAACACTTCGATTCGGAAGAAGCAGTCAAAAATTGGCTTTGAAAGTTTTTCGATTCAAAACCAAAATCCTACGAAGAAAGAGGAATCCGCAAATTGCCTGTAAAATGGGCAGAAGTCGTCAATAATAATGGAAATTATTTGGAATGAATTCAAATTTTGGAATGAATAGTTTTATGTTGAATAAATTTTAGTTCAAACTCCGGCAGTTTTCAATTCACTAACCTAATAATTTATGAATGTCTATTAGATGGTATTAACTATTGTTTTGATATTAATTGTTAACAATGATTTGATTTTCCATTGAAAACCTTGACCATTTCTTCCTTTTTCGATACTCGTTCATTGATTCAATAAATTTTAGTTCAAAGTCCCGCAGTTTTCAATTCATCAATCCAATACATCGATTTCTTAACTGTTTCTTCACTGTCAAGGTCATTTGTTTTAATATTTTTGTCTATAGTTGATATTAGCAAATAAAATTTTAGAAAATTGACTAAAGATAGAATTTCAGAGAGGGTATTGAGCTTTTCTCTCGATCTTTTCCTTTCCTGCTTTTGCAATTGCTCTAACCACTGAGCTATTTGGTATCTTTTTTTTTGCCAGAGATAAAAGAGGGAATACAAGGAGGAAGAGAAAGGAAGAAAGAGGAAGAAAGAGGAAGAAAGAAAGATAAGGAATACAACAAACAAAACAAATGTAGTCTCATTTTTCCAATCAGTGCTCAAATCCATAAATTTATCGTAAGGCAATCACTTTGTACATTCATTTATTTACATCCACTTGTCGGTTTCCCATAATCACAATCCAATTGATCCTCATGCCAATAAGTGCCCGATGGACAAGTGAAATGATTTGGTTGACCATTGACACATCGATAGAAACCCGTACAATCAGCTGGATCAGAATAGAAACCGTCAGGGATACCATTACACGAGAAAGCTGAATGATTTCCATCTTTCAAATTCAATTACTTTAAAGAAAATTGGTATCAATTAAGTTCATAAATCACATAAGACATTCAAGCATTTCGTTTTGTGGCCATTATTAACTTATGGGCCATTATTAACTAGGCGGGACTTAACGTCCCGTTTTGCCTCATAACTTTGCATGGAACTTGGCATTTTTATCCAACAACTTTCCGTGGATATTATATTTTGAGTTAATTTTGGTATCATTCGATGCGCTATTTTATTCTGCATCGAATGATAGTTAAAATAGTCAAAATCGATGGATTGGTGCTGAGAAAAACACGAAAAACCAAAAACCTCAAATTACCAACGGTAAAAAGTACCGATAGATGTTTTCGTTACAAGTTTAGTACTTACTAGTTAGGCAGAATACTACGATCAAGCATTTAAGCCTTCTTCTATTTTAGGCTGCTCAATTTAAATTTCCTTACGTCCAGAGCCGGTTGGTGGGGGCCCTTGAGTCGGTTGTGTTTGTGGGGGTCCTTTCGTGATTGGAGGCATCGTTCCAGTATTGCCCTGAAAATTGAATATACTAGTTTGTTTTCTGAACACTTACATGAATGATTTGCCCGCCCAATTCCCTTGCAATCGTCCCAATCACCGGGAAAACGACTCCACCACCGTTTGAGCATTGACCATTGAAATCGTCCAAATCCAGTGCCCAAACCATTGCACCGCCAAATCCGTTGGCTTTAATGTAATCACACTAAAGTTGAGAAGATGAGGAAGAAAATACCGTAGTCATTCAGTCTCTAGTTGAGATTTCCGGCTTTCCATGAATCTTACTTTGTTTTTAACTGATTCTGCATCATCATAGCTCCACCATTGATTCTGATAGACCAACCAGGGCACTTGATGCTCGCTATGCCAATATCTTTTCCCTCCTTGGGCCAACATTTCACAAATCTTAAATTATTTATCCTCATTGTAATTTTGATTGTAAAGCTACTTCATAATAAGTCGCGATGCCAGCTTGTTGTGAGTATGGGAGTGCGGGAGCTGGAGAATTGCCGGTGGAACCCGGTTGGATGTTGTTTGGATTCTAAACTTGTCACTTCAGTATTCTATTGTTATTCAAGCTATGTCAAGAACGATTTCACTTACAGCAAGCGTCCATCCTCTCCCGTACGGGCCAATTCCGATGACGATCTTGTTCTTGGGCATTCCTCGTCGAGCCCATTCGTTTGCTGCCCAATCCTAGAGAGGGTTTAGGGTTTATTAGGTTTATTTTAACAGTCTAAACTCTAAGTCTAAGAGATAAACTTTCTAAACTTACCGTATTCCACTTTTGTTTATCAGCAGACAATCCAGCTCTTCCATAAAGTGGAGAATTCATTCCAGTCTCACCATCCCAAGCACCCCAAAAATCATAGGACATCAAATTAATGAAATCGAGAGCACTAAAAGATAAATTTAATTCAAGAGTTAACCCAACTTTGAAAATGAAACGAAAAACAAACAAATAACAATATTTAGCTATTGTAGAGATCTTGAAACAAATTACTTGGCAATATTTGGGACATCGTATCCGTCCATATTGCTAGCACCAGCTGCCACAGCTGCAGTCATCAACAATTTCGGCTTTCCGGAAAGCCGTCCCTCAGCATCCACTGATTGGCGCAACTCCTAAAAGTTTTTCAAAGTGTTTCTTTTTGAATTTTGTTTATAAGATCCCTTACCTGCATAACAGCAGTATATTGAGCCATGTGATTTGTCGGGTATTCCCAATCTGTAAACCGGATATGGATGGCTTTTTAAATCAAAATACCTATATCAATCCCATCAAAGTTATACTGTCGCACGAAACGAAGAACAGAGTTGATGAAAGTTGCACGGTTTGTTGGACTCGAGGACATTCCCTGAAATCTGGGTATTATGAGAAATTGTAAAATTGAGAACATTACCTCAAAGAGACTTGTTCCGAAAGTCCATCCACCAAACGAGAGAAGAGTTTTCAGGTTCGGATCGATCGTCTTCAATTGGTTTACCAATGCGTACTGTCCTGGGCCTCCCCAATCCGATGGTAAATCCGAGTCATCATAGGCTCTAAAGCAGCATTGAGCAACTAGATGTTAAGCGGGTTTTTCAACTGGTTACAGATCAACTTTTATTTCCAAGTTACCCCTTTTGCATCTTTTTTTCTGTTTAGAATCACATTCATTCAGAATCTCTTACCTCACTGTGTAATCCGCGTTCATCCACCCAAAAGCATAAAGTATATGAGTGCACAAGCCGGGCACATAATTGCTGGGAGCGTACTTCCCACGGCCTTGTCTAAATATTGAAAATAACAGCGTCAAAACTAAATATCTTAACTAAGAGAACAATTTTGTTTAATACTTAAGTGAGACAAAGTTTAAGGCTTTGAAGTAATCGAAGATTTATCAAGCTTGAGCTTGATAAGCTTGAGCTTGATAAGCTTGAGCTTGATAAGCTTGTGCTTGATAAGCTTGAGGTTGATAAGCTTGAGCTTGATAAGCTTGAGCTTGAGCCTCAATACAGCTTGAGCTTTACCTGTATTGAGCCCAATTTGTGAAGTAACATGGTCGAATGTATTGCTGATTGTCGAGCACCCGATTCACATGAATCATCTCTGTAAAGTTCTGCTTTGAATACGTTCTTTGGTTTGAACTATGAATTGACTCAAAAAAATGTAAAAAAAAGATCAAAATAAACCTTCTTTCACTGGAGTTCCATATGAAATCGATAACGAGCCAACGATGAAAAGTAGAGGTAATTTCATATCTAAAATTTTGCTCTATTACTTGAAAACCTTAAAAGTATTAAAGAACAAAGTGAAACGATATATTTTTTTTGGATTCCTCGGCTTTTTATTTGGTTCCTTATCAGGGTGTGTTGACCAGATGGACGTGAATGAAAAGCTGATTAAATTCTTGGCTTCAACAAAAACGCTAAAGAATGACTTGGTGAAAAAAAAGAGAGAGAAAGAGAGAGAAAGAGAGAATACAAAGATGAGTTGCACCTTGATACAGAAAAGTACAGAAAAGTTCTAGAAATTCGGGACTTTTCAATATTTTACTTAATTTTCTATGAATTTATGGTTAACAAAGTTAATTTCTTTTGTCTGACAGTTACACTGTCGGCATTTCTCTATACTTCTGATTTTCTCTTTAATGCTTATGGCAAAACAGATGTGATAAGCGTAAAGATAAAAGTGTTGAGCTGCTTAGGCCTGATATTTATTGGTGTTAGCGTCCAAAAAATGAGATCTCTTGGGATTTTCATTTTTTTATTTGCGATTCGTGCTGGTGGGTGTAAGGCTAACCATTCTACCAGAAGGAATTCAGCCTCAACCTACAATCAATCTTATCAACAATTATCAACAATGACGGAAGCTACCCTAGGCACAATTTTTGGAGGAGCACTGTAAGGCTAACCATTCTACCAGAAGGAATGAATCCTCTGAATGAATCAGAGGAATCAGAGGAAGCGTGAATCAGAGGAAAAAAAAACAATGGTGCTATTCAATTTTCTGCTCGTTAAGCTTTCATTGCCAACGAGCACAATTGCAGTGATAGGAATTCAAGCAAAGCTGATAGAGTCACTTCGAGGAACCCTAAGTGTTCTTCTTCTAAAACTAATATTCGAAGTGATAGTATGTTTGAAGATCATGTCTATCCCAAAACAATTACAGCTTCTCGAGCTTCTCATCCTCAGAATAAACAAGAAATTCGTGCAGCACAATTTTCTTTGACTACATATAATATCTGTACCGAAGAGCCCATTCAGAAGAGTACATTGTGTTTTTCAGCCTTTTAAATGAGCCTTTTAACCTTTAATCTTCAAACATACTATCACTTCGAATATTAGTTTAACCGAAGAGCCTTTTGAATGAGATGAGCCTTGTTTATCCTATCAATTAATGACCCCTCCATCAATTTGTATCCCTTCAAATAACTTTTAAGTTTTAAGTGTGATCTAATAGGTTGATGCATAAGTCTTTTCGTTTTTTTCGTACTTCTGTTAAAAGGTAACAAATCCACCAATTAATCTAAAGTTCCCCCAAAAAAAAGGTTGTTCAATTTGAAACTTTTTAAATGAATTCGGTCCACTTTCAAGAAAAAACGAGGAAAAACGAAACCTTTTTCGTAAAAACAAAAAACCCCGGGAAAAATGGCGAAGGATTCCTGAAAATTTGGCGGAAATAAAGTTTCCCTCCCTTTATCTATTGACACGAAGATAGGTTCTTTGGGTTAGCTAAGGCACACCGAGTCCTTCCCTACCCGACTTCACCTCAAGAAAACCCGGGTAAAATTTTTAAACCCGTTTTAATTTTGCAGAAGATGTTTCTAGAAATCGCTTATTCGTTTGTTGTGGGAACGCACAAAGGAAAAAAACCTTCATACCTAATATTATATTTTATTAATAATAAAGTATTTTTATAAACTCAAAAACCTCAAAGATACAAGGTTATAGAAAAAAAAGGTGCCATCAAAAGTCATCAAATCAAAGTCAATCATCAAAAGTCCCGATTACCCAAGAGCTAGAAATTTTTTGGAAATTGTAAGCTTTTGAAGTCAGAGAATCAGAATTCAGTCGGTTTTGTGTGTTCTTTTCATGTCGCTCTTAGGAAAAAGCAGCGTCTGGCACACTGCCCTAGGTAGAGCAACCGAAAAAGCTCTCAAGTCGGTTTAATTACCCAAGGTGTGTCAGAAAGCCGTGCCCACAAAGTACGGAATCCATCCATAAACAACTTTCACTAATAATTCATGGAGAAGATTTAGATCAGAAAAGTGAAATGATTAAAATTATAGCGAAAACATCCGCCTTTTTTCTTTGGAAAGTTCTCGTTTCGGTTTGAATGTGCTCATAAATTTTCATTTTGATTCACTCAATTGTTTTGTTTTATCTTTGTTTCATTTTGCTCGATTTTTCTAGTTCTATTAGAAAGCTTATTCATTCTCTTGTTCAACTTATTATTTTATTCAACAAAACATTAACCTTGCATTCAGCAAGGCTAATGTTTTGTTGAACTGTTGGCTAATGATTGAACAATGTTTTAAAACAATTTGAACATTTTTCGCTTCTAGTATTTTAACAAACCATCAATTTTGATTTAAGAAAGGATTTCGAACGGTAAATGGCGATAAAATCGATATTTGCTCTGACGCAAGATGGAGAGCTTGTTGCAGTTTTGCTATTTTGTAGCAACTAACCTTTTGCTAATCTTTTTAAAGTCTTTTAAGAAAATCTTTTCCATTAATACGTCTTGATTTCCATTTTCCTAACACGTTTATCTGTATAAACACAAATAAAAGGATAAATGATAAAATGAATGTGATCGATGTGCATTGATGATTGTGCAAGGACGAGGAGATCAGTTGGGAGTGGGATGCGGATGGGATAGAGGGCCTGGGCAAGCCGGGAATGGTGATGATTGAGGGGACACTCGTCTTCACAGGATGGTCAATCTAAAAAGTTTTTCATTAGTTAAATTGGCTTTAGTCTAAGCCTGAGCCTAAGTCCAAGCCTAAGCCTAAGCCCGTAGCGAATTGCAGCAATGCTTTCAAGTTTTAAATGCTAAAGAAGACTTTAAATTGGTGACTAATGGGATACGTCAAAGTATGAGGGATAAACAGTCGAAAAACTGTTTCGTTTAGGCGTACGGTATCCAAAATGGCTGTCCATCTGTCTGTCTATCAACTTTTATATAAATTTTTATACTTTTAGCTTTTTCAATAATGCTAAATGCTGGCATAATGAAGAAAAAGTCTTTCAAAAACTTTCAAAACTCTTTTCCACGACTCACCAATAATTTGATTGATGAATGTTGATGTTAACGTTGAGATGTTTGTAATTAGCAATTGAGAGAATTGTTTTTTTTTTCTCAATTTACTGAATGAAATGGAAATTGTCACCGCCTTGTGGAGACGCCATGTATTCGGCAAGCGAGAGACCCATTGAGGCTAAAAATTTGAGGGGATTAATCTAAAAACAATTTCCAAATGAAATCATTGTTATAAAACTAATAAGCTAATGATTTATTGTACAAGAAATACTTACGACTTCTCTTGGCCTTTGACAAAAGTGCTCTGTAAACCCTGCTGATGACCTCGTCTCCTTCCTGAAACAATCAATTGACAGAAAAAGGTTTAAATATCAAAAACTAGACAAGCTTCTGGCTGAAAAGCATTGCTTTAAAGTTACCAAACATAATAAGAGTCTTAATACCTACCGTAAATACTGTACCCCACCCTCATAATGACGGTGGGGAGTGTTGCGTAGTCTAGCTTTGAACGAGTTTTTCTCGACACTGGTTTATGCTACAATGCGCGCTTAGGTATCAAAAAATAGCTGAAATTCAGGGCTATTTTTTGATACTTACACGAGCATTGTAGCATAAACCAGTGTCGAGAAAAACTCGTTCAAAGCTAGACTACGCAACACTCCCCACCGTCATTATGAGGGTGGGATACTATTACAGTATTTACAGTATATAGTTCTTATAGTTAGAGTTTTATTATGCAAAATTTGACCTCAAATCCAAAAACGCTGACCGCCAACACACTGAGGAAAACGGCGATGAGGAAGAACTTTTGCATTTCTGTGGGGCGGACGGGGTACCTCAAAGTATTCGATACTGATAAGCTGATTGAAAATTGAAAATTGAGCAGAAAAATCTAAAGCTTCAAATAGTAAACTATATGAAAAACATATCAGTATTAAAGAATATTAACAATTCTAAAATCTAGACAAAAAGAACTCGAAAATGAAGCCCGTTTCAATTATCCAACATACCAAAAACGATACAAAAATCAGCAACTACAGTAAGACAAAAAGAGATCTAGAAAGATGAATAAATGAATGAATGAAATGCAAATAGAAAGCTTATCTTTTATATTCCCCAATGTCGATTTGATTGAATTCCCTGTGAACCATCTGAGCCCCATTGTGTCTTTGAGATGTCTTTGAGATGTCTTTGAGATGTCTTTGTCTTTAAGATGTCTTTGAGATCCCTTCGAGATCCCTTCCCAACCTTCATCCAAAAGAAAACTCAATTATTTGTCTCAAAAATTATTACATCACTATGTTTATTTAAGAGATTTAAAGGATTTTAGGAATTCAGGAAATAGAGAAAGAAATGATGGCGTCGATTTTGGTTCCGGAAACGGAATTGAATTTTTTGGGGAGAGGGTGGGTGAAGTACTTGAGGATAATTTGATTAAGAAAAGCTTTGCTTGTTATATCGCAAAGATAGTGGAATACTTAAAGTGGAGAATAATGACCAACTTGTTCAATAATAACCTAGCAATAATAACCAACTTGTTCTACTTGAAAATGTAAATCGAATTCTCAGCTCTATGAACAGCTTAGCAAACTCAAATGTGACGTCAAAGTTTCTCAATTTTTTTCTATGGAAGTTGGGATGCTCGACTCACTAACAAGGGCGTCTATGTTCGGAAGTGGACAAACTTTCAACTCTAGTTTGTTCCCAAGTGAATCAAAGCAATTGTCGGTCAGACTTGACTAGTCAAAAACACACAATGACATCAGAATGGAAGAAACATTTTAAAAAAAAAACATACACTGCATATATATGTTGTGTCTGATTTAGATTTCCGTCCGATTTAGATTGAATCGAAATCGGACGTCCGATTTAGATTGAACTTATCGCGGACGTCCGATTTAGATTACAGTCTAGGTCGGACGTCCGATTTAGATTCAATCTAAATCTTATATAGATTGAACAATAATACGTCTTATATATTGTTAACGCTAATAAATTGTTTCATAGTTGGGTTTTCTTTTCAGAAAAAGACAGTAACAGACCTTTGAAAAATGCAGAAAACTACAGAAAACGCTTAAGAACATATATTAAGCAATGTTTTATATTATTGTTCAATCTATATAAGATTTAGATTGAATCTAAATCGGACGTCCGCGATAAGTTCAATCTAAATCGAACGTCCGATTTAGATTCAATCTAAATCGGACGGAAATCTAAATCGAACACAACATATATATATATACTTTATTCAATTGAATATCGACAAAACAAAATGACAATAATTACCCGGGACACCACTCAAAACACACCCAAAAGAGAAATAGATACCTCAAGAAAGAATGACAGAGCAGTCAAATCAATTGCCGAAATTGCGGCTTTAAATCTAGCATATACAATAAAGATGTACTTAAAACTATAAAAAGTTTGGCTAAACTATGAAGCCATTTAATATTAAACTTTAGAAAAAATACTAGTATTTAATTGGAGGGATATGGACAATTCAAATAGTCAAGACAGAAACGTTTGTGCATTCTGTGCAAAGAATGAAGGGCAACCACGAGAATGATCGCAGGAAATGAGGGAATTTGGCTCAATTTCCTTTCTCGGTTCAAATACCCAATAATAGTTGCAAAGAAGAGAATTCTTCGTGGACAAGACCGGATTTTCACGATGAAATTTGAGAACTATGGTTTCGAGTTTCGGTGACTTTTTCGGTAATTTTGGCAATATTTTAGCAATATTTTGTCCTCTTAAAAGTGATGTGATTGGGTAAAGAAAATGGGAAATCAAATTTCAAATGCAAATTGTTCGGTGTCCATTTACGGATCTTTTCCCAGAGCTTTTCCCGTTGAATTTAGCTCTCAATTGGCTTAGTCATTAGCGAACGTGGAAATTTGAGAATTTGTCAAAAACACTCAATGATGGGGAAAAGGAATGGAAATGGGTAGAGGGCAGAGAAGGAACGATCGAATTTGTCTTGGATTTAGGAAGCTTATTAGGGAATGGTGATTCATTGGTAAAGTAGATCTTGAAAGCAAGCTTTGGATCAAACAGATCAAAGATGAGTCGTCAAAAATCCTGGAAATCTCAGCTCTAACACTTAGATGAACTGCAGTACAAGAGGAATCGGGATTTAGCTAGCTGTTTACAATATTAAATGTAAAGTAAAATAAGTCTTAGTTTAGATACAATACTCACAGTACTCTTACAATGATTATATCTCGGTTTCAGGAATTGAGTGAACCTACCGTAAATACTGTAATAGTACTCCACCTCCATAATGACGGTGGGGAGTGTTGCGTAGTCTAGCTTTGAACGAGTTTTTCTCGACACTGGTTTATGCTACAATGCGCGCTTAGGTATCAAAAAATAGCTGAAATTCAGGGCTATTTTTTGATACCAAAGACGCATTTTTTGAAAGTACGGATGCTTTGCAAAAAATGAAATACTAAACTTCTGCGACTACGCGACTATACGAGGGGGGTGGGGTACTATTACTGTATTTACGGTACGTATACAACAGTATTTACGGTATGTCTTACAATTAGATCTTTTATTCATCCCCCTACTTATTTATGATATACATTAGTGTTTCTTTACCCAAATCTTCGAATTCTTCATTGATATCCTTGTGAAATCTCTCTCTCAAAGGCAATGATACCCTCATTTCCTTATCGTTTTCCCTTCTCTCAAAGATCCGATGAATATCCGTAAAAATCCATACTAATGATTTATTCTCTAATCTTTTTAGTATTACCTTTAGTAGCTGCTCAAGGTAGTAAGATTTCAAGGTTTTTCAAAATTATATTATTAGATGAGTATTTTGGAGTACCATTGGGCTTAATTAAATACAAGAAATGGAATACATCGGCTGAGGTCTTTGCTGCTGATGATCACACTTTGGTGCTCACTCATTTCGATCATCAACCATTCGAGGCTGGATGTAAGTTTTGGGAAAGTTAATTGACAAAAAGTGGCAGTAACTAATGGATATCATTGGATATACAGTAGTACTTTTAGCAGCTACTTTTAGACTGCAAAAGTAGGAAAGAACTACAGTTAGTCAAGATAACCTTGTAGAAATCTAATCGATTCCTCTAATCCTGTTGGTGCCCCACGGTCGAGTGGCTAGAAGTCTTGTATCCTACTCGGATCAGATCCCAAGGGTTGAAGATTTAACTCTTTTTCCATATACATTTTGTCTCTTCAAGATCTTTAGGGCTATTTATTCAAACAAAAAATACATAATCCCTACGGATGTATACTTGAGGTATCTCTTTGATGGTCGGACCAGCGAGGAAAAAGGATCAAGGCCGGACTGTCACCAATGGAGTTCTTTTACCCTACTCAAAACCGAACTTTGCATGGGATGACTTGGAGATGCTTAAGAGATCAAGAGCAAAACGGTAAGAGGAATTTAGTAATGAGATTGGTAATGAATTCAATGACAAAAATCTGAATTTGGATACTTTCAAGTTAAGCTAAAACATAGAACTACTTTGGAGACTCTATTGGAGGGTTTGCACTGAGAAAACTTGCAGAATTCAAAAGTTGAAGCCTCTGGAAAACTCATAGCTTATGCAAGTGATTGAAAAAGCGAAAAAAATGATGTTTCCCAAAGTTTGTTGACCGTTAGACTTTAGTCATGTGTTCCAGCACATTATGGAGAGTTGGCCTCGATTCGCTCATTTACGTTTGGAAGAAAAGAGTGAGAAAAAGAAAAGCCGAAAAGGATTTACCTGAAAATATGCAAATTTAGAGCCAATGGATAAGCCGATGGAGGAACGGGGAATGGATGGGGTGAGGGGAGGACATGGAGTGAGGGGAGGACATGGAATGAACGATGGGATTCATTTGGAGATGAAGGATCGAGGTAAAGAAGGTTTGGGTGACTTCATTTGAAGGTTCAGCTTGGAGAAAAGTGCAAATTGCAAGTTTTTGAGTGTAATTTTCAGTCAATTTTAGAGCCACTCAAGTCCGACAACTCAACAACAGCGCCGCCTTTGGTGATTTTGAGGTTTGATGGAGATTGCGTGAATTTTACGCATTAGCCAAGTTTTTTTTTGAAACAAAATCTAGATGAAGTCTAGTTTTTGGAAACAAAATGAGCTTGACATCATTTTAAAGAATTGTTTTCAAAGCTTAGGCTAAAAAAAGTGATTTAAAAGTGGCCTTAACTTTGACAAAATGACGTAAGACGTAAGTCATTTTGAAAGCTCTTAAATTTTCGCTAAGTACAGTAAGTTTTTAGAAAAGAAAATGTTGTAAAGAAAATGATGAAGGAGAAGATGGAAATGAGTAATATGAGACGGTTGATAGAAGAAGGAATGAATAAAGAGAGAGATCGATTCGAGGTGAGTGTGGTAATGACAAGTCAAGGTATTCAGCTAATGACAAGTCAAGATATTCAACTAATGACAAGTCAAAATATTCAGCTAATATCTTGTAGGAGATGCCCGGAAAAGTGATGACAAGTACAATGGATTTGATGAAAGAAGAAGGAAAAGGTAAAAGAAGAGAATGAAGATTCTGATGAGATCGAACTCGTTTTCGAGAGAGGACCAGGTAGATAAAGAAATAAAAGATAAAGAAAAGATAAACCTTACTATTAGGTTAGAAGCTTTAGAAATAGGACAAGTACTTATTTTGGAATTATTCGGAACGCAACTAAAGCCTATATTCCGTACTTCATTGTGTTTTAGGACTTCGAGTAATGACCCCAGAAGAACTCGATCATCTCCGAAAGAAGTCTAGAAAATTGGCGAAAACCGAGAAAAGTCTAAAGATCTTGAGATCAAGCGATTTTAGCTCAATGGATAAGGAAGCTACGGTGAGAAATAACACTAGAATCAGTTCCAAACTTTGAACTCCATTCCAATCTAATTTAAAATCTTAAAAATTCAAAACTCAATCTGTAAACCAAATTGAATTTGCGATGATTTAGGAAACTGATGTAGGAATTGTGGAATTGGAAGAGGATGGAAGTGATGAAGAAGATTCGATCAAACTTGCAGAGAAGATCTCAAAAATGATTGAGAAGAAGGAAAAGGAAAGAGAGACGTTGGAGATCGTTGTGAACAAGCAAGAGAGAAAAGAAAATGATGTAGGTCACAATATTGAAGTTTATTAAATTTTACTGTTGATGGTCAAGAAAAAAAAGGGACAAGAGAAGGCGAGAGAAGATGGGAACGTTGTTAAAGCAGGCATTGGAAAGAGTGCGGGAATTGTTGTTGTTAAAGGGATTGGAAAGAGTCCAGGAATTGTCAAGGTTTCTTTACTTCAATATCTATTGTTTAATCATACAATATTCAAAACCTTTTTACAAAACTCTTGAATTTCTTTTTTAGAAAGGGAAGGCTATAATGCAAACAAAGAATCCTTTGAGAACATCAGCTACGGTAAGTTTAGATTTGAATTCAATGCAAATTCTTAACTTCAATCACTAATAAAAATAAAATTAACTTAATTGTTAAGCAAGTTTAGACTCTCCAAACAACTATGAGCACAGAAATGTCATTGAAGACAACTAGAGATGAACAATTCCAACCCAAATTGACAACAATGATGGAAATGCAGGTCTACCATTGTCTTTCAACAAATAAACACAATTTTGAAGTAAAAGTGTGTCGGCTCAAAGGTAACACTGAATATCTGATCGCCGAAAGGGACTCAACGGGGAATTTGTTATTGGGGAAGAGGAGGAGGAAGTAGGAAACATTAAACTTTCAAAGTCAAAAACAATTGTTAGCTTAATTACCGAAACTTAACAATACCACTTGAAAGAACTTGAATCTATCCCACTAAAGTTATCAAAAGTTCAAACTTTTAGCCAACAATCACAACCACTCAGCGCACAAATGACGAAACAACACTTGAAGAAATTTTGCAAGTCAAAGCCAAACCGGAAGAGGTTAGTTTTCTAAGGATTTTATGGGGCTCATCGAATCCCACGCGACTTTGTCCACATGTCCAGACGTTCCTCTTGGTGACGAGAGGGAGAATCCAATGAAATCCCCATCATTTCTTTCTCAACTTATTGCTTTTTTCATGAATTTGTGAGAAGACATGGGATTCAGGGTCTAAAGACAAATCCAACACAGTTGATGACGTTTTTGATGGGATTGAGAGATCAATTCAGAGAATGAAAATGTCTGATAGAGGAAGATAGACTCAAGTTAAAGAATATCAAGAACTCCAATATCCATAAGATGTCCTCATAAAAATTATTATGAACTATTGTTTGAGTTTAGACAACCACTACAGCAGCTCCGATGACCACAACAGTCAAGATTGAACCGACTACAGCGGGTAAAAAGAACACTTTGCGTATATGTTGCGATCGGATAATTACGTTTACCCTGAAACAATTTATTTGTTAGAACACGATGACGTCGAAATGAAAAACGAAGAGAAAATTGCGCAGACCGAGACTTCTCCTTTACTTGAAACGACAACAATTACAGCAATTGGGAAATTCGAGAAGAAGAAAGGTTTGGTTTGGGGATTTACGACGATTTAAAACATTTAGATGATGAGATGGAGGTGTTGTTGAAGGAAATTGGAGTGAAAGATCGGAGTGCAAAGATTGAGGTGAGTGGAGGGAGGGGGAAGGTTGGGGGGAGGTTGGGAAGGAGTTCCTGAATCTTGGCTCAATCAAAGAAATGTGTTTATGAAGAAGGGGGAAATGGGGAAGGGTGTAAAAATTGTTGGAGACTGGTATTTGTAGGTGTAAAAGGTTTCTGGAAAGCGTTTGTTTGATCGTTTATGGTTGTTTACAAGATTAGCAATGTTGCTTGTTCACTTGTTTAGAAAAATTCTGTTTAATTAACTTGAGAACTTGAGATGAAATGTCTTTCTAGAATCGCAAACCAAAATATCAAAAACTGGATGTGCTCAACCAGTTCTCGATTCCGCAAATCAATGACGGGAAGGCGGCTTTTCTACTCACAAATGGCGCCTCATTGGCTGACTACCGGTGGATTGGGTTATACAATCAGTGTACAAAGGTAAGTGGTCAAAAATAGAATCCATTTATGTTGTGTACAATTGTTTTCGCAGTGGATGGGGAAATTCTTTAGGAACCAGTGCCACTCATTTCGTTGGATGGACTAGACGCGCCACGAGAAGAGATCATTAGTCCGATAAAAGTAATTGTTTACTTAGAGGATTAGAGCCAAGAATTAGCAGATTCAAAGTACATTTGTTTAGAGCTCAAATTCCAGGGTAAAAACAAGCACATCTCGTCGGGTCCAGTGAGGATTCTCAACTGCAACACGATTCTCATTCCCGATTTTCGATTTGTGGAGAAAATGGAGAAGCCGGGTGGGTATTACCATAGTTTTAAAAGGAATGCAAAATAAAAGCTTTTGAAAAACTTATCTAGATTCATACTTTTATGTGGGAATCGGCCTGTTTCCGAACAAAATCGAGGGACAAAAGAAGGCGCGAGTGCTCGGATTTGAGGGGTTTGTTCGAGGGAATTCTTCGAGGGATATTCGACTTGATTAATATTTTAAGACATTAAGCGTATCTAATCTTATCTATCTTTTTCATTCACTCAAAAACCTTCAGAAATGAACCCCTCGAGAACTATCACGGTGATGATGTGATGATTCGATTGCCGGCTGGATTGAGAACTTTTGATGTCGACTTTTTGGCGATTTACAATGAGGTTGGAAAGTAGATAGATTAGAGAATAGCTAGGGATTATGGTATTCAAGGAAATGAGATATTGAATACAAATTTCAGGCTGAACGAGAGTACTTTGGATTCGTCACACTACCGAGTGTGCTTGTCCCACCATGTGCTGAATGATAAATCTTTTATAAACTCGATAAAGCTTTTTGACAATGAATGTTGCCATGACATGAATTCTTATTTATTTTGCTTTTTTGTTACCCCCCTTTCGAGGGGTGTGCGCCGATCCCGCCGGTAAGTGCAATGGCGAGCCGACGCTGTACGGTGAGAAGCAAGCTTCTACAAACCGCACCCGTTCCAAAAATTGATTAATCTCGATGAGTTCAATAGAACTCGTACCGGAGACTAAGCCGATAAGAACAGATACTACACATTGATCTTAGCCATAAGCCAGAAGCGATGACAGAGGGTGGAAAGGAAACTATATGGCGAGGGAACGTGCGCCAGATGGAACGCGATTACGCGACGCGAGAGAGAACGCACTGCGAGCAGTCGAAAGAGACCTTGGGACTGGTAAATGCAGAATTTCCAAAACTTCGCGATTTCTTACACTTTTTATTGTAATTTTAATTTAATTTAAATTTACTTTTTTATTTCAGAACCCGGTTAACTTTCTAGAACAGATTCAGACATTTTAATTTACTTTTTTGAGAATTTTAAAGCAAACGCGAAAATCAAAACAAAGGACTGCAGTAAGTCGGAAGTTTTAAATGCTAGCTTTTAACATTAAATTTACTATTTATCGCAAAAGTACAAATAGCTTTTGGCTCATTCGTTCATTGGCTCATTTATCTGCGTTTCGCTCATTTTGGCATTTGGCGGTTCACAGCGCTTTTTTTGTGCCTTTTTCTTTTTATCTCTTTCCCCTCTCCGAAAGACAAATAAACGAGACATTCTCTCAACAAAACCGGCCCCAAAAATACATGTCGTCACGTGTGCTTTTTTTGTATTTTAGCATTTTATTTTAAAAAGACTCGATTTCATAACTTTCTACCCTCACGATTTTGAAACTTTGCAAGAATGAATCAGGATTTCCCTTGATTACATCATGTCGCTTAGTTACCCGAGTAGGAATTAAGAGTTTTAACGTCGTTCGAAAGTTTTATAGTTTGACTTTTTTAAGTTGGAAAACTTTGAAATTTCTAGCAAAACAATGTATTTTATATTTTCTAAAGGCTTTCTCTTTTTTAAATTGACGTTCACGTAACATTTTTTTTCAGATTGTACTCGCAAGAAAGATGGCCAAAAAATATCACGCGCAGTGTTTTGATGGTGTAACCGACATTTCAAATGTACGACGTTGTATCCGCGAACAACATCCCGTGCTTGTTATCATGCGCGGATTACCGGGATCGGGAAAATCCACCATTTCGCGGTGAATTTAGTTTTGTTTTAAGTTTAAAATTTTTGATAATTTTTCACTGTAGTAATAAAGTTTAAAATGTAGAGATCTATAATGTAATTATTTCTATAGGGAGCTCGCACAAATTTTGCCCGAGGAAAGCCGAATTTATTCAACGGACGAGCTCTTCATGGTGAACGAAAAGTATTGTCACGACTCGGCTCTTCTCACCGAATATCACTTGAAAAATCAGAAACGAGGTATTAGTTTGAAAACTGTTACGATTTAAGTTCTGTTATTGTAGCAAAAGAAGCGATGGAAAACGGTGTAAAATTGGTGATCATCGACAACACAAACATTAAAATTGAGCATTTACAATTCTACGTGTTACAAGTTTGTTTCTACTGCTTACTAATTTAGGTTTTTAAATTTGGATACGATGTTTTCTAGATATTTTTTAGGTTCTGATAAAAGATTCATCCTTTAAAAAACTTTATTTTAGGGTTTGCGTTCATTATACGAGGTGTACGTGCTTGAATCGACAGCACCGTGGGCTTGGAAAGTCAGTGAATGCGCTAGGTTAGTTTTAATTGCTCCCCTTGACTACTTATTCTTATTAAACCTAATTATTCGTCATTTTAGAAGAAATACACATGACATGCCGAAAGCTCGAATTAAAGCGATGGCTGATTCGTATCAGAGGATTTACAGCTTTCATCATTTACTGATGAATATGGGTTACACGTTGAAGTTAGTATGCTTTTAAAGAAGTTGTTAAAATGTTAATGTTTAGAATTCAACCTCCACTATTCAGCGTGGAAGAGTCGAAAATGATAATAGAAGAAGTGATCCCTGAATCATCGACGAATAATAGCGACTCAGATAGAGGTATGCGGTTTTCAAACAAAGGTGCTGTTCAATTCGTTTTTAGATTCTGGAATCAGCTCAGCGCCATCAGAAGCAGCTTTTAAACAAATTAACCAAGAACTAGGTATGGCTGAGTATTTTTTAAAAGTTAATTATTATTTTAGAGGCCCTGAATCTCCCAGAAGTTGTTGAAGTTAACGAGAAAAAATGTTCTGTCGATCGGTTGTCGCCAAATAACAAAAAAGTGCCGCTTGGGCCGCCGCCAGGATTCGAATTTAAAAGTAAGTAGAAAGTTTTAGGAAGTTTATGTGAATCATTTAGAAAACTTGTTTTCTCTTATGCCGGAAGTGCGTGTAACACATATCGATTTGGAAGTTCGAGCCTGTGGAACGCAAACGAACGATTGCACTACGTTAGTTACTTTTAGTGATTAAAAAAGTCTTGTTTTTAGCATTTTGCACAATGCTGGCTATCCTATTGAGCAATTTGTTTTTGAGGAAGAACCAGCGATTTTGAAGAAAGAAGTCACACAAAAGCAAACGAAAGAGAAAGGAGAGCAAGAGATGTAAGTTGCCATTCCTACTATTCTTGAAGTTTTTGAAACTCTGAAAGTCATTGTTTTAGATTAGGGTGGTACGATGAGATGGATCTTTTCGTTTCACTTTTTCCGGAACAACCGCAAGAGCTGCTCTTCCATTACTATTTACTTTTTGGGTAAGTCTAGCAAGATCAAAACAAAACTTCAAAAGTCTAAGTTGGCAACTAACTAGCGTATAAAAAAATCCCCCTTTCCAGACTAATCGATGCAGTTAGGATGATGATCGATTTAAACTATTCGCCAGAATGGGAGAACGAGCCCGTACCGGTGGGAAATGTCTTGATGACAATTCAGCTTGAACTATTACCAATGATACACGAACTAACACAAAATTAATGTTATTTAATCGATCTCTCAATAGCAAGTCAACAAAGCTTCAACTTTAGAATCTCTTCTGTTGGGAAACGGCTCTTTCCAGTGAATCATGTACTTCAATCCACGGTTTAAAATTATTTTAATCTAATATTTGCTTTGTTTTTAGGTGTTCCATTGCCGCTTATTGCGCCTATCGAACAGCCTGAGGTTGACCCAAAAAGGGGTGTGTTTAAGACTTTGTAAAATTTTCCATGTTGGTGTTTTAGCTTTTCCGGCCGAGGTTTTGAATCAAATGATGGAGGTCCCAATGGACAACGATTTTGCTGCTGTTATTTATTCGATTCTTGGTTAGTGGTTTATTTTGTTCTTTACCAATTGCTACTAACTTTAGACGATTTGCAAAAGATGCCATCACAATTCAAACCTGTTCAAATGAGGCTTCTGCTCTACCTTCATATGGCGTTTAATGGTTATTCTCTGAAAAAGCCTACCGGCGAAGAATTGGCAATGATTGCGGGTTGGGATTTTGCAGATTTAATTTCTTGTTCAAGTATGCAAAGGTATTTTCAGCTCCCGATTTGCCTGGTTTGTCAACATTAGAAATAGAAAGTGACGGTGAGGAACGATGTTTGCCGATCAACGACGAATTTATGGGACTACTAGATTTATTGTTTGGTAAGTTTTAAACGTAAGAATTATTTTCATCAAGCGTTTTAGGTCACCAATATCCTTCTCGTGGCTTTGATCGCCCGTTGCCCTACTGGTTGCTGCGCACGTTCTTTGTGGCCATTCAACCAAATAATGATGCGCTTATAAAGAGATCGATAGGTAAATTTGGTTTTTGAGTGAACTTTGAGAACTAATTACTTATTTTAGTTAGAGTTCTACGTATAAACATATGGAAGTGAAAATTTCAGAAAGTGACGAAGAGTTTGCTCGTAGGCTGCAGGCTGAAGAAAATCGAATGCACGGAATACCAAACAATACGGTTGGTTCTAATAATTTTTTTTATCATTTGTTAATTTTTTTTAGCCAAGGAGAGCTTTAACGTGGAACGAAAAGCTCAATTTGAAGGAGTTGCAGGAGAAATTTTCGAGGATCGAAGGAGGCTTTATCGAGGAACTCTTCTATGATTATGGGTACGTTTTCATAATTCATTTTTTTGTATTATTACCATGTTTTTAGATGTAACGCTTCAATCATTGAGAATATGCTGAGAGTTCAATTTGGGACATCGACCAGTAAAGAGCGCACCTATACACCAGAACTTCAGCAATTTGAGGTAAGTTTTATTAGTTGGAAACATTGAAACCTTTTGACAGTTTTGGTTAGTAAAGTGCGATTTTAAGGATAACGTATCAATTGCATAGCTGTATAGTGTCAAGCGTATAACTTGTCTTTTAGAAATTCGATGTTGTTCCAACTTTTCCGAGCCTCGAAGAAGCGCAAGAAGCGGCTTTGGTTCAACGAGAGGCTGCGACGGATCTGCGAAATAAAGAGGCTGAACTTCGTAGGAAAGCACAGACGTATGTAAAATTATTCGACGGTTTGTAGCATGCCTTAAAATAGTCATTATATTCAGTATTGAATATTTTAGGCACCGCATAAATCCACAAACACGTCAAAGTTCTCAGCATTATATCAACGAGGTTTTTGTAGTAACCTTTTTCTTATAAAACTGTTTTAGGCAAATAAGTATCGTGATCAAGCAAAAGAGTACGAAAAGCAGTCTGAAGCGATATTAATCAAGTAAAGCTTTTGATAATTCTTGAGATTTTCTCTTTTAGACACAACGAGAAAGCGGCTGTACTCGATTTTCATGGAATGCTAGTGAAACCCGCAATAGCGACTCTTAAAGCAAGATTGAAGAGTGCAAGCCGTTTGTAATAATTTATTTTCAATTAATTTGCTTTTTTAGGTTTATCGCCGCAGCAATTAGCTACCTCCACGCGACGACTTCGAGTTATTACTGGTTACGGTGGGTGTTAGACTGCATGAAACATTAGAACTATGCTGATCGCTTTTATTTTTTATTTTAGGTAAGTCCAATGATGGAAAATGTCTAACAAAAGCTGCAGTGAAGCAGTATCTGGACGCTCATAAGTACAGGTGTGTCTTTTGAGCAAAATGATCATTTTTCATAAGACAAACTGCTTTTAGGTATTACATGGATAACCAAGGAGAATTTGTGGTCACCTACTAGACTCTGCTAGAATATTTTTGTTTTGTTCTTTAGCTAATGTAAAATTTTATTTTTATCTTATGTAAAAAATCGAATTGGTTAGAAGAATTTCAGTTAGCTAACGTTTATTGCTTTCTTCCCGCCGTTTACCTCTAATTAGGATTTTCCCATTTGCTCAATATTCTATTTTTATTTTTTAATACTTGTCGTTAATCTCTGTAAATAGCCGGCTGGCTCGGGCATGTTAGTTGATATCTAATATTTTTGGGTTTATTTGCGGCTAAAGTTTTTTACAGAGTTCTATTTGATAAATGTTTTGCTATTCTGGTAAATAAATCTTTATTGGAAAATAGAACTGACACAAACAGCCAAAGGTAGGTAGTATAGTGCCCATGGATAAATGCGAATTTTTTAAGCGAAGCAAATTTGTCGCCAGACACGCAAGGACTCTGTGCAGAATGCAACAATTTGACTAAAAAAGACTTTTCGGTCGGAAAATTGACTGCAGCTGCACGTTCATGCAACCAGCTGTGCTCTTTTTACAATCTTACATGTATTTGTGAATTGTGATAGCTTTCTGGGGAAATTCCGCGAGTACAGCTGATTCATTCATTGTTTGCGAGATTTGCATTGAATAATTGATAAGGATTGAAGGGAAATTTGCGTGGGAAAACCCCGGTAGAAAAAAAAAAAGTAAATGAGTAATATGTTAATTGACATTTCCTTCCATTTTCTGATTCAATCCGGAATCTGACAGCGCCCATTTTAAAGCTTAAAATAGAAATATTCGAGAAATTTTGCATGATCTCTTTGTCATTTTGTCCAATTCAGGTGATTTTTTCTGTAGCTTATCTTTGGTTAATTGAATTTTTACTTTTTTCGTTTACTTTTCAAATGTAATTGTAAATGACAGCTGATCTGTCTTAGCTATTACAGGTGTTCTCTCAAATCGGAATAGAGATCTTTTTTTTCATTTGTAAGCATTACTTTTCAAATCTATCTTGGAGCTAAAATAGTTTAGCTGTTGAATATTGTGGAAAACTTGAAGCTTGAGATGTCTAAAATATTCAATAAAGTCTGCTGAATACTTATTGCCGGAGTGTTGTAATAGGCTGTAATGCCAGATACACTGTAATGATGTAAAGCAGTGAGCGATCATATTCTACTTTGTACTTTGTACGCGAAAATCGAAACGCACCCATTCTGGCACGCTTGATTTCGTAACATTAAGCACATTCGCCAGTCGTGAAGTCTCTAAAAAATGCACCATGGGTGCGTTTCTGTGCTCGAACGCAAAATAAACACAAAGAATTTGACTATCATGTTTCTTTTGCTTCACATAATGAGTCTATCTGCCACTTGTCGATCCAATCTATTCCACTCATTTTTATTTCTGGACCCATTCCCATACAATTCCCTTCTCTTTTTTTTCAATTGTTGCCAAAAATATGGCAAAGTGCCCGCAATTTTCCCTCCTATTCACTTCTCCATTTTCAGCGTCCCATAGTTTTTGTATTTTCTTAGGCCGTCCTCTTTTGTATTCTTTTCTTCACTCCATTGAAATTCCCCTAGCGAACATTTGTGCACTTTGACCTCAATGGAATATTCTTTAGGGTCTAAATTTCTTTTTGTTGCATTAGTAGTACTTTTATGACTCTGTTTGTGCTAAAGACCTCTTCTACAAGAATTTATAGACATTCTTGAACATTATAGTAGATCTTGAGATCTGATAGACTAACACTAACACTAACACCTCGTAGATCTTGAGATCTGATAGACTAACACTTCGATCTTAGCATTAGTTTTTCAAATGATCGACCTCTTTTGCACAAAATCGATTCTGTGTCGTCTGTGAACTTTGCGTTTTTTTCCTTCGAGAATAATCGAGATCTTTTCGTGTAAAATGGGAAAAGAGAAGAATCTCAAAATATGCAGACAAGACGATATTTCGATCTCCTTTGTTTCCACTAGATTCCACAATAAGATCTCGCTTTCGATTTTCATTTGCTTCACTAGAAAAATCGTTTCTATACAATGAAATTGATAATCTTTTGTATTAGATGTTGCAATCGTCTTAGTGAATACATTTTCGAGAGATTTCAAGTGATTCATTTTCTAGAAAATTGCCTTTTCTCAGCATAACTTGTCATCAGCAGCATAACAATTTACTAAAGCTAATGAGTTCAAAGTAAATGCTGTTTAAAGCACTTTTAGGTAGTTTTTGAAGCCAAGAGCCAAGCCAAGCCGATGATTTTCATTTCTATTTCATTATACCAAAGTCCTTCAGCACGTTTCACATGTACAAACTTTTTGCTAAAGCTGCAATCTGCCCCATTCCGCAACTTCTCTCACTTTTTGAACTTTGCCCCACTTTGGATATTCTTCTGTTTGCGGTGATCCCTTCAAACAGACACACGTGTTTTCGATTTGATCCGTTTCTCCTTTTTTTTTCCCCACTTTCAAACGATTCTCTCAAAAATAGCCCAGGCCTTGAGGGGGGAAAAAGAACGGAGATTTTTTTTCTCAATTTCCCCATTTCTTTTGGCATCAATCCTTTTGGTGATCATTTTGTTATTCTACCAACAAATTATTATCCGATTTTCTGTAGACAATTCAATTACCGATTTTTTTCTTTCGTAAAGTTGAACTCAATTCATGTCTTTTTTTCGTGTAAAGTTCCAATTATAGAGTCAAAAAAAAAATTGTATCCGCCAGGGGTAAATAATTGGTGATACGGAAATCTTTTCGCTTTGCACGAAAATTTTCTTGACTCTTTTTGCTGACGAAATTGGCGGCTTTCAACATGAAACTGGTGTTGTACTTAGCGGCTGACTCGAGGCTTTTGTAGAATTCTCATTTTCACTTGTGATTCTTGATAGAGAAATGGTTAACGCTGATTTTCAGACGCTTATGTTCAGCTTGAGATCAGTATTTCATTGTTTTAGAATAATTTAGAATAGTTCAAATTTACTAAAATGCCTTCATTGTAAAGATGAGATACTTTTATGTTGTTCTAGACTGGATTTAGCTTCAAAATCTAGCTTCGGAATTTAGCTTCCTGTTTGCTTTGAACAAAATTGATATAATAACGATCTACTACTTCTTATCTACTTTACATACCGTAAATACTGTAATAGTACCCCACCCACCCCCTCGTACAGTCGCGTAGTCGCAAAAGTTTTTTAGTATTTTTTAGTATTTCATTTTCAAAGCGCCCGTACTTTCAAAAAAATGCGTCTTTGGTATCAAAAAATAGCTGAAATTCAGGGCTATTTTTTGATACCTAAGCCGCATAATGACCGTGCGAGAGAAACGCGTTCAAAGCTAGACTACGTAACACTCCCCACCGTCATTATTAGGGTGGGGTAGTGTATTACAGTAGGTTCACCAATTCCTGAAGGAGTTTTCTCGACACTGGTTCCTGCTCGTTTAAATATCAAAAAATAGCCCTGAATTTCAGCTATTTTTTGATACCTAAGCGCGCATTGTAGCATAAACCAGTGTCGAGAAAAACGCTTTCAAAGCTAGACTACGCAACGCTCCACACTGTCATTATGGGGGTGGGGTACTATTACAGTATTTACGGTAGCTGTTCTTTTGAAATCTTTTCCTAGATATACGGAAAACTAATAGCTTTACATTGTTTTAAATGTCCTGAAGTGAAATTTTTAATCCTTTGAGTGATCTTTAGCTCAAAAAAGTCGGGCTTTAGTTTTTAGAAAGAGATTAGGATCAAAATTTTCTCAATCTATTTCACATCATGTATTTTCACTCGATAAACGAATACAACCTATAAATTGTTCTCTAAGTTCTCGATAATCTTTCCAAAAAAGCTATTTTTTAAAAGAATTTCCTCCTTTTTAGCGTTTTGTCTATTCTCAAGCTCTCACCTTTTTGATCTACTCAAATACGATATTTTTATCACTGTAAATCAGGTATGTATCTTTTCTATTTGTTTATACTTTGTCTCCTTTCTGGAAATGAGCTCAGAAAGGGCGGTGAGATGAAAGAGATTCCTTTTTGAAGAAATGTCTCCAATTCTGAGACTTCAACCCGTCATTTTTACATATAAATCGAGTTTTTCTGAAGCATTCCTTTTGAAGAATCATGACAAGAAAAAAGAAAAACGAAACTTTAGGAAAGTTTATGGAATTCGTTGAAAGATAGGTGAATTGTTTAGCTGATGGGTTACAGTGTAACCGTTTACTTTACTAGAATGGATTATTCTTTGCAAAATTTCAACACTTAAAGCTTTCTGATGTTTTTATCCGTTTTTCAAGGCTTTACACTGAAAATTTGTACTTTTGTAAGCTTGAAACTGTGTCTGAAGTTTCTCCTAAATGATCTCGAATGATTGTTCAGTACAAATTAGAGTAGAGGATGGGTGGCTTTTTTTTTGATCTGTCTTCGCATTCAGGTGTTCCTATTTGCGCAGATCACAACCTGCTTCCACATTTCTCTATCCCTTGCTATTGTCATCCAGTGTTTCCTATCTTGATTGTTCCTGGTTCGAAGTCTTTGACTTCGAACCTGAATGATTGTTTCTCCTGAATGATCTCGAATGATTGTTCGGTACAAAATTAGAGTAGAGGATGGGTAAATATAAATATAACCCACTTTTAGCATTAACCAGCTCTTAGAGCAAAATGGTTAAAAAGTGATTGAAAAATGAGGAAAAATCGGCTTTTTTGCCACTTTTCAATCATTTGTTTCTAAGCGCTGGTTAATGCTAAAAATATGTGTTATATCTCAAAAAATAACTCACCCTTTACTTTAATTTAATACCCAAGCGCGCAGAAACAAACGGTATTGGTGCTGAGATATGAGCCTTTATTTGAGAGTAAACTTAGACGACGCGACGCTCCTATAGGTGGTGCTTCTATTAGACTGAGATCTGAGCTGAAAAAGTATCTTTATCCAGTCTAACTTAAGAATTATCTAAAAGCTTTATCAAAAAATAAACTTATATACAGGTTTTGTAAAAGTTTAACGAAAATCCTGATCTCATTGTCGATTGATTGACAATCGATTGATTGTCGATTGATTGTCGATCGATTGTCGATCGATTGTCGATTGATTGTCGATCGATTGTCGATTGATTGTCGATCTATTGTCGATTGATTGTCGATTGATTGTCGATCTATTGTCGATTGATTGTCGATTGATTGTCGATTGATTGTCGATTGATTGACAATCGATTGACAATCGATTGACACTTTCCTCTCATTTTCCACAAACATTTACGCAATATTTTCCCTCAAATCATTCGTTTAATTTCGAAAACCTTTTCACTATTACACAATCCTTTTTCCTGTTATCTGAATGGGGGAACGCCCCAAAAGAGTCTTTCACAAGAAGACACCAAAGGAATTCTTGAGGAAATTTCAGGAGAAGACTCGTGAAAACTCGTGAAATCTACATTCTGTGCAGAAAAACAAAAGTTTTTTTGATTCACAATTGATATTTCTATCTGAATCAATATTCTGAGCCCTATCGACACTTGAAATCGAAACAAAGCACACCACATTCAATTCCATTTCCTTTTCCAAGATGTATCGAGCTCTACTGATAGTAGGTAAGGATTTGTGATGTAAATTTTTATTTAAAAAGATGAATCAATGAGAAAAGGGACTTGAGAATTGATTGATTGATCTGATTTGAGAATTTTGTTTTAGATCGTCGTTTAGAATGTCGTTTTAGATCTAGCTTAGGTAGAAACAGATGCAAAGCAAATTGTAAAGCATATATCATCTCTAATCTTTTCAGGAATTCTATTGGTAACAGCTGAATCAATATCTCGACATCATCACAGACGAAGATCTCTTCCGGATGATCAATCCTCGGAAATGATGACTAAAGTGATTTCACCGAGTTGTGAACTACTTTGTGAGGCCCAATGGAAAAGCGATTTCCAGGTTGAAAAGTTATTTCATTAGTTAAGCAAAGATTTCAGATTTATTACGATAAAATGTACGACTCGGGTTACTACGATATTCCATTGGATCCAGCAGTGATCTCTTCAAAAAGCGACTTGGTCACTTTTTGTCGGCTCACCGAACAAAAGTATAATTGTTTGAAGGTTTGTCAACAGTTCATAATAGAAAAGTTTGGCTGAGAATCTTTAGTCTTTCATTTTTAGACACAATGCAAGATCACGGATTTCCCATGGACACCAGAGAGACACATTTGCAAGTTGCACGCTGATAATTTCAAAGCCAGCATCACGTGTTTCAAGTAATTTTCTATTATATTAGACTGTACAGAAAGTTTAGAAAGAAATTTTAAAACGGTTTTTATGTTATTTTGCAGAAAGATAATTGGTTTTTTTAATGAAAACAAATTGATGATTCAATTTGGTTTATTTATTGGTTTTAAACAGAACGATGTAAAGAATTAAAAGTATTTTTGAATAGCTTTCAACTGGATTGACTGAATACTAACGACTGAACGACTGACTGAATGAATAAAATGAGAATTCTTATCGACTTCTAATCTCTGAAAATTCAGAAAAACAAAAGATATTGTGCACGATGATTGTTCGAGCCTTTGCGATCGATTGACACCGAGAATCTCACCGGCTGAGAAGAGATTTATCGAGAATCGGTAAATGCTATAGTTGTATTGTAGAAAAGCTAGTTAATTTAACAAGGACATTATCAATAAGATATTCAGTTAATGAAAAAGTTTTAGGAAACTCCCCAGACAAGCAGTGAAAGAGTTCGAGCGGCAAAACTCAGCGTGTCTCTTTGTCGCTTGTCATCGATTATGTCATGTAAATGATTGAAATAATAGGCTAAAAAAATTGGGAAAACAAATAGAATTCTATTGTTTTTAAGATATTCAATAAATTTACAGGAGAAAGTGATCGAGCACAAGTGTTATCCATCCGAGAGAGCAAAAGCGCTTGAAACAGTCGCCGAATATTATGATGAGTATATGAGAAAGGTTTGTTTAAAGTTAAAGAAATTGTTTTTTAGAAATTACAATGAGAAATCTGATTTCAATTTTCAGGAATTCGAAATCTTTGCTTTACCCGATCACAATCTTTTATTCTCTTCATTGTGCAGAAGGATTACTCCAGATGAAGATGAAGTAAACATTTTTATTTGATTTTAAAATAGAAACGAACTATTTCTAATGCACTTTTAGTTTTCTTCTTTTTCTTCTAGTTCTTGTTTCCATAAATTACAGAAATTTGAGAATTAAGTGCACCAGAAAGGGTGCGTTTCAAGTTTAAAAGTAAAGGCTTTGGCAAGGAATAAGCAGCAAGAAATTGAAGTAGAAATTGTAGAAGTTCTCTAGGTTTTAAAGCAGTAAATTGTATAAATCTTCATCATTTATATACAATTTTAAACATTTCTAGGAAGAATTCGTGACTGGCAATGCCTCGTACAACAACCGGACAATGAATCGATTGATTAATGGAGTCAAAATCGTCATCCAAACAATCGAGAACAAGGAACAAGATGAGGAATAGAAAAAAAGGGACATTTATCTGAAATCTGAATCTAAAATCAACATCTAAAAGAGCTGTTCTTTGATTTAAACATCTAAAAATCAATTTCTAACTAAAACCATTCAAACTCACCCAAGTTTTTCAAAACTTTTCTTTTCGTTTTCTCGTTTTCTTTTCTTGTTTCTTTTCTTGTTTCTTTTCTCTTTTCCTTTCTCTTTTCATTTACTCGTTTTCTTTCCTCGTTTTCTTTTCTCGTTTTCTTTTCTCGTTTTCTTTTCTCTTCTCTTTTTGTGACTCCTCGCTCCACCAGTTCAAAGCATTTCTCTCTGTGCACAATATTTATTCAATTAAGCAGAAAAAAAACATCGTTTTTCCATTTGTTGCCTGTTTTCGTTGCTTTTTGATCTCAGAATTTATTTCCCCATTTCTTTTTATTGGAATCTTTGTTTTCATTTACCCATAAGGTCCGGGAAAATGATGTCGATGATCAGAAAAGTGACAGGAAAATTCATTCTAAGTTCAGGCCAAGTTCAGGCCAAGTTCAGACCAAGTTCAGGCTTACTATTTACTTACTTACAAATTATGGATTAGATTTCTAGTACAGTCTTGTATTCTGTGACAGTCGTCAAGTTTGAGTCAAATGCATAGCTTGCGTAGTTCTTGTAGTTGACAAAACAAGATTTGTTTTATCAGTATTGTTAAGTGTCATTATCCAAACGTTATCTGCAAATAGTAAGAACTATAGGTAGACTTTGTTAAACGATGCTTAACTTAAAGACACAATGGTGCCAGGCAAGGCAGAAAGGTGCCAGGCAAATCATCGCGAACTCTATTTCTAGTTTTGGATGATGACTCAAGTTTTGGATGATGACTTTAGGATAAATATTTTCCCAGATTTTCCACTTCATTCTTAATTATATCTTCAATTCAGGCTAAATATCAAGAAAATTGTAAATCGGAACGTTTGCGTGTCGTTTGTTTGGTTCAAATTTCCCATCGATTTCTCTGTGAGCTCTCAAAATGTTAAGTACAAAGGAATAACTCGAGTTTTCTCAATTTCCCTCCCAAAATTCTTCAATTCTTCAACAATTTTCCCACCTTTTGTCCACTAAATTTTCGGGTTTATGCTAAAAAAAAATTTTTTTTTATTAAAGAAAGCGATTTTCTTAGTGTTTTATGTTTTCTTTTTAGGTTTTAAATAAAAATTTTTCTTATTTTGTCATTTTCAGAATTGAAATCAATTTATTTGTAGTTGAATAATAAAAATATTTTAAAGAAAAATGAAAATTGCACATAAATTTGACGAAAATTACCCTGAATTCAAGTTTTAAAAGGCACTTTTTTAAAATTTTCTTTTTTTTGAGCAAACGGTGAAATGAAAAGAAAAAGAAGCAATAAATATTAGTAGTTAAATGAAATTCACGCAAGAGCTACAGTAGACTTTGAAGGGACTTTTAAGAGACTTTGAAGAGACTTTGAAGAGACTCTGAAGATCCTCTTCTACTCTCAAGTATCGCTTCTTTGAGGGTGCAAAAAAGAAGCAATAAATCTTAGTAGTTAAATGATATTCACGCAAGAGCTACAGTAGACTTTGAAGGGACTTTGAAGAAACTTTGAAGAGACTTTGAAGATACTCTTAAGATACTCTTCTACTCTCAAGTATCGCTTCTTTGAGGGTGCAAAAGACTGGCCCGTATGTGCAAAAGAAATGAATTGATAGAAAAAAGAAAAAAACATAACTCCAAAATCCTAATCAGTCGATGAAATTATTTGGTGTAAAGAATAGGTGAAAGTTTTGCTGATTTACTGCGTTAAGGCTTAGGCTTCGAAAAGAACTTATCAAGATTTCAAGTCTAAGAAACGATTTCAATTCCTATGAAGCCAGGTTTCCTTCAAGATTCCACACTTTCACTTCTTTATAGGATTTTTTTTCAGCAAATACTCTTCTACTTATTCGAATTCTTATTGAATTGAATTATTGAATTCCTTGAAAACCTAGAAGGCATCATTTGCCGTGTAGAGACATCCAGTGCCGGTGAGAACACGAGGAACGATTGAGAAGAGAATTGGAAGAATGAGACATTGAATGAGAAGGGAAATTAGGAAATGAATGAAGGATAGCATTGAGAGACAAGAGAAGAGACGGATTGGAACGAAGAGGACGGGCAGGAGGAGGGCTGAGGAACAGATCGATGACTGTAATTTCAGATTTCATTTCAATTTGAGTTCACTTTCGAAGCTTATCGATATTAAAATCTCTAAAAATCATAAAACCCAGGGATATCGACAGTATTCAGCGCATTGAATTAAGCCGAAATAAGCCTTAGTTGAAAGGATCAGAGAATCAGCTAAAGTTTTCTCATTAAGCTTATAAGCTTATCGAGATCTCGATAAGTCTCGAAAAGAACTTATCAAGATTTCAAGTCTAATTAGAATACGATGAGATACACTCAATCTACTGAACCTATTGAATGTACTGAATCCACTGAATCCACTGAATCTACTGAATCTACTAGTTCAAAGTTTACTTGTGATGTTGCTACAAATATGGAACTCTATTGTAAAGCCTCCCAGATTCTGTTTTAAGTTTTTAACTTTTTTTAACGTTTCAATACGGTTCCAATACGGTTCCAATGCGGTTCGTCTTTGGATCTAATACGGTTCCAATACGGTTCCCATTTTGATCTAATACGGTTCCAATACGGTTCCAATAAGGTTCCCATTTTGATCTAATACGGTTCCAATACGGTTCTAATATGGTTTCAATACGATTCCAATAGGGTTTCGATACGGTTCCAATACGATTCGTATTTCGATCTAATACGGTTCCAATATGTTTCCAATACGGTTTCAACTTGAATTCCTTTTCTCTAAACACTCACCAGAACAGTTGGCAACAAAGCCTTGGCCATCGAATTCCTTATTCTCTGCACATTGTCATTCTTTTGCATCGTCGATGAGAGTTGGAAGAAGTACGCAAATGGGACAACTAAAGCAAGGATTATAGTTCTAATTCTGGAACTTTGACTTAAAACTCTTTTACTCTAACAGATATGATTGATATCTTTTCCTAGTTTTTGATTTTCTTTTGATTCATTTATTTTTGATCAACACTTTTCTTGATATTTTTACCTGCTTTGATTGATAGTGGGGCAAGGGAAACGAGAGCTCCGATCGAGAATGGATTGATTGTCGCACCCATCAACGAACATAAACCGTATGAGCCTGAAAAACAGGGTTATCAGGAGAAAGTTTTTAAATGTTTAACTTAAACTTGTAATTGTAATTGTAACATTTAAACATTTAAATGATTCTGCTATCAGTTCTAGTTATTAATTCTTTATCTAAAGAAAGGGAAACTGAAAGGAGCTTATTGAAATCAGCAAGTTGAAGTAAAACAACAGAATTTGTTAAGTAATCTGTAAGCTTACAATCTGTAGGCTTACAATTTGTAAAATTATGTATTCTCTTATTTGCTAAACTTACAGAAAAACACAGCCGACGCTGAAAAAGCAGCGATGAGACTCGAGGTGAGATTAGCAGCAAAGAAGAGAAACCAAACAAAAAGTGAGACAAGGCAAGCAATCGGGATACTGAAAATGGAATTGAATGAATCGTTTCTAGAAACTTACATAATTGTCGCTTCTGGTGCTTGGGTGACAACATCAGCCATTCCGACTTCTGTGTCAAAGGGAATCACTTGAAATTGAGTGTAGCGGGAGGCAACCTAGAATTTAGTTCATTAATTGTGCTGAGTTTGAGCTGAGTCTTTAATTAATTTAGATTAACCTCTCGACATTTGCTTAACAAAGTTGCTTTATCAGCAAGTGATCGAGTTCCATTGAAAGCCACCAAGTACAGCATGTTCGTGATCTCTACAGAAGTCGTGTTTGTCGTGGAGCTAGAATATTTTTAAACTAATCAAATTGATTCTTGTTTTCTAAAATTCAAGATCATTCTTTATTCTATAATTAAGATCATTTAATTAAGGGATTTTTTTTTTATTGAACAGTTCAAAACTCACTCAAAATGTGTTCGATACTTGACTCCACTATTCCATGCTTGATACAGTTCATCAGTGATGAAAGCATAGAATTTCGTCATGTCCAGAGCTGAATTGTTTAGATAAACTAATCAAATTTGAAAAGTTTAATAAGAGAACTTACAAGTTGCATCCGAAGGCGTATTGGCGAATTTTTTAAAATCCTTTACAAACATCATATTATCTTTCATTCTCATCGCTCCATCAATCTTTTGAATGTCATCAACCAATTCCTTAAATTCTTCTGAGTTTTTAAAAATACGCAATTTTTCCTTACATTAAATTGCTTATATTGAGCGGAATCCTCGAATTTTGGCGGTTTCTCGATGTAGAACATGATTTGGAGGATATCGGGCCAAACCTGGGAATTCGGTTTATTTATTCTTTATTCTACTGTTCTACTCGTTTTATTTATACTGTTATAGTTACTCTAACAATATCAGAAATCCTGTTAACTTTAAAACATGATTTGGAGGATATCGGGCCAAACCTGGGAATTCGGTTTATTCTACTGTTCTACTCGTTTTATTTACCGTATTTTCTCTAATAGTAGTGCACCCCAGCGAGCCGAGTTGGTGACTATTTTACGATTTCCAAGCTTTTGCAGAAGCTCAACACTCAAATCCCCCACTAGATCTCATCGCCAGCTACATTTTCCAAATCCACATTGATAGGTTCTGATAAGCGGTTCTCGAGATTTCGAACACTTTAGACGACGCTCAGGGTGCACTACTATTAGAGAAAATACGGTATATAAAAAAACAGTTTTATTGGCAGGATACTTGTAACTAGGATTTTATAATATCTATTAGAATTATACTGTATTCTCTCTAATAGTAAAGATATGGAAATGTTATAGATATTATGAAAAAAGACTTATAGTTGCTGTAAGGTTGCCGTATTTTCTCTAATAGTAGTGCAACCCGCCAAGCCGAGTTGGTGACTATTTTACGGTTTTCAAGCTTTCGCAGAAGCTCAATACTCAAAACCCGCACTAGATCTCATCGTCAGCTACATTTTTCGACCCCACATCGATAGGTTTTGATAAGCGGCTCTCGAGATTTCGAGCACTTTAGACGACGCTCAGGGTGCACTACTATTAGAGAAAATACGGTATACTGTTATAATCGCTCTAACAATATCAGAAATCCTGATAACTTTAAAACCTCGAAATAACTTACTACATCGCCCATGATGTGAACACCTTTGTTTGCTTTAGCCTCTGGATGCAAGAGATGACGATAGTCAAGATTTCCACGAATCTATAAACTGGTAATGAATTTTGGGTTTTCTATTTCCTTATTAACTCTGCATTAAACTTTGTGCCTTGTTGCAAAAAACTGAGTGTTAGTTAAGCTGTGAATTTCAGTTGGGCTAGTTCTTTCTTTTGTTAAACTAGATTTTCTAGCTGGGTGTCTCGGCAAATCGTTTTACCACAACCAAAAGAATATTCAAATCTATCACTTTTTTCCGCCAATCCACCGGGATAAGTGAAAGTATGATTCCTCTCCGTATAACATTATCATCTGCCAATCTCCCAGCGCTTTCTTGGAACAGATCTCTTTGTACTTTCACTACTGTGATTACCCTTTACTGCATCGATACAGTTACATCTCGTTAACCGAGAAGATATAGCATATTCCTTTTGCCATTTACGCTGCCTACTTTGATCTTACAAAACAGCCCAATGCCCTTTCGGCGTTTCAGCGCATTCCCTCTCAGCCCGAATAGATGAGAGTTAAATTACCGCTCTTCCTCTTCTACCCCTTATTTTTAATTCTCTATCTACTGCCAAATCGGTTCACGGGGGCTGAGATTGGATGGACAGATGTTTGATTTTCTTTTATATAGTTAGATCTGTTAGTTCAACCACCACCTTTTTCAACCCAATCGCTGACGGGATGACCAACGCCAAAATGAAAACGGCGATTACGGAAAACTTGAAAAAGTTAGATCGAGTGATTAGTGCAGAATAGGAATCTGGAAGTGATGGTGGTTATTGTAATACCAGTTCGGGTTATTGTAATACCAATGAATCGTCGCTTGGTCTTCGTCTCAAAAGTTTTCAGCTCTTTGAGTGACTCGTGACGTCTCGATGGGACAATCATCACCATGATTGGGGTGAAGAAGAAAATCTAGAGGTAGATCTTAGAAAACTACGTTTGTTGGGCTTAGGAATATTTTAGATTTCGCCAAACCTGGTAGAAGAATGACCAGAGGATGGTCAATCCGATGAACAGAGAGAATTGCGCGTATTCGGTGATTGGATAGATGACTCCAACGATGAGAATGATCGATGAGAGAGTGGTGATCACCAATGATGGCATTGTTTCAGCTAATACCTAAACAAAAGACCTGATAGATACCGGAGTACCGTAAATAAAGGAATTTATTTACAGAATGGGAAATCTCCAACAATTTCCACTACTCACCTCTTGCAATTGTCCCTCATTCTCATCGTAGATTCTCTTCTTCTGTGATCGGAGCCATTGATTGTAGAGAAGAAGAATGCCATCAATTCCTGAAAAACACTACCGTAGATGGCATAAAGTCCTACTCTGGCGACAATGCGACATGTGTCGGTGTAGCTCATTGGTAGAGCGTTCACAGGGTAAGTGCGGGTTCAAATCCCAGCGCTGACCAGCCCCAATCCATAAAGGGACCGGCATCTCCAACTCCGAACCTATTTTCCTAACCTATTTTCTTTGTCACTCACCGAAACCAAGGGCAATAAATGGAGCAAAGAGCATGACAGCATTGAAGTGATTTCCGAAAAGAGCATGTGTGGCTGCAGCTGAAAATAGGGAAATAGACTGGATGAAAAGCTGCAACTAACCAGTTGTCAATGAGAAAACTGGTAGAAGGATTGATGGTGGAATTATGAGAAGTGATTTGCCGGAGAGTTGCGAATGGACACGAGCAGAGTAGAGGAGGGAAATCACTGTGAAGATGAGGAACACGATTGCACCTGGGAAATTTTTGATTTTCTCAAATTGATAAGACTTAACTGTGAAATTCAAAAATTTCCTTAATTCTTACCAATTAGCATATAACTTGTAACACTTTGCATCCCTTGTCGAATCGCTGTTTCCATCACAACTTGAGAATGCTGTGTGAGAATCGTTTTCTTTGTCGGATCAGTGTTGTGCGCTTCAACAGCTCTAAAAGATTTATAGAATTTGATAAGGAAACTTGAAACAAGTTCATTAGCATTACTTTTATCTCACAAACCTTGCCACCAATTTCTCAAATCTTTGCAAATCCTCGTCAGCATCAGTTGAATTGATGAAAGCGGCAAAGTAAAGTCCCTCCAATTGAGAGGAGATGATGTCTTCACCTGGAAATATTATACTCAATAACTTATCAACAACAATTCTCACTATTCTCATCAATAATTTCGTTACCTTTCATGACTCGATTGAAGAAGTGTTTCCCGATATTCGACTCGTAGACCCAAAGAATTGTAGTCACCGGCCAGCTCATCCCGAAAAAGGACATTTCCTAAAAGTTGAACAATAAGACTAACATTCTTTCGAATAACAGAAGATTCTGTTCAATGATCGATTCAAAGATCCATTTCTAATTCAATCTGTATCATAAAGTAACTAACATAAGTCTTGAAAAGAATCTCATTGATATCACATGTTGGTGTGCAATAATCCCTGTAGTTATAACGAGTTCCGTTTACTTCTCGGAGAATCAAATCGGTCTTGATATGACTGAAAAAAATGAGTTGAATAAGTGGATTTTATTTGTTTTTTTTTGGATCTTTCTTTTCTATATTGCTTCTAAAGTTTAGTATTGCCAACTTGGGTGGTCAGAGACGGGAAATAAACTAAACGAGGGATAAAAAACGTGAAGCAGCCGCTCCATCAATTTCCCGTATCAGATTCCCCATTTTATGACTGTGTTTTCAGAAAGTTGACAGAAAAAAAGAAAGGATTCTTGTTAAAAGTAATGTTAAGGGTTTATTTGTTTTTTTTGAATCTTTCTTTTCTATATTGCTTCTAAAATTTAATACTGCCAACTTGGGTGGTCAGAGAAGGGAAATAGACTAAATGGGGGATGAAAAACGTGAAGCAACCGCCCCATCAATTATTTCCCGTATCAGATTCCCCATTTTATGACTGTGTTTTCAGAAAGTTGATAGAAAAAAAGGAAAAATCCTTGTTAAAAGTAATTGTTAAAAGTTAAAATGTACTTGTAAAAAGTGCGAAATTCGGAGAACTCTGCCCGATCGATCATTGATCCATTTCGTGGCTCAGCGAACAAACCCATGTACCACGGTTTCCCCTGAAAAGAGATTTCAATTTCTTTAGTACTCACATTCACAAATCTTTTCTCAATCTACAGTACTCTTGGTTACCATCGAAAATCTTTACCAAAATCTTTACTAAAGTGTACTTTGTGTTCAAAGATGCAAATGCACTCTTTCTAGTGCATCTCTTTAATATTATCAACACTGAATTCGCCAGAAAGATTGTGTTTACACTTATAAGCACAAAATAAAACTCAAAACATGTCTGTCTACTTTTCCACAATCTATTTTTAGCCTTCATTACATTCTCCCCAATGTCCAGTGTTTATTTAGACGATCAGACTAAACTATGATGCGAGATTATTTCTGGTGAAGGAGAAATTTTGAGTGATAGCTTGAAAGAATGTATGAATTGAGTGCGAAAAAAAAAGCTGATATCAGTGCCCAATCCGTTCGCTAATCCATAGTTTCAAAGTATTTTCAAAAAAAAGAATTTCGTAGAATCGCTGGAATTCGGGAGAGAGAGAGAGGCGAAATGAGAAATTTTGGATCGGAGAAATCGATTGTTGTATCGCCTTTTTGTGGTATCGATGAGTTAGACTTTAATGTGTGCATAGAAATCTTTCTACCGTAAATACTGTAGTATTACCCCGCCCCCATAATGACGGTGCGGAGCGTTGCGTAGTCTAGCTTTGAACGAGTTTTTCTCGAGACTGGTTTATGCTACAATGCGCGCTTAGGTATCAAAAAATAGCTGAAATTCAGGGCTATTTTTTGATACCAAAGATAATGATGGTGCGGAGTGTTGCGTAGTCTAGCTTTGGAAGCGTTTTTCTCGACACTGGTTTATGCTACAATGAGCGCTTAGGTATCAAAAAATAGCCCTGAATTTCAGCTATTTTTTGATACCAAAGACGCATTTTTTGAAAGTACGGGTTGCTTGAAAGTACGCTTTGCAAAAAATGAAATACTAAAAAACTTTTACGACTACGCGACTGTACGAAGGGGTGGGGTACTATTACAGTATTTACGGTATTCTTACATCAATACTCCAAATTACCTTATTTACTGACAATAAGTGATAGAAAAAGATCAATTCTTTCTTTAAATTTATGCTTTTAATTCTCAAAAATATTAGTAATTACCAAATTGCCAAAGAAATTCGTATAAGCTTTCATCTCTCGAATACTCGGCGCATCGCTTGTCGTGTAACCCTCATCAAAGCTTAGAACAATATTCTTTCTAAAGAAATATTTTACTTAACAATAAGAAGTTGTGATTTTCAATTGTAAACATTTAAAGTGCACTTTTTGGGGAAAAACTTACGGTAGTACATATAAAAGTACACATGACGCCGAGAAGATAATGATCGAGAGAAGCTGAAAGTTTCGAGGGAATAAACAAAGCTTTTAATGATATGGAAAACTAGGGAAATTTGCATTTAAACATGTAAATTCATAATCTTAATTAGATTTTTTTCCTTAACCAACCGTCACGAGGAGTGGACTTCGGGCAATCGCTCGGCCGATCAGACCCGCTTGTCGGCTAAGCCACATGCCTGGAAAAAAAATGGGGTTTATGTAAATTAAATTTTAATTTAATGCACATTAAGATCTAAACTTCTGCATATCAGTTTTGAACTTTCTTTTTTTTCTAAGAAAAGCAATTCCAAGAGCGATTGGGTTTATTTGGATTCAAAAGAGGAAGAGGAAGAGGAGAACTCAAAAGAGGAAGAGGAAGAGGAGAACTCAAAGGAGGAAGAGGAAGAGGAGAACTCAAAGGAGGAAGAGGAAGAGGAGAACTCAAAGGAGGAAGAGGAAGAGGAGAACTCAAAGGAGGAAGAGGAAGAGGAGAACTCAAAGGGAGGAAGAGGGAAGAGGGAGAACTCAAAAGAGGAAGAGGAAGAGGAGAACTCAAAAGAGGAAGAGGAAGAGGAGAACTCAAAAGAGGAAGAGGAAGAGGAAGAGGAGAACTCAAAGGAGGAAGAGGAAGAGGAGAACTCAAAAGAGGAAGAGGAAGAGGAGAACTCAAAAGAGGAAGAGGAAGAGGAAGAGGAGAACTCAAAGGAGGAAGAGGAAGAGGAAGAGGAGAACAAGAGATGGAAATGGATTGAGTTGAAAGTTCAACTAGTCCTTAACTAGTTCAACTGAAATGTTTCAGTTTGATGTGAATAAATCAGACTGATAATATATTTCAATATCATAAATGTAATGTAAAGCTAGGAAATCGGACCACCAAGTTCAATAATAAAAGAAAAGAAATGGGGAAAAGATTGGACTGGAGAATGGTCGAAAATGAATGAAATGGGGATGAAAGAATGGAAAGAAATAAAAGAAATGAAAGACGAGAGACAGAACAACACGTGTGCCAAATTTATCACCCACACATCCACACTCACAACTCACTAGAGAGGAAGAAGCTGGCTCAGGTTTGGTTATGCTGTTAGTTTGATCTCCTAGATCAAAATTGATATTAGTTTGTCCAGAAAGTCTACTATTTTAGACTTATTTTGGTTTCGGTTCCAGAAATGTATTTCAAAGTCTACTATCTTTGTTGATTGTTGATAAAGAAGGCTCTGGAACAAAACTAGTGCTCATCTTTTTGAGTCTGGTTCAGAGATGTTCTAAGCAAGCCAGGACCTGGCTTTGGCTTTGATTTACCTCAATAACTCTGAACTAAACTAAAGCTAGTACTTGTCTAGAATCAAATTTAATAATCTGAATAAGTTTTCTTTATAGCCAAAAGGGGAGAGCATTGATTCTGACGCTGATCGGTGAATTTTTCAAGAAAATGGGTCAAAGTTTATTTTGCAAATAGGAAAATTAAGTTAGATTTATTAAGAAGAAATTGTTGATAAAGAATGCTATGAAGCAAAACTTGTGCTCATCTTTTTGAGGCTGGTTCAGAGATGTTCTAAGCAAGCCAGGACCTGGCTTTGGCCTTGATTTACCTCAATAACGCTGAACTAATGTTTATCTAGTTCTCTTTTCTTAATACTATACCTAAATATGTCTAATCCTTAACTAGACATGGTAATTGGTATATTAAAGTCGTTTAAATGATACACAATAACGTAGGATCACATATTATACTGGCCACAACCACTCCATAACCTGATGGATTCATTTGAACTTTGAAAGCTATTTCTTTAAACCTTCATTCACCTCTAAATAGCAAGCTTTAGTAAAGATGACAAGAAAAAGTAAGGAAAAGTTTAGACACAAAAAATCGTGCTGAAAGTTGAAGTTGATTTCCTCATTTACCCTTCTGAGTCTTGCCTCTTCTCTCCTTTCCCTTTTCATATGAATTCAAATTCCCAAGCACTCAAAAAGACCCTATTATTTCTTAATTCAAAGCCAAGCTAAAAATTTCAATTGTCAAGACGCAGAATTTGATGAGATATCGAATCGAATTGAGATATCGATGAATCACCGCTAATTTTGACACCTTTAGGGTCCATTTCAGTAAAAACGAAAAGATTTTTTTCTTAAGACAAACGACATTCAGCCTTGTGATCTGTAATAAGAAAGAGAATGGAAAAGATCGAATGAAGATACATTTGTCGAGGATCGCTTGAGAAATGAGTCTCGAATCGAGGTGAGGAAAGATTACTTTAGAGAAGGGAAATTGATGATTTGAAAGGAATCAAATAGATTTCGGGGACAAAGAATGCATTGGTAGATGATAAAAATAACTATTTTTTTAGAGGAATGCTTCGGTGAAGGTGGTAGGCAAACATTGAGATTCTGGGGAATAGAGGCAGTTTCACTGTGAATTTCGTTTGAACTTGCGGTACCGGAAAATCTAAGAAAACTTCAGTCAAAGAGCAGATGAGGTAACAAAAACAAACTCAATGATTTAAAAAAGGATTAATAGTAGCTCATTTTCATTGGCTTACCAAGCTCTTAAGCTCATTGTCAGTTTAAGTAAACTAAAATTATTATTAAAGCTTTGAACTCTTGAATCAAAACTGTTAAAGCTTTGAGTGACTCAATTGAATTGAAAAGAGAAGACTGACAATGAGTGAATAAGATAAAATAAAGGAAATGGGGAAAGGAAAGGGGAATTTGGTGCAATTGGTGGGTTTGGGGGGAGTGAAGAGATGGGAATGGGATAGAACTGGGCCTCATCGGCTTTCCCTTTGCACCCTAATGAGATATGTATACCCTCTTTCCCCATTATCCCTCAACCAATCATTGCCACTCATCATTTCCAGTGAACCAACAAATTAAACTGTTTAGTTAACTTGAAAATTTGCTATCCATAAGCTTCTAAAGCTAGAAAATGACCCAGTTTAACAAGATTTTCTCAACCTTTGAGCTTTTGCTTTAGGTCAGCTTTTGAAAAAGGAAAAAGGCTAAAAAGTCAATTTTAGTTTTCAAAAGCTCTTTCCGTGGATATTTTTTTGCTTTAGCTGCTGAGTGCCGTGTATTCTGATCTGCACAAGGCTCAAAGCGGATAAAAGAATTAACAATGGAAGGCGACATCTCGGCACCTATTTCAAAGTCGTGTTCTTGGGAGAAAAGCAGTTTGGGTACGAATTAATTAACTAGACTTACTTATCCATTGAGTTACAGGAAATCTTTGCATCAAAGTTCAAAAGTTCGTGAGTTCAAAAAAGATCAATGAAATCAAATTGATCAAATTGACTTAAAACGTTAAAACAGCACAGTAGACAAGAAATTCTTTCAAAAGCTGGTGACCATTTAGGTGTCAATAAGGTCATTTTCCTATCAATAATATGGAAAGATGGGTGGAAAAAGATTAAGATGAGAAAAGAAATGAAATGGAGAAGAAATGGAGAAGAAATGGAGAAGGGGGAGAAGCTCTTCCACTTATCACTTCCCTTCACGTCTTTCACAGGGGAACACGGCCCTAAATCGCCTCACAAATCAGTTTTCTTTATAGCCAAAAGGGGAGAGCATTGATTCTGACGCTGACCGGTGAATTTTCCAAGAAAATAGGTCAAAGTTTATTTTACAAATAGGAAAATAGAAAATAGTTAGATTTAGGAAAATAGTTAGATTTATTAAGAAGAAATTGTTGATAAAGAATGCTATGAAGAAAAACTTGTGCTCTTCTTTTTGAGTCTGGCTCAGAGATGTTCTAAGCAAGCCAGGACCTGACTTTGGCCTTGATTTACCTCAATAACTCTGAACTAAACTAGAGCTAGTACTTGTCTAGAATCAAATTTAATAATCTAGCCAATCAATTCAAACTCTTGCTACTAAATCAAGTTATGAGAATGGCTCTAAATCGAGATTCAATTAGAAAACATGCTTCAGTACTTTTCCTTTTAAAGATTTATCAAATCAACTTACCAACTCGTTGTTTCTTGAGACTGATGAGTGGCTCGAATTCCATTTTCACGAAATTCTCATTTCGTTGATCGGAATCTAATGACGAGGATGGAGTTTCGCTGATACTCATAAATCTAGAACGTCTTGAATTTTGAACAAGTAAAAGGACAAGTAACAAGGACAAGTACAAGTAAGATATTCAAGAGAGAATGTAAAAATGGACATTGATCTGATAGAGTCTACAGCTGTTGTGACCCAAACGAAAGGGATAAGAACTTTTTTTAAAGATTTAGCCTTAAAAAACAATAAGACAAATAGCTTCAATTGATCAGTTTAAGCTCTACTGTGGTTAAAAGATAAGTTTGGATAAGAAAACGATAAATGTTTATAGTTTTAATAGCTAGATCACTTTAAACTAGTGAAAGAGATTGGGATGTGGTTCAAGAATGGCCCCAAGAATGGCCACTTAGTGAACCAAATTGTCTAAAGGGGATCTTTGGGTGCTTTATAGACTTATCATAGTGCTTTAATGATCGATCAAAAGTGAATCAAGCTTCCTAAGAAATAGACTTCTTCTTAAAATCTTTCCCTCAAGAAGTAGCTGACCCAAAACACCCATAAAAATCCGCAGGCGATTGATAAATTTTTATTGTGTTTGCCCATTTTTAAGACTTTGTCTTTCTTCGTGAACTTTGAGCTTTATTTTGAAATCATTTTCTTTAGAAGATATTGTTCAAAAAGGAGGAATTCATGGGAGCACAAAACAGTAGAAATGAAAGAAGAAATAGACGGTGTCAATCATTGAATTGGCTTCTCTTTTTGCTTTCCCTTTAACTCTCCTTCATGAAAAGATTCGGGCATAAACAATGGGAGAAAAATCGGCAAAAAAGACTATAGATGATTGATTTTATGGAAACGGTTGGAAATTGGTAAAATATCAAAGTAAAATCTAGAGTTTAATCTCTAATTAATCTCTAATTACAACTTGAGTCAAATAGGGCTAAGATTTAGCTCTAGCTTCTAACTCTAGCTTTCTTTTAGCATTTTCAAATGAAAAATTTTGAAACAGTACTAGTTTTTTTTTGTTTTAAAGCTACATTACTACTTTAAGGTAAATTAAATTGTCTTTATAATCGTAGCCAGACTTTAATTTTTAAGGAAACTCTTTGCAAAAATACAATTGAGTTAAATGAATGGCCAAAACAAGCTTTCTGGGTGAATAAAATTGTGATTAGATGACTCATCAAAGCACAGAAAGCTCGAGAAGTGATTCCCGGATGAGCAAGATTGTTTAAAACATCTAAAAGGTGAGGGGTTCATTGAGATAGACAAGTTTACAAAGACAAAGAGACGATCATCACTTTTGACGGCCAAATGATTGGGCCATGACAGGGGAACAGGAAAAGAAAGAAGAAAGGCCATTCTTGAACCACATCCCAATCTCTTTCACTCAAAGAAATCAACTTTGTCGAACATTTTATAATGTTGACAAAGATTTGGTTCTTAATCTCAAGTTTGTCTATAGTAGAACAAGCATTAAAAGCAGAGCCGTTTTAAAAGCAGTTTTATTAAAAGAGGAATTTGAATTTGGATCGATTCTCACTAAAATCGAGTGAGAATCGATCCAAATTCCACTTTTAATAAAACTGCTTTTAAAACGGCTCTGCTTTTAATGTTAATGCTAATCAAATTATTGGAAGATTTTGAAAAAATAGATTAGTAGACATGTCAGTAAAGTTGTGATTAACACGTGTTGGATGATCTGGGGAAAGGCTTCATCGAACATGTGCTATTGAGTTCATTCCAAGGACCGCATTCCCATTTCTTTTGTCTTAAAGAAGAAAAATGAACTTTGTGACTTGTGTTTATTGAAAAAAAAGAGAGCTCACAACAAATGATTCATGAAAAATCAAACAACAGATAATTTGTAAAAGAAAATATTAGGAAAAAGTGAGTCGAGAAATTCTTTTGTCGTATAGATTTTGATTGAAAGCATTGAAAGCTTTCATTGTTGTTGCTATTGTTATTTTTGATTCTAGAGTTGATCTGTCTTCGCACTTAGATGTTCCTATTTTGAAAATGACAAAATCATAATTGCATGCAATTCAAGTGTTGATAAAGATTTATTATCACCGTTTTATCATTGTTCTTTTTTGCTTCAAAATCAACGTCTTTTTAAGGCATGGTGATCGCGTCTTAGCTGAAAATTGGGTCATTAAAATGTTAAAATCGAAATTTTTATAAATAAATGATATTTTGTTTATTGCTATTATTGCTAAGTATTGCTTAAAACTCTCCTAAAGCCAAATTGATCATGAAATGCTTACCATTCATTTGGTTAGAAATGAACCAAAGCTTTTCATTGTTTATGAGGAAAAAAAGAGTGGGTAATTTGCTTAATTATCCGTTGTATTCGAAGCACCAAAATTTTTCTCCGTTTCTTTACACTTCTGTTTCAAATGCCGTATTCTCTCTATAAAAACGGTAAATAAAAAAAGCAGTTTTATTGGCAGGGTACTTGTAACTAGGATTTTATAATATCTATTAGAATTATACTGTATTTTCTCTAATAGTAGTGCAACCCGCCGAGCCGAGTTGGTGACTATTTTACGGTTTTCAAGCTTCCGCAGAAGCTCAATACTCAAAACCCGCACTAGATCTCATCGTCAGCTACATTTTCCGATCCCACATCGATAGGTTCTGATAAGCGGTTCTCGAGATTTCGAGGAATTTAGGCGACGCTTAGGGTGCACTACTATTAGAGAAAATAGGGTATGCAGTTTTTAACACATTCGCCACTATACAGCCCACTTTTCTACACTACTATTAGAGAAAATACGGTATATAAAAAAGCAATTTTATTGGCAGGATACTTGTAACTAGGATTTTATAATATCTATTAGAATTATACCGTATTTTCTCTAATAGTAGTGCACCCCGACGAGCCGAGTTACTATTTTACGGTTTCCAAGCTTTCGCAGAAGCTTTAGAAGCAGAAGCAGAAATTGATCACGAACTGCCTACCATTCATTTGGTTAGCAATGAACCAAAGCTTTTCATTGTTTGTGAGAAAAAAAGAGCGGGTAATTTGCTTCATTATTCGTATTCGTATTAGCGTATTAGCTTTTGAATATTAGCGTATTAGCGTATTAGCTTTTGAAACGGTGTTTGCGAGCGACAATGCTGTGGCCCACTTCGAGGCTACACAATGCTGTGGCCCACTTCGAGGCTACACAATGCTGTGGCCCACTTCGAGGCTACACAATGCTGTGGCCCACTTCGAGGCTACACAATGCTGTGGCCCACTTCGAGGCACACATTTGGCCCACTTCGAGGCTACAAATGCTGTGGCCCACCGAGGCTCAAACCACCGAGGCTACACAATGGCCCATTCGGGCTACACAATGCTGTGGCCCACTTCGAGGCTACACATTGCTGTGGCCCATTTCGAGGCTACACAATGCTGTGGCCCACTTCGAGGCTACACAATGCACGTTGTCGATAATTTCAATCGGGTTCGTTTCAAAAGCTAAACGTCGAATACGTATTAATTATCCGTATTCGACGCACCAAAATTTTCCTCCGTTTCTTTACACTTCTGTTTCAAAGATATTCAATGAAATGAGGAAATATTTGTTGCATTTTAAGTTGAGAAACGTTATATCGTAGGCAAATTTCGCATCGTTATATCAAGAATATCGTTATATCGAACATTGAGGGTTGTTTTTTTGTCATTTTATATGAGGCTCACTGAGCATGATCATCATTATATCGAGAGTCGACTGTACTTTTTGGTTTTTTTGAATGAGTTCGAGTGAAAGTGAGATTGAATACCTTGAGACTCCATAGAAGATACACAAATGCTGGGAATGGGCGAGAAATTCAAACTCCAACTGCCTTCAGAAATCGCTGAACCAAAAATTTATGTCAAAGCCATATTCAGACAAGTTCAGACTCAAGTTGAGCTCAGAAAAAAACGACTTTCACTTGAAAATATGAGTGTCGAGTGTTAACAGAGTTCCTCGAATGATCATTTCAAAAGAGGGATTTGAAAAAAAGTTGAAAAGGGAGCTGTTCAAAGGAGAATCTTGCATACGATTATTGGTGAATGAAAAAAAGAGGGGAAAGAAATTGAATGGTGGAAAGGGGATAAAGGGGGCGAGTCTGGGAAGAGTCTGGGAAGAAAGGATCAAACAAAACTATCATCTCCTTTTCCCTTATTCTTGAACTCTTCATCCATTCCCTCACAAAAACAATCTCAAAACCTTTGCTGTTTCAATTATTATGAGCACTCAGCTTTATCGCCTTGAACCACCTTTTTTGGGATGAATATTGTCTAAATAGAAAGACAATAAAATTTTGAAATGAAGTTATTGCAAAATTTCTTGTTGTTGTTATTATATTCACTGAGTGAATCCTATTTTACGAAGGATTTTCGCGAATTTTTGGTTAATATTAATGGTGCTGAGATCGCTGAGTTATTAGAGAGAGTGGATTTACGAGAAAATGGAAGTTTTGGTGGGAAAATCGATGGAATGGAGAAGTTGAAGAATCAGGTCGGATTTCGAGAAGTGCTTTTGAGAAATTGAAATGAATAGGTTAGAAATTGAGAATCTAGAAATTCCATTAAAATCTGATCAATTGTTGTTCTTTGTTTGTATTCTAAAGTCAAATCTAAATGATCTCAAATCGTAAGCGTAAACAAAAGCGTACTGTATCGTCCTTTCTTAAATGAATACTATAAAATCTCTTCAGCCAGTGATCCTTGTCCATGGTGTGATGAGCGATATCATGCGCTTCTTCCCAATCAAACACTTTTACCATCGACAAGGTTATTCAGAGGGTGAGGTGAGTGAAATTTGAATCCCGAATCTTCATGAACTTTATATTCTTATTCATTTTTAGATTTACGGTACCACTTGGGGTAATCCAGATGATTTACTTATCAATGTTACTCTCAAATGTGCATATGTTAAACAGGTATTTAGAAGAAAAGATTCAGAAGAATATTTAGCTATTCTAAAGATTTCATAAATTCTCGTTTCTTTCAGCTTCGTGCTTTCTTTGAGTCAGTTCACAAATACACAAAGAAAAAAGTTGATGTGCTTGGTTATTCGATGGGATCTGTTTTAGCGAGAAAGGCGATTCTTGGTGAACTTTTGTGTAAACAGAGAAGTTAAATGAGTAAATTTGAATGACGGAGAAGTTAAATGACTAAATTTAAATGACAGAGAAGTTAAATGACTAAAGTTAAAAGACAGAGAAGTTAAATGACTAAAGTTTAATGACGGAGAAGTTAAATGATTAAAGGTTAAATCTAGAAAGGTAATATATACAATTTTCAACTAAAAATATCAATAGCAATGACTTTTTCGTTCTAAACTTTCTCTATTTCAGGCGGTAACTGTGAAGGCGAATTGGGTGAACCGCTCACGAAAATTGTGAGTAAATTGATTAGTTTTCATGATGAATAAAGTAATCGGATTTCTTTTAGGTAGACACTTTCGTTTCGGTGGCTGGTTCTAATTATGGATCTTCATACTGTGATGAGTATTCGTATTTCGATGTTTGCAATCCGACAAACGGGCTCAGCTGTGACTCGGAGTTTTTGGTAAGTACAAGAATTTTCTATTATATGTTAAATTTAATCAATAACTTTTAAAAAGATTGAGATTTTCAAAGTTTTATTTATATTTATAGTTCTATTTATCGAATTCGATCAGCAGATGTTCCTTTTCAATCAAAAAAAATCTCGTTTTCTTTTCTAGAAAGAGCTGAACTCTTATCCAAAACGATTCGAAGGCCGGTTCTCTTTTGCAATCGCGAGTAACTTTGATGAAAAGGTTTGTGAAAAGAGGATTTTAGAGGGGAAAGTTTTCAGTTTCGTTTTCAGGTCAAATGGGTAAGAGAAATTCATTCTAAAACTATTTAAAAGTGAATTTATTCCGTTTAGAATATTTAGAATTGTTTAGAATTGTTTAGAATTGTTTAGAAAATGGTTTAGAATTGTTTTGGTGATTTATTTAAGAATTCAGGTTGGCGAGTGGTGTTGTGGGAAGAAGTGTTGCGCTTTGTTGAACTCGAATCGAGAGTTTTGGGGCTATGAGTCAAGCCACGATCGTTTGATGATTGGGTGAGGAAAGTTGAAATCTTAAGATAAAGATTTCTGTAATAAGTAAAGTTTGTAATGTATTAGTAAAGTCTGTAGTGTATTAGTAAATGTTCTGTGTAAGTAAATGTATAAGTAAGTATAAGTTCTGTATAAGTAAGTATAAGTTCTGTATAGGTAAGTCTAAGTTCTGTCTGAGTAAGTATAAGTTCTGCCTAAGTAAGTATAAGTTCTATATATCTGTAAATGCCATTCTCGTTAGTTTTTGGGTATCGAATGTTGAAATTCTCGAGGATCAGTGCGAACTTTCAGCTCTGCTCGTCTCCAATTCGAACTCATCACCAAACATCGTCGTATCAAAGCAAAACTCATCGTTAAACGAAAGAAATCACCGCAAAAGTTTCCCTTCAGCTTTAATAATTCAAATATTGAACGGGAAAGTGCAGAAGAGAATCGAAATTCAAATATTGTCAACTTTGAATCAATTTCTGACTCAATGAAGTCACAACTCCTTGAGAGTTTTTCGAGATTGGATAAAGAAAGAATTAATCTAAAGGGTACAATGGATTATGAAGATTTAGTCAAAGAGAAAGATTTCATTTTAAAGAATCAAGAAAATTCGATAAAAGTTGTTTCTGAAACGTTTCCCAAGACTATGACTTTTGAAGATGAATTGCCAAATTCTCGAGATGAAAAGCTAAAGCCAAACAATTCAAAGAAAACTTCTACAAAGCCACTCTTTTCTCCATTATCATTGCTTTTCGGAAAACCCGATGGAAACGATTTTTCGTTTGGGATCTCTGGTGGACCAAGTTTGAAATCGGGAAAGATTGATTCAAGCGATGGGAAAATGAATGAGGATAAAGCTGATGAATTACAGAAGTTGTCTTCAGGGATCATTGGTGAAGGTGGGAGAGGACCGGGAGAGTTTCGGAAGGAGAACGAGTCAGAGAATCTTCCACAAGAAGAACAAAGCAAAGAGCAGACTCAAGAAGTTCCAAAAGTCGATAGAGATCATCCAGTTTTTATCTCAACTCCTGGAGGAATTGGTGCTGGAAGTGAGCTTGACAAAGTTGATTTTGAAAGTCCTCTTGAAACTGGTAACAGTGCTGGTGAAGTGATTCAAGAATCAGAAGCTTCTGAAGCTGGAATAACAGATGAGCTGTTTCAAGAACCAGAAAGTTCAAGAACTCAAAAAGAACTGGTTCGGAAACGGATTGAGATGACAAAAGGAATGAATGGGAAGATGGAAATAGAAACTAGTCAAGCTAAAGGTGGACAAGAGCGAAATGAGTCACCATTTGAAGAAATCGCTGAGAAAAGCAATGTTTTAAGAAATTCTCGAGTAATTGGGGTGTTTGATGAAGATTTTACTATAGAAAGCCAGACTGAGAACACTTTCCAAGAAATGAAACGAATGGGAATAGCTGGAGTAGGACATGAAACTCTTCAAAATTCTGATCTCATGGAGAATGAGGTTTTAAAAATGATTGCAAGGGAAGGAGCTTCACAATTCTCAGAAACGAATTCGAAAAATGTGCAAATTGTCCATCCAAGACTGTCAACAATTACAAAAATCTCGGAAAAAGATCTTATGGAAAAATTTGGACCGAAAAACATGATCATCACTCGAGTAGAGGCTTCTGAATTACAAAAGAATGAGTTAAAATCAGAAAAAATACTAAAGAATTTGATTATCAAAGATTTACCGGATAAAGTGATTGAGATTGATACGGCGAAGAGAGATTTGATTGAAATGCCGAGTCAAAACGATTATGCAATTAGAACCGAGTCAAAACCAATAATTCATCATCAAAAACGACACAGTACTCACAAATTACCCATCAAGAAATTCAAGCGAAGAAAAGTTTCTCATTCTTCTGAATTGCAGAAAAATGTGGATAAATCATTGAAATATAAAATGAAAAAGCAGAAAAGAAAAAGATTGAGAAAAACGAGACGATCAGCGAGGACATCGAAGGGGAAAGGATTTGAAATTCATCAATATCCAATTGTGAGAATTGAACGACTGAAAAAGCAACGATCAACGGGAAAAGAATGACATTTTTGAGAGAAAATCGTTTGATTTTACTCAAATTTCTTTTTGCCATTCTCATTGTTGCTCAGTTTTTTTTCTTGTTGAATAAAATGATCAAAAATCAGTACGCAAACAATAAACTTGGTGTAATTTTATAATTCCAAAGTCTAGAATAGCATTTGAAGATCGATTTTCAAAATTTTCGCAGAGTTCAACTATTTTAGACTATTACAATTTTCTAAAAATTTATTGATCCAGTCATTTTGTGAATCTAGATAGCATCAGAAAGACATAGAGCTCATGTTAACAACTAGGCTAGTACCAAGTTTGACCCAAGCTTGAGATTTTGAATATTTAAAGGTGGATAGGTTTCAAGGTTATTTTGACTTAAATATTAGGTTGATGAATAAGTCTTTTCCTTTCTTTTCGTACTTTCGTTCAAACCAACAAATGCATCAATAACTATTGTTTCATTAGGAAGAAAACATTTCTATACCAACCTAACAGTGATTTTCTACTTGCTAAATAATAGTTAATGTAGTCTAAAATTAAAATACAGTACCAGCTCATTGTCAACTTATAACAATCTGCTGTTCTCTTTTCTTTTTACATACATATTAGTGAATCTATTCCATCTACAGTCATCAGGTTTACTTATTGAAAGGGTTTTGGTTAATTGTTGGTTGGTTGGTTGGTTGGTTGGTTGGTTGGTTGGTTGGTTGATTGGTTGATTGGTTGATTGGTTGGTTGGTTGGTTAGTTGGTTGTTTGGTTGGTTGTTTGGTTGGTTGGTTAGTTGGTTGGTTGGTTGGTTGATTGGTTGGTTAGTTGGTTGGTTGGTTGTTTGATTGCTTGGTTAGTTGGTTGGTTGGTTGTTTGATTGCTTGGTTAGTTGGTTGGTTAGTTGATTGTTTGGTTGGTTGATTGGCTGGTTAGTTGGTTGGTTGGTTAGTTGGTTGGTTGGTTGGTTGATTGGTTGATTGGTTGGTTGGTTGGTTGGTTGGTTAGTTGGTTGTTTGGTTGGTTGATTGGTTGGTTAGTTGGTTGGTTGGTTGTTTGATTGCTTGGTTAGTTGGTTGGTTAGTTGATTGTTTGGTTGGTTGATTGGTTGATTGGTTAGTTGGTTGGTTAATTTTGATTAATTTTAAGTTTTGTTAACTCTAGTTTGACAAGATCTAAAGCTAAAGAAGAATTTGACTATTAAATTAGTTTTTGTGTAGTTTTCTGATGTTTTTATATTGTATTTAGATTCATTAAAGTTTATTATCTATCAAAATCGCTATCATTATAAAAAGTTTTTTCGTTTTTACAAAGAAAGAAGAAAAAGCGGAATTGTTGTTTTGAGAAAATGAAATAAAGGGAAAAAAAAAGAAATAAACGATCACAAATCAAGAATGGCTGCTGGTCTTGGAAAAGAAATCGAGAAAAATCAAAAATTTATAAAAATCTTTACACTTATTGCATTGAAACAGAGGGGAAGGATTTAAAAATAAAATAAAAAATAAAATCGAGTTTTTCATTTGAATGAAATGAGCATTTGAGATCAGACATCGATCGGACAATTAAACCGAACTGAAAATATTAAATTAAATTAAATTTCAATCCCAAATTGTCCTCAAATGAGCGAGTTTAGTGCGCCAGAAAGGATTCGTTTTCATTTTTTGAGTATAAAGTACATTAGATAAGCTTCTACATAGTTATGAATTGCTCTCACATTCTTGCACTTTCTGGAATCCCTGTTTGATACGAGAGATGAGAAGTGACTCCTCTCGCCATTTCATTATCATCGGGATCCATTTCAACACGGTTTTCTAGAAATAAAATGATTTAGATTAAGAATCGGAGTTGATTATATAATACTTTAAAGTTTAGTTGTTATTTCTAAAGTAGTTGATCAATTAATGTCTATTTTAATGTTAATGAAATGTTGTTTAAACTAGCTTCTGACAAAATAGACAACATTATACTTTAGTTCTTTTTATTGATCTCAGATTTGAACTCACGTCTTTCCTGAATATTCTGTTTCCATCTCTCCAACTCCTCCAATTGTCTCACTTGCTCTTGTTGCTCCTCGTTGCAGATAGATTGATAAACCTGGAAAAGAAAAGCTCGGTTTAATTGTCCGATCGATGTCTGATCTTAAATTTGTTAAAAAAAAAGAAAACTTAAATCTAGCTAAAATTATTGCGGAATGCGGATTTCAAAATTTTCATAAATTTCCAAAGATAGAAGTCTAATATCGATAAATGTTATGTTATAAATGTTATAAACTATTTGAAAGTTGTAAATCTCCTCTATAAAACACGCTCAAACACGTTTTTCAATTGATTGAAACATTGAAGAAATTTCGAGAGCGAAATGCGAGTGAAGGAGTCGAGTCACTTTAGGGACAAGTTTAGTGTGGTCAAAATAGAGTTAGCTTCCCAAAATTGAAGATTTAAAAAGGAAAAGGATAACTATATATGAATTCATTAAAAAAAAGTCAAACGGAAATGCATTTACAGAAATTTAGATAGAGCGTAAGTTCAAAACCCTCAAAATTGTCAAAAAAACCGGCTTTTTCACAAAAAAAGGAAAATTATTGTAAAAACAAAAGTTTTCCCATGAAATGATCCCAACTCTTAATTTTGAATGATATTTGAATGGAATGGGATATTTAGGGCCCTCATTTTCCACTATATAGTCAAAACCGAACTCTTGTGAAAGTGCGGTTTTCAAAAAGTGCTCTTTTTTGGTCACTCGCCGGTCAGTGATAGAAACCTGATATCGATGAATGTTATGTTATAAATCTTATAAACTAATTGAAAGTTGTAAATCTCCTCTATAAAACACGCTAAAACGTTTTTCAATTGATCGAAACATTGAAGAAATTTCGAGAGCGAAATGCGAGTGACCAGAAAAGGGTACTTTTTGAAAGCTCACAAGAGTTCGGTTTTGACTATATAGTGGAAAATTGCCGGAAAATATCATTCAAAATAATTAAGAGTTGGGATCATTTGATGGGGAAACTTTGTTTTTAGTCAAAGTGGAAAATGACTGCCCTAAAATATGATACAAAATAATTCCAAACATTCATCGATATCAGTTTTATGTTTATGAAAAATGTTGAAATCCGCATTTCTTATTCATCTACCTAATAGATTGAATAATAAAAAAAAAGTTTAGAATAAAAGATACATCATAAGAGACAGGAGTCCCATCAATCCAGTTATTCTCTCGTTCTGCTGATCTTTCATCCAAATATGTGAACACATCGGGAGTGCCTGTGACGAAAGAGATTCGACTCACCTGAAAAATTGGGATAACTTTTCAATAGGGATCTTTCTTTTGCTTTAAACTAAGATTGACATCGACTATGACAGCTTTATAAGTGATTTACAATTGCAAAACACCGTTAGCTGGACCTTTCTGGGCAGCATTCTGTTTTAAATGTAATCGATTGTGACATTCTTGAGAAGCAAAAAGCTTTAAGTTTTATTTCAAAGCTAATCTTAGGTGGTAACTTTTGAATTTGTTGAGATCATCTATACTCTCCAGTGTCAAACCTGTCTCTCCGTTCTTCTTTGTTTTCTCTTCTCTGGTGGATGGAGGATTGACGAGGTCGAGGCTTCCATCAGATCAACAAACTCGAATTTTGGCTGCAATGGAAATAATGAATGTAAGACTGCCGGACAGAACTTTAGCTTTGAGTGAACAAAGAACTCTAACTAAAATCCAGTTAATCCCATGCTTACTATAGAAATTTAAGCATTTAAAGTCCTAATTTTGCATTGAACTCACATTTTCACTCATAGCTTCAAGTAGAAGTGGAATATCCTCTTCCATGACGAGTGAAATGAGAGAATTCCGAACGGGATTTCCATCGCCAGCCATTAAGGCCTAAATTCGATTTTAAAAACAAGAAAAATAGTTGATTCGTTGAATTGAAAGCCATATTCAAAAGTAAACAAAAGATGAAATCAAAAGATGAAATTTTTGTTATTTGAAAGCTTTAGAAGATGAGCTGGTCAATTTTGATTGTTAGAAAGTAAACTGACAATGGATTGATTGGGGAAAGAGTGGAGGAGAGTGAGTGGGGGAACTTCTTCATCCTCGGAATCATCGCTCAGATCGGGCATCTAGAACAATAAAGATAACAAAAATCAGCACAGCAAATGCAAATTATTAATTCATTTTAAAGAAAACTGTAAATAAAATCAAGGGTGTATGGGCAAAACGTGGAAAGTTTCAAAAGGGAATGGAAATGGACCCTCTGCTAGCAGAGATCTCGATCCATAAACCATCCGAATCACCAACTCAATGTTTGCTTCGATTACAGTAGGATTACTGTAGTCAATTCTATCTATCTATCTACGATAAAACAGAGTAAGATTAAGTTTAAAACTGTCCACATTTTAGAAAACGGTTTTCCAAGAAACACACTAGGGTAAAGCATATTCAGCTTTGATTTGATTTCAAAGCCAGCTTTCTCATTCCAAAGCCAGCTTTCTCATTCCAAAGCCAGCTTTCTCATTCCAAAGCCAGCTTTCTCATTCCAAAGCCAGCTTTCTCATTCCAAAGCCAGCTTTCTCATTCCAAAGCCAGCTTTCTCATTCCAAAGCCAGCTTTCTCATTCCAAAGCCAGCTTTCTCATTCCAAAGCCAGCTTTCTCATTCCAAAGCCAGCTTTCTCATTCCAAAGCCAGCTTTCTCATTCCAAAGCCAGCTTTGAAATCAAATCAAAGCTTTCATTTCAAAGCTGAATATGTCAAAATGGCAAACCAGAAGACAGATGTCAAAATGATTTTATTGCAAAAGTCTATAAGCTTAAAGCTGGTGTACAATTTTTTAAGATCTACACATAGTATTTTGTATATACCTTTAGAAAATACAGTACTTTAGCTAGAGTACTGTATTTTCTAAAGATCTTTAAAGTTCCAGCTGTCTCACTACAGTAAACCAGAACAAATTCAGCATATTAGAGTGAGATTATCTTTAAAAATTCCCCAACAACTTATCATCAAAAGCTAAAATTTCTTTAGCAAATACTACAAAAATTGTAATGAACCAAAATGACATCTGTTTTCTAAAGTACAAGTTCTCAGGGTAAATTCAAAATCAAAAGGCATGCCTGTAGTTTGATCGGCATCTCGACAATCGCCTCCTCTTTCTCTTTCTCCAAATGTTTCTTTATCGCTTCCTCATCCGGGATTTCTTCCACTTCTTCTTCCTTTTCCTCCAACGAATCCACATCAAACTCTCTTTCGATCACTTTTCTCGTGATCACTTCTATTTTCTCCTCTTTCTCCTCTTTCACTTCTTTGAAAAACGTGTATTTCCCGGTTTTTCTCCCGTATGGTTCTTCTTCTTCAACACTGTAATCGGATTGAGATGAATTAACGGAAACGGCTGAATCAGAGGTTGAAGCTCTTCCCCTCCTTTCTCCTGATTCTTGATTCTCTTCTTGAATATCTCCATTCTCTGATACTTCAGTCCCCTCATCTTCGGATTCCTAAAGAAAACACACTGTTGTTTGAAAAGAGTTTAGTCGTTAGTCGTTAAGGAAAAGTTATAAAGTCATGCGGAAAAAGTGACAGCAATTCTCACTATCAGTCAATCAATCAAGTCAAGTCTTACGCTGAGTTCTCGTGAGTGAATCATTCGTGGTGCGGGTTGGGGCTGCAAATGAAAGAGAAAAGATAATGTGGGGGGGAAAGACACTCAGCTCAATTTTGAAAGAGTCAAAAAAAATGGTTATTTAAGAGTTAATTGTTAGTACCAATGCTAATTTCTTAATTTTTAAAAATATAAAATATAAAACTGGATAAAATAAAAGATCTTTCGTCAAAATTGAGTTCTATTTCAAGTTTCAAGTTCTAGTTCAACCTAATAGTAAAGTTCACTTGCTATCGAAAGTTTAAGAATATGAGCTTTAGAATTAAGTTTAAAGCTAATCAGAGAGTTACTAGTATAAACCTAGAGGAAACTATGTCGTTAAAGAAAAGTCTTTGAAACAAATTTCTAGTCTAAGCTCTAAAATTAGAATCTAATGAAAGTAAACCTTTGGTTGATTCTATTCAAGTTCTGGATAAAATATAAGATCTTCGTCTTTGGCATTGGTTTAAGTATCCAATTACTTCCTAGTACAAAGTTTTATCTTAAAGAAAAGTCTATAAAACATTCAACGAAACTTCCGGGAAGGTCAAGATTTTAAAGGAGAAACTCTGTCGTTAAATATTATCTATCATAGAACCACTAGAGATGTCTAGATTAAGGAAATGTAAATGAAAATCTTGATCAATTTACCGTTCTAACAGTGGCATCATCTCCATAGGGTTTTGGTGAGAGAAGAGCTGGGGGCAGAGTTGTGATTGGTGGTGGAAGTGGGGGCAATAGATCGATCTGTTGTCGTGCTTGTTGTTCTAAAAACTGGGCGCTCAACGATTTTCGAGTTTGCATTGATGACTGCGAATCGGTGATTGAAGGCTCGATTCTGAAAAGAAGATTGAGATGAAGGTGTTTTGAAATAGGCAATTGGTTTCCAAGGCCAAGCTAGATCTTTTGGCAATCTTGCATTAGAATCAAGTTCAAGATTTATTAGTTTTTAACAGCTGTACCTCTTTTCCTGAACAGATTGACTTGGTGGTGGAGGTGGCGGTGGAGCGGGTCTCCTTGTCGGTGATGGCTCTGTAGCTTTTGAAGCTCCATCTAAAAAAATTAATATAATTGAGTATTGTTAGATGATTTTCTTTTTCCCTTCATTTCTAGTGATAACTCACAGTCTCGCAACGCGGCGGAACTCCAGTGAAAGTTAAATCTTGACGTTGATTCAACAACACTCATCTAAGAATGGATAAGGCTTAGAGAAAAGGAAAAGATAAGAGAATTCGAAAAATGAAAACTTGAGAAACAAGGAAACAGGGAAACAAGTTATTTTAATAAACAAGTAGTTAAAGAACAACTTTTTGAACTTTACCGTATTTTCTCTAATAGTAGTGCACCCCGGCGAGCCGAGTTGATGACTATTTTACGGTTTCCAAGCTTTTGCAGAAGTTCAAGACTCTAATCATCGTCAAGATCTCATCGTCAGCTACATTTTCCGACCTCACATCGATAGGTTCTGATAAGCGGTTCTCGAGATTTCGAGGAATTTAGGCGACGCTCAGGGTGCACTACTATTAGAGAAAATACGGGATTCGGCGATCACTGGATTCAGCTAAAACTATAGTAATCTAGAAATTATATGCCTGAGAAAGAGGTATGACCTCACAGATGTTAGAGTGCACTACTATTAGAGAAAATACGGTACTATGGTCAGGAACTCTGGAAAGTCTAAGAAAAAATAATTTCTACTTAACAACTTTAAAGTTTTAAGCACTAATCTCAAATTTTCCAGAAAATTATGAAAACTACTGTATCAAGAAGAAAAAAAGCAAAGTGATTGAGAGAGATCATTTATTTTTTTTGGGACAATGGGCGTCGCACGCCCTATTTTGGGCCATGTAGACTGAGAAAGGACAAAAAAAATGAGGGAAAAAGATAAGAATGTTTGGTTTTCCTTTTGGAGTCAGCCAAAGAAAAAAGGTTTTCATGTGTTTCACCATTTTTAATATATCCGTGAATGTGTGAAAGGAAAAAAGAATGGCGTTTATGGGGAATGGCGAAAGAGAAAAGAACGCTTGGGGGAAGGGGTCGAGAAGTTCCGGGAAAATTTAGTTGGCTATAGATTAATTCAAAGAAATTCCGGGTAAGGGCTGTTTCTAAGTCTTTAGGCTAAGCCAAGCTAAACCAGAGCCAGACCAAATATCAGTCTTGGACTGGGCTTTTGATTTTTGGTAACACTGAAGTTAAGAATGTACACTAGATGGCTTTTAGATTTTACAGGAATTATCTTGTAGTTATTTTCTTGTAAATCTTACAATTTGTATTTAAGTTGGATCGGTTAATTGATTCTACTCAAGTTCTGGATAAAATAAAAGATCTTTCGTCAAAATTGAGTTCGATTTTCAACCCAATAGTAAAGTTCACTTTCTATTGAAAGTTTGAGAATATGAGCTTTAGAATTAAGTTTAAAGCTAATCAGAGAGTTACATTATAAATCTAGAGGAAACTAAAAGAAAAGCTTGAAAAAAAGCAACCTAAAATTAGAACAATGAGTAAATTGGTTACATTGGTTTAAGTACCAATTACTTCCTAGTAAAATTTTATCTTAAGAAGTCTATAAAATATTCAACGAAACTTCCGGGAAGGTCAAGATTTTAAAGGAGAAACTCTGTCGTTAAATATTATCTATTATAGAACCATTAGACTTGAGACGTCTAGATAAAGGAAATGTAAGTGAAAATCTTGATCAATTTACCGTTCTAACAGTGGCATCATCTCCGAAGAATATGAGCTTTAGAATAAAGTTTAAAGCTAATCAGAGAGTTACTAGTATAAACATAGAGGAAACTATTTCGTTAAAGAAAAGTCTTTGAAACAAAGTTCTAGTTCTCTAAAATTTTAGCTCTAGTTCTAAGCTCTGAAATTAGAATCTAATGAAAGTAAACGTTAAGCATTGGTTTAAGTATCCAAGTACTTCCTAGTACAAAGTTTTATCTTAAAGAAAAGTCTATAAAATATTCAACGAAACTTCCGGGAAGGTCAAGATTTCAAAGGAGAACATGTTAGTTAATAATTTATTTGACAAATTTTGTCTTTGAGAAAAGTGGAGGTGGAGAAACTGGAAAAAAGTTAAATTTGGGTTTTTGAGAAGAGCAAAAGAGAGGGGAAATAATATGGGATTATAAAATTGAATTTATTTAAAGTTTCTGATGTAAATATCCATTTCTCATTATCGACAATTCATATATATTGTTGTTTTTGAGAGAAGAAGATGCCCTATTCGTGATTATGAATCAGTAAAACAAAGAGAAATAGAAAACAAAATGAGAAGGTGCTAGAAAATAAGATTTTTCAACACTGTCAATAAAAATGTTACCGTAATCTTTTCCTAAAGATTTTAAGTAGTACAAGTGTTGCCAGTAGAAGTGTTAGCGTGTTAAGCGGTAGAAGTGTTGCCAAAAAGTGCAACGGTTGAGGTATAACTCATTGAACAATGTGTAAAAGAGAAATATAAATTGAAGTAAAAAGAATAGAACAATACCTATAGGAAATAGAATGGTAATGCGGTAAACATTGTTCACAAATTCTCTATAGAATTCCCCTCAATGATCACTTGGAGGGTTTATTGAGAGCTCTCATTTCTGAGTGAATGAGAGAAAGAGTAGGAGAAAGAGAAAGAGAAAGAGGAAGAGGAAAGGGACACCAATTGCGCAGGTGTGTAAGCACCAATCTGGGATTGAAAGGAGAAGAAGCAAGGAGAGAAAAAGGGGAACAAACGGAAGTGTTACTGACAGCTTTCCTTCACAGCCTATCCATTGGGTGACTTGATTATTCAAGGATAGAGACTAGATAAGTCTCTATGTCTCAATTCAAAGTAAGCTAGAGAGCTAGAGCTTCCTTTGGATTGAATGTGGTTGGATTAAAGTAAATGGATTTATCAATGATTGATCAAGGCTTTGGCAGGAAAATAAAGCTAAACTTTTTGTTTAGATTTTAGATTTTAATTATTTGATTTAATGATTTGATTTAATGATTTGATTTAATGATTTAATTAATTTATTTGATTTATTTTGGATAACCATGACAAAACGAAGGCCAGATGAATCATTTCAGAATGAGGAAAAAATTGGAATCTTTAAGGGGAGATGTCTTGTCTGAAATCTTGTCTTGCGAATCTTGAATCTTGTCTTGCGTCGACAACTGAATACTCATTTGAGTTTTAGATTTTAATATAGAAAAAAAAAAATCAAAACCTCCGTAACGTTCAACTAACTGTCTCTATCAGTCCAATTTCTTGAAGAGAAATCTTTTTATTTTGCAAATAAAACCCTCATAAAAGTTATGGGTTTGGGAGAGAAGCGAAATTTTGAACTCGTTTTGAGAAAAGTACGAAAGAAAAGTATTTGTGGTGAAGGGAAAGGAGCTCGAGTAATTTAGAAATAAGAAAAATTTGAATGTTTCAAGTTTTGGAAAGATAATAAGTGGATTTTGGTGGAATTTTTGCTGAAATAAGTAAATGGAACCTTTCCTTGAAGCTTGTTCATGGGTTCAGCGCATCAGAAAGAATGCATTTGTATCGCAAGAGTACGCACGAAAGCTATTTGGTACGGGGAAGATCTAGAACTTAATCTACCAGGCAAATCAACCATAAAAAGTATAGCATTCATTTTGATTTCTATCAAAATTTTCGTAACATCTTTTCAAGTCATAAGCGCCTTAAATATTTTAATCTCTGTCTAAAATCGAAAATTTTAAAAAAGATCGAGACGAAAAAGAGAAGAAAAAAGAAAAATAATGTGTGAAAATCTAAGGGAATTTCTATTGAAATGTGCTAAAATTCTTGAATTCAATGAAAAAAGAAAAAGAAGTAAGAGGATTTCGAAAGATTAGAACACTTTACTAATTTGTTGAGAATTGAACTTTGGTGATCAGAAAGAGGGAGAGATTTTAAGGATCGAACTTTGGAATTTACCAAAACTGGCATACTGAACGCTTTAAATAAACCCAGTAGAATCGTAGAGCAAATCAAATCCAGGTCTTAGTCTACAAAGATATTTAACTTGACTCCCTCTATCCGAATTCGTCACTTGTTTTGCGTACGTAGACCAAAAGACCGGATAAATGGAATTGTCGCGAATATGTTAAGGATTTACTAATATTATCAATGGATCCAGGTCCTAGGAAAGGACTTTTGACCCAAGTCAGACCAAGATCAGATTAGATTAGATCCCAGCCAGAAGCCAGCGACCAAGTCTATAGTAAACCGAAGCCAGATTTGCCAAAACTGTCTTCAGTATACTGAACGCTTTAAATGAAAAATTTTAAATCCAGTAGAATAGTAGAGCAAATCAAATCCAGATCTTAGTCTGTTAGCTTAAATTACAGTGATGGCAGCTTTGGCAGCTTTTCAACGCCTTTATCCTGCGCCACTCTCGATCTTTTTACTAATTTATCGATAATTGAACTTTGGTGATCAGAAAGAGGGAGAGATTTCAAGGATTGAACTTTGGAATTGTACTTTTTAGCGTAAATTCGAATCTCTGAACTAAAATATTGACTTGACAAGGTCAAGTACCGTAAATACTGTAATAATACCCCACCTCCCTCGTACAGTCGCGTAGTCGCAAAAGTTTTTTAGTATTTCGTTTTTTTCAAAGCGCCCGTACTTTCAAAAAATACGTCTTTGGTATCAAAAATAGAGCTGAAATTCAGGGCTATTTTTTGATACCTAAGCGCGCATTATAGCATAAACCAGTGTCGAGAAAAACTAGTTCAAAGCTAGACTACGCAACACTCAGCACCGTCATTATAGGGGTGGGGTACTATTACAGTATTTACGGTAGCTTTTATTCAGCTACTAACAGACAATCCTTAGGGAAGAGTGAGCTCATCTTGGTCCAAACTTGCCTGCTTTCGATTAGATGTTTATTTATTTGATTTTATTGTTTTAATAAGGTCAACTACGATGCTTAAAAGTGATTTTTAGGGATTTCGGATGTTTAGAGAAAAAGAAAACGGAAAAGAAACTCATTGAAATGTGTTTTGTAATCCGGGTAACATCCAACCGTGAAATGACCTAAAAACCATCGCAAAAACGCATAAAAATTCTTGTAAAAAGCACCCTCAAATTCTGTTTTTCAAAGCCTTATCTTTTAGATATAAAATTCGATTCACCCCCATAATTTGGCAATAAATTTGCACGTTGAAATGCATTTTTATGAGAGGAAATGACGCAAATTTGGAAAATTTTAGAGAAAATTTGTTCAGATCAAAGAGAAATCGAAAGTTTTCATCAAAAAAACATCAAAAATCGTGATTTTCTAAAGAAAATGTGAAGATTTTATGATTAAATTTATGGAAAAGTCATAAATTTAGGAATTTCTTTTCTGAAAATGATCAGCTAATCAAAAAACAGAAAATTTTTGAACAAAAAAAACTTCATTCGTTCAGGTGCAAAAGCAAAAAACAAATTTGTTAATCTGGTATTTAAAATGAAAGTCTTTGACTTCTTTGATTTCAAATTTACCAATCTAAATCAGCAATTCAAAATCGACGATTAAAGCAATCTAAATTTGCCGATTTAGATTGCTAAATTTGTCGCGTTTATCGTACCCAGAGAGTACAAATCGCCTCGACTTCAAAAAAAGCATCTTCTGGCACATAGAAGCTTCTAGAAGTCAACGATTCTTGCCGAATCGACGATTAAATTTAGCAATCTAAATTTAATCGTCGATTCGGCAAGAATCGTTGACTCGTTCATTCAAATGATTCATTCAAATCGTTCATTCAAAGGAAAAGCTGACTGCACTAGTTCTAATGTAAAAACTAGTGCTTAACGATAACGAAGTTTTATTAAAATGGTTAGGTGTGAGTGTATGAACCCCGATACAGATTTTGGTGGAAAAGATGGAAAAGAGGAAAGAGGAAAGAGGAAAGAGGTGGGGGAAAGGACCTCGAAAAATAAGCGGCTTGTGGAAGTGAGGGAAGCGCGCGAAATCCCTCTTTTAGGGAAAGAGAAAAGAGAAAATCGAAAAAAAGAATGAAAAAAGGAATGGAGGTGGATTGTGGTCAGTTTTTAGTGTCTCTTTGTCGATTTGGATCTTCGTTTTTGTGGGGATTTGGAATTGAAATGGCCTTGATGGGCAAGAGGGAGGAGTGAGCTATGATGGGCTATGAATGAACTGCTCGGCGATGGGGAAGTCGCTACTTTATGGGGTGAATGAATGGAAATTCGGTTTGTAGTAATACACGGGTAAAAAAAGAAGGAAAAATACAAGATTCTAGAGCTAAAAAACTACCGTATCACTAATGCGTTTGCTTTAAAGCAACTATTTTTGAACTTAGCTGTAATCAGGCTATTATTCAATTGTCTATTCAATTTTATTTTATTTAATCAGCTTTATATCATTCAATAAAGAAGCTTTCAGTCAATTATCTCAAAATCTTGCTTATCTAGCTTATCTTATTATCTTGCTTACGGTATTTCTTTGAATAGAAAACCGGGTAAAGAGTATGATCGCGTACTCCTGCGTAGCAGTTCTTTTTCTCTTTTCTGCATAAAAGCTTTCAATGAAGTGCTATAGAGCTGGAAAATGGCTCAAAAACTGTTACCACATGAGGTAACAGATTTTTGAGCCATTTTCCAGCTCTATAGCACTTCATTGAAAGCTTTTATGCAGAAAAGAGAAAAAGAACTGCTACGCAGGAGTACGCGATCATCTATTCAAAGAAATACGGTATCTCAAAATCTTGCTTATCTAGCTTATCTTATTATCTTGCTTATCTAGAAAATCTTGCTTATCTAGAAGTTTGATTACAGTTGTTAGCAAATAGCTTCTGTTAGCACTTTTAAAAAGTAAAAATCATTGTAAAAGTACAAAGTAAAAAAAGTAGAAATCATTGTAAAAACATAGTACAAACTTTACAGAATCTATAATTATAAATAAAAGTTTAAAAATCGAAAGCTATAAGGGTTTAGTGGTTATTGTCTGTGACCCATATGATCATGGGAAAGAAAGGAAAAGAAATGGAACAAAGAAAGGAAAAGAAAAGGTGTATATGATCGAGAAATGATTCGAAAAAGAAGAGAACATAAAGAAAAGAACAATTTTTTTCGATACAATCCCAAAAAAAGACATGGAGGCGATGAATCTGTGAGATAAAAGAGGAGAGAGATGAGTGCATGGGGATTAGACGGGGAAAAACAAGAACAACAACATAAAATGCTAGGAAATTTATGTTTTCTTTTTAAATTTCTGAATCATATTACTTCAGAATTGAAGATCTAAGATCTAAGATCTACAGAATTGAAGATCAAGATAGTTTAAAACTAAATAAAGTTATCTTTCTCATCCCTAATCTTCGAATATTTTGTTAAAATTCCAATTTTGACTAAACATTGCTCAAAAAAAGCGATTCGTTTTGAATATTTTGACTGTGACAAGGCTTTTTCCTTTTCCCCATTTCGTGCATATAAATGAAACTGGATAGAGAGACGAAAAAAAAATAGAAAAAATGAGAATTTTGGTGAAAAAACAAAAACATTTCATCACTTTTCTTGTCATTTAATCATTTTGGATTCTTGGAAAATGAAGAAAAGTCGAGAAAATTTAAGAAAAGTGTTTTTATATATATGTTGTGTCCGATTTAGATTTTCGTCAGATTTAGATTACAGTCTTTATCAGACGTCCGATGTAGATTACAGTCTCACTAACAAGGGCGTCTATGTTCGGAAGTGGACAAACTTTCAACTCTAGTTTGTTCCCAAGTGAATCAAAGCAATTGTCGGTCAGACTTGACTAGTCAAAAACACACAATGACATCAGAATGGAAGAAACATTTAAAAAAAAATATACACTGCATATATATGTTGTGTCCGATTTAGATTTCCGTCCGATTTAGATTGAACTTCTTGCGGACGTCCGATTTAGATTACAGTCTATATCGGACGTCCGATTTAGACTCAATCTAAATCGGACGTCTTATATAGATTGAACAATAATATAAACATGTTTGATATATTTTCTTAAGCGTTTTCTGTAGTTTTCTGCATTTCTCAAAGGTCTGTTACTGTCTTTTTCTGAAAAGAAAACCCAACTATGAAATAATCAATAAAAGACCTTTGAAAATGCAGAAAACTACAGAAAACGCTTAAAAACATATACCAAACATGTTTATATTATTGTTCAATCTATATAAGACGTCCGATTTAGATTGAGTCGTCCGATATAGACTGTAATCTAAATCGGACGTCCGCGATAAGTTCAATCTAAATCGGACGTCCGATTTAGATTGAATCTAAATCGGACGGAAATCTAAATCGGACACAACATATATATATGCTTTATTCATGGGACGAATAGAAGCGAATCAGATAATCATAACTGCATATAACATATTGCTACAATTTTTAAACAACAGAATTTTTAGTAAAAGATTAAGAATAGATTCCATTCGTTCTTTAAAAAGCAAGATTTTCGTAATTTTCGTAAGGAAACTTTGAATAGAAGTCTAGAAAAAGTGAAATGAATGGATCTGGTAGTGCCCGAGGCAAACAACAAACACTGAAGGGATGGAATGGTCATGCAATGGTTAAAGAAAGGGAAAGGGATGGTCCAAGTTGAGCACACAGTCACACGTTGTGCAAAGAGGTGAGGGGAAACCGTTGGGGAGGCAATGGAACACCTAGACAACTAGAAGGGACAACCAGAAGCACTAAACCCTGATGTAAAACCTTCCGTCTTATGTGAGAGGAAACGGGTGCGACAAAGCCGTTCCACTTTTTGGCTATGGCTTAAAATGAACACCCGGAAAGGTGACTGATCAATTTTTGTTCTACAGCAACAAAATGCTTTTAGGCTTTGCACTGACAGTTAGATAGACTACTCAAAATTAATTAAATTTTTATGGCTAACGTTTCAAGCCACAAGCAATGAAGTCATACGTTTGACCTGCAATACTTACTGTAATAGTACCCCATCCCCATAATGACGGTACGGAGCGTTGCGTAGTCTAGCTTTGAACGAGTTTTTCTCGACACTGGTTTAAGCTACAATGCGCGCTTAGGTATCAAAAAAATAGCCCTGAATTTCAGCTATTTTTTGATACAAAAGACGTATTTTTTGAAAGTACGGGTGCTTTGAAAAAAATGAAATACTAAAAAACCTTTGCAACTACGCGACTGTACGAGGGAGGTGGGGTATTATTACAGTATTTACGGTACTTGACCTTGTCAAGTCAATATTTTAGTTCAGAGATTTGAATTTACGCTAAAAAGTACAATTCCAAAGTTCAATCCTTAAAATCTCTCCCTCTTTCTGATCACCAAAGTTCAATTATCGATAAATTAGTAATTTTTAGCTAGTAAGCTATTTTTTGATACCAAAGACGCATTTTTTGAAACGTACGGGTTGCTTGAAAGTACGCTTTGCAAAAAATGAAATACTAAAAAACTTTTGCGACTACGCGCCTGTAATAGTACCCCTGTAATAAATACTGTAATAGTACCCCACCCCCATAATGACGGTGCGGAGTGTTGCGTAGTCTAGCTTTGAACGAGTTTTTCTCGACACTGGTTTATGCTACAATTAGCGCTTAGGTATCAAAAAATAGCCCTGAATTTCAGCTATTTTTTGATACAAAAGACGTATTTTTTGAAAGTACGGGTGCTTTGAAAAAAATGAAATACGAAAAAACTTTTGCGACTACGCGACTGTACGAGGGGGGTGGGGTACTATAACAGTATTTACGATATGTAGTATATGGGTAGCACAGATAACGTCAAGAATCCACTAGAGCTTCAAGATCAAGATCATCTAAAGATAAGGTTTCGAGACTATTGGACTCTCTCAAAACTCTTGGGGGTGTCGATTCCAAATTCTGGTAGTTCTTATTGGAAAAGAGTTACCGTATTTTCTGTAATAGTAGTGCAGGCAGGAGGGGGGTTGAAAAAATAGTAGTGCGCACTACTATTACAGAAAATACGGTATACACAAACTAATTGGAGGTGACTGGAATTTCTAAAACGAAAGAACCTCTCCTTGAACTAAATACTAAAAAACTTTTGCGACTACGCGACTGTACGAGGGAGTTGGAGTGCTATTACAGTATTTACGGTAGGTTCAACAGCTGGTTCTCAATTTCCATTAGATTTCAAAATGTATGCCAATTTTGATGAGGTAATTAAAAGGAACAAATGATGGTGGGTGTAATCGAGAAGGAAAGGGATGGGGCAAGGGTTGTTCAAGTGTCCGTTCAATCTCCTTTGTCCCTCTCATTTCACTACAAAGTGTCGACGAGAGCCCGGCTAAGTGAGCTGTGTGACATCGTAATCGGCTCGGATTTCATCGAGCTTTTCGAATCGAGGAAATTTGTGATGTTATAGGAAACTTTGAGATACGGGTACTTAGATGAGATTTGAAGTTCTTAACAAATTCACGACCGATTACGGAAATCATATTCGGCCAATGGTTGAACGAAAAACGCTAAAAATTTGCAAAGATATTTAATTTGACTTTTAAGGATCGAACTTTAGAATTTACCAAAACTGTCTTCAGTATACTGAACACTTTAAATATAAACTTTTAAACCCAGTAGAACCGTAGAGCAAATCAAATCCAGATCTTAGTCTATTAGCTCAAATCGCAGTGATGGCAGCTTTGGCAACTTTTCAACGCCTTTATCCTGCGCCACTCTCGATCTTTTAACTAATTTATTGATAATTGAACTTTGGTGATCAGAAAGAGGGAGAGATTTTAAGGATTGAACTTTGGAATTTACCAAAACTGTCTTCAGTATACTGAACGCTTTAAATGAAAACTTTTAAACCCAGTAGAATAGTAGAGCAAACCTAATCCAGATCTTAGTCTGCAAAGATATTTAATTTGACTCCCTCTATCCGAATTCGTCACTTGTTTTGCGTACGTAGACCGATAAGATCGGATAAATGGAATTGTCGCGAATATGTTAAGGATTTACTAATATTACCAACTGGATCCAGGTCCTAGGAAAGGACTTTTGACCCAAGTCACACCAAGATCAGATTAGATTAGATCCCAGCCAGAAGCCAGCGACCAAGTCTATAGTAAACCGAAGCCAGGTTTGCCAAAACTGTCTTCAGCATACTGAACGCTTTAAATGAAAACTTTTAAACCCAGTAGAATAGTAGAGCAAATCAAATCCAGATCTTAGTCTATTAGCTCAAATCGCAGTGATGAGTTGAAAAGCTTTGGCAGCTTTTCAACACCTATATCCTGCCCCACTCTTGATCTAATTTGCCAACAAAAATAAATATTTGAATCAAGCAAATGCGGCGGGAAATCAACGAAAAGCTGAAAGAGAAAGAGAAAGAAAATAAATCTGCGAAAAGAAGTGTCAACACCCGATATTCGGGAGGGTAAAAGAAAAGGTTTTGATGGCAGATCTCCGTAAGCAAATCCCCGTTTTTTGTCGGATTGCCACGTGGGTGAGAGGCGGAATTCTAACTAGACTTTCACGTTTAGTCAGAGATTTCGGAAGTGATTTTAAACAATGAAAAGACAGCTTTTAGTTCGGAAACTGTGAAGGTAATGAAGAATTCAGAAAATTTGTGAGCAAAGCTTTTGGATAAAAGAAATTCGATAAAAGTTACTGTAAATCTATATACAAAATCTTGGAAATTTTAAAAACAGAAATGTTTCTTTATAAGATTGCTTTATAAGATAGCTTTCTAGGCAGAATTAGATGAAAGCCAAGAATTAGATGAATTAGAGAATTAGATGAACAATTAGATGATTCTAACTAGCCAAAGATGACTAGCATTAGATGATTCTAACTAGCCAAAGTCAAACCAATCCTTGCTTGGCTTTCAAAACATGATTGTTGCTTATTGCTAACTTGGCTTGACTTTTTAAGGAAAACTTTACTTGCAAGAATCTTTCAAAGCTTTATATGATTCAATTCTTATTTACAATCAGATTCTAGACATGAAAAATGCTTAATCTCAGCAATCATATATGAATTGAGCAATTTCCAGCATTAAGCATTCTCAGCAATTTCCAAATTGAGCAATTTCACTCAAAATGTGATGTTTATGTAGACATGGGGATGTTTAAAATAGCAAAAAAAAAAGACTGGGAAAGACTGGGAAAAACTTGTTGATCTTCAATTGGTGTTCGGGAAAATAACAGTCACAATTTATCAATTGTAAGTTTAAATTTGGAAAATTTCGTTAGAAATCGAGGAATCGAGCCTTGAAATGCAAATTTCGGGAAAAGGAAATGAGGAAAATTGTGAAGGAAAGGGCTGGAAGGGGGGCTCATTATCAAAGCTCTGATTGGGGAGAACAGGGTCAAGAAAGGGAAAAGAACACAATAAATTGAATATTGAACAAGCAACGACTCTAAGCAATCCAGGAGAATTTGGAATTTTAGCAAGAACGACTTCTTGATTGTTCAACAACTTTTGGATGTTTTCAATTTAAGAAAAAGCAAAGTATTACCGTATTTCTTCGAATAGAAGACCGGGTAAAGAGTATGATCGCGTACTCCTGCGTAGCAGCCCTTTTTAAAATTTCTTTTCTGCATAAAAGCTTTCAATGAAGTGCTATAGAGCTGGAAAATGACTCAAAAATACCACATGAGCTAACAGATTTTTGAGTCATTTTCCAGCCCTATAGCACTTCATTGAAAGCTTTTATGCAGAAAAGAAATTTTAAAAAGGGCTGCTACGCAGGAGTACGCGATCATACTCTTTACCCGGTCTTCTATTCGAAAAAATATGATTTGATTTGCAACTTTGACTTAAGAAATGTTGAAATTGGAATTGAAGTGGGAGAAATGAGGAAAATCCGGTCTTTTTTCAGAGAGTTCTCTCCTCCACATCCATTCATGTTTTTCATGTCAGAAAATGACCTTGTCTTGTTTTTCTTTCCTTTCAAAAGTAAGAAATAGCCATACCCAGAAATTCTATTTGTTCCGCTTATAGAAAAAAGTTGAGAAAAGACATGGTTTTTGGAGGAATTCGTTGCAAGAATTCTATCTTTTTTTGATTTTTATTTTAAATTTTCTTAAGCTGAACATAGCTTGATTCATAGATGTTTTAGAATAGCACAATGTGGTATAATTTTCTAGATAAGTTTCTAGGTAACTTTCTAGGTAACTTTCTAGGTAACTTTCTAGGTAACTTTCTAGGTAACTTTCTAGGTAACTTTCTAGGTAAGTTTCTAGGTAAATTTCTAGTTAGATCTTAATCCATGGACACACCTTGTACTACTTGTACTATGAGACACGAATGATCTATTCAGCTACCGGAATTCCGGGTTCTTTCTCTGTTTTTTGATGATTTTCTTTTAAATCGGCTTTTCTGAGCAAAGATTTCAAGAATTTTTTTTCTACTGATATCAGTTTTTTGGGAGTGGCTTCTGATTTTTAAAAGAAAATTATCTGTTTTGAAAAGATTAACGTAAAGAAAGGAATCTTTGTTTAAAAAAGTGATAAACTAGTGCTTTTAAGTTTAAAAATCACTTGGAAATAGAAAAAAAATGAGTAAAAGACTCAGCGACAAGGTCACTCAACTCAACAAAAGTCAAGTCAATGTCGGAGACGATTTACAATGAGAGTTGACGAAAATTACCCAATACTTCACTGGAGTTCATCAAATTTTCCCTTTGAGAGACTATGGTTCTTAAAAAATCTTATATTTATATGAAAATTGACCTTGACTTCGAGGTAATGGACTCTCTGTGCGAACCGAGATTTTCGTGACGTTGTCGGGAGTGATCTGAAAAGTTTTCATGTGGAAGCATTGTTTAGATTCTAGATAACTAGATGAGTACTGGTCAACTGGGACCAAGTATTATTAAATTATGATCAAGAATAGAAGTATACGTAATTAAGTTATCGTTATCGTTATCGTCAAAGTCAGATCTAGATAGGTCAACTTTAATATCAATAGTTAAGTAAAACAAAAAGATTACTCTTAATAGCAACTGTTAGAAAATGAAAAAAAAGTGCATAAGAAAAACAAATAGTGAACCTGGTAGTGTGAGAGCGGTAATTGTTGGTGGTGATGGGACAGTTGAGGCGGTTTAGAGCTTGGATTGGAGGATCGTGGTTTTGGAGGAGCTGGATGGACTTTAACCGGCTGTTTCACTGCTGACGTTTTGACTGGTTGCGTTGGAATCATTGTTGTTTTCTGCACAGGGATCACTTTCATCAATGGATCGACTTGTTGATGCGAGTGTGATGGTTGATCGTATGTTTGGATTGTCGTGTGAATTGTGTGTCCAAACGGTGGTCCACCGGCAATTGTATTGGGGTGAGTGTGCTGAATCGCTCAAATTAAACAAAAAAAAAGGGTTAAAACAGAAGAGTTATTAGTCTAAAAAGTGTGAAAATCTTCTGACAATCATTAGAAATTTTTGCATCTTGTTTCGTCAATGAAATTGAATTTAAAGCTTTTCTTTAAAGCTCAGCTACTTGGCAGCTTTTCTTTAAAGCTTTCTTTAAAGCTTTCTTTAAAGCTTTCTTTAAAGCTTAGCTACTTCAAAAAATCGTGAGTAGTAGTAGAAAGTAGCAAAATCCAAAACAAGGGTAAAATATTCAAAACTTTAAAACACGTATGCAAATTTTGATTGAATTTCTTTTACCTCATGTGTTGATAGATCTTGATTCGGCTCCTCAAACAACTTTTTGTCTCTTGTCGCATTAAAACGCGAAAGTAAGCGTTGCATTTCCTCTTTTCCAGAGATATCTAAAACATTTACTATATATAGATTCATCTATTCTTAAATATTCAGCTAAAAGGCTCAAGAAAAAAAATTTATTTGCCGTTTCTTTACTCTTCTGTTTCAAATGCCGTATTCTCTATAATAGTAGTGGATCCCGGCGAGCCGAGTTGATCACCATTTTACAGTTTCTAAGTTTTCACAGAAGCTCAACACTCAAATCCCCCACAAGATCTCATCGTCAGCTACATTTTCCAACCCCACATCGATAGATTCTGATAAGCAGTTCTCAAGATTTCGAGGAATTTAGGCGACGTTCTGGGTGCACTACTACTAGAGAAAATACGGTATATGAAAAGCAGTTTTATTGGCAGGATACTTGTAACTAGGATTTTATAATATCTATTAGAATTATACTGTATTCTCTCTAATAGTAGTGCACCCCAGCGAGCCGAGTTGATGACTATTTTACGGTTTCCAAGTTTTCACAGAAGCTCAACACTCAAATCCCCCACAAGATCTCATCGTCAGCTACATTTTCCGACCCCACATCGATAGGTTCTGATAAGCGGTTCTCGAGATTTCGAGGAATTTAGACGAAGCTTTGGGTACACTACTACTAGAGAGAAGACGATATATTATTCCAGGTTAGGCTAGTAGATCAGACTGATCTATTTCCCTAATATTGCCTGGTGAGCCGAGTTGATGACTATTTTACGGTTCCAAAGTTTTCGCAGAAGCTCAACACTTAAATCCCCCACTAGATCTCATCGTCAGCTACATTTTCCGACCCCACATCGATAGGTTCTGATAAGCGGTTCTCGAGATTTCGAGGAATTTAGGCAAAGCTTACGGTCCACTACTATTAGAGAAAATAGGGTATGCAGTTTTTAACACATTCGCCACTATACAGCCCACTTTTCTACACTACTATTAAAGAAAATACGGTATATAGATCCATCTATTCTTAAATATTCAGCTAAAAGGCTCAAGAAAAAACCATTGCTATTGCTGGTTGGAAGAATCTTCGGTCCATTGTAGGTGGGTGGCAGTGAGCGAGAGCGGTTGGTGAACTGGAAATAGGTAGATTTGGTTATTTTAAAACTTACATAATAAAATCTTTTACTAGAGCCAATATTAGTTATATTTTTATTCAGATCACATAATTTTCTGAATAAAAGTACAACTAATTTTGGCTTTATTAATAACTTTAACTAACCACAGGCGGTTTAGGCTCTTCAGGTGGTGGACTTGCATCAGCCGCTGGGACAATTGTTGTCGCTGACGGGGAGAACATGGCTGGTCTACAAATTGATATTAGAAAAAGATTCATAGATATGATTAGATTAATTAATTGCAACTATTATATTACCTATCATCTCTGGCTGAATCCGGATCAGGTGGTGAAATGAAGATCTCCCGACTCTTCTCTTTTTCCTCTTTTCTCGACCTACTCGAGCTCTTCTTCTCCATTCCCATTGTTGTCTGTTTTGGGTTCTCTTCTCGATATTCAACCTTTGTTGTCTCTACTCTATAATCAGAAGTTGGTCGATGAAGTGTGTGTGAAAGATGGAGAGTTGTTGGTGGTTGAACAGCGGAGATTGATGGTGGATGGACTGTGTGAGAAGAGATCACTCTCGCTCCACTGCTCACTTCCGGAATCACAGGAGCTGGTCGACGGGTGGACGGCATCAAGGCTGAACGAAAGAGATTACCATATTCACTCTAATAGATTCTAATAGCCCTTCTATTTTTCAATAATCAATTTTTTCGATAATCTTACTTTACAAGTTCTTAGATAGCATTTAGATTCTTAAAATTGATCACGGTCAGGCATGGCTCTACTCAGAAAATCCCCAGGCCACCTTAGGCTAAGCATTGAAGAAGTGAAGATCCTTCACTCACTGCTCTTTAGGCTAACCCTTACACTAACCGATGAGAATCAATGCCAAGTAACTGGCTACAGTAATTCTTCATTTTCAAACCAGCTACTACATTCTTGTCTTAACAAAAACCATTCTCACTTGGGCTAAGCAGTCTCTCGTGTATCCCCTCCGTTGTCGCACTTCTCACCATCGTCCTTCCACTCCGATCTTCACTCACTGCTCTTTGCGTGCTCCCAGGTTGAGCTCGATTCAACACTTCCAATACCTAAAGCAGAAGATATAGCTAGTTTATAAACTAGTAAACCTATAGTTTATTGTGCTAAACCTGTCAAAGCATGCAAAACAAAGGAATCATGCAATGAAAAAGGGATAACACAAACCCAAAGCTGATCATTTTGTGGCTGGGAGAGGCGAAGACGCGGTGGATAAAAGGATTTCCCCAAGACTGCCTTCTAAAACAAACAACAACAAAGAAATAAGGAAAAGCAAGCAACAAAAGTCATAAACAAGACTTTCATAGGTACAACAAAGGGAAAAACAGGATCTAAAGATCTCTGAACTCACTTCCGAAGCCACATCCATCGATCTTGGTCGTTGTGTGATCGGTTTCTCTCTCAATACGTGAGCATCTCGTGGTTGATAAGATTTCTGAGGCTCTGGACTGATAATTCCTCGAGATGAGGTGATATTTGGTGAATTAGTGATGATCATCGGTGGAGAAGTGATACGATGAAGTCTTCTCTCATCAATTGTTGGCTCTGGGCATGGACTTGTGAGTGTTGAATGAGGGATTGAGACTGGAGACATTAGTGATGGAGAGTAGGAACGCTCGGCGGATTGGGATCGAATCACAGGCAGAGTGGCGGGAGTCTGAAAGAGAAAGTACAAAGATCACTTGACTACATTTACTTTGAGCTCAAGAAACACAGCGTTTCTGGCTCACTAATCCTTTGAATCTCGTAGTTTCTGGGCAAATGCACCAGAACAAGTGCGCATTTCTGTGCACAAATTTCAAAGACAAACCAAACCACAAATCACACTAGAGAAATGAATTAAACCTCTTCTTATTCTTTTATTGATTCAACTATTCTTGGTCTTGACTCAATTCTTGAAAATCCCTCTTTTCCTCACCTGATAATTCATCCTATTCTCCCAATTCGTCCTCCCAGCACTCTCCTCGAATCTCAGCCTCAACGAGCTGATCGACGGGAGTTTCTCATCTTGTTCCTCACTTCTAAAACTCATTGATCACTACTTTCTTTCCTCTCGAATCCTTTCCAAACCTCAACACTTGTCTATGTACAATATATCTCTTTCTCGCTTCTCCAGCTGGATCCACACTATTTCCCTTCATCAACGGGATTCGATATGGTTCTTGTTCTTGCAGTGTTGGTTTTTCTACTTCACCCCAATTCCGATCAAGTGTATCGTAAGGTCTAAATGATAGTTTTAGTTATAGTTTTAGTTGATTTCAATTTCAGAATCAAAAATCTTTACCGTTCCCGGTTATTCTCATGAGTTTCCTTGTCCGAGAGGATGTCATCAACGCTAGGACATCGCTTGCATGTCACTTGCGAAGAGACCTATTAAATATTATTATTATATTATTCATAAAATGAATGCAATTATCAAAAACGTATTCATTTTATAGAGAAAAATCGTTTTCGTAACTCACTCGAGCCGTCTTTAAGGCTAAACCAGACAATTTAGTGAATTTTGCGCGCAACTTCTCCACGATTCCCGGACCGTACTCCACTTCTGAAAGGATTTTGATACTTTAAATATAAATGAAGGCTTAGATTGTTTATTACAGCTTTTCGATTAATTTGAATGAATCGAGCCTTGAACCTTTAATCCTTTAAAGTCGTCTCTAGCTGTTCTTTAGATTATTTTGAAATTTTTTCTCCGTTTCTTTACTCTTCTGTTTCAAATGCCGTATTCTCTATAATAGTAGTGGATCCCGGCGAGCCGAGTTGATCACCATTTTACAGTTTCTAAGCTTTCACAGAAGCTCAACACTCAAATCCCCCACTAGATCTGATCGTCAGCTACATTTCCCGACGCCACATCGATAGATTCTGATAAGCGGTTCTCGAGATTTTGAGGAATTTAGGCAATGCTCAGGGTGCACTACTATTAGAGAAAATACGGTATATAAAAAAGCAGTTTTATTGGCAGGATACTTGTAACTAGGATTTTATAATATCTATTAGAATTATACCGTACTTTCTCTAATAGTAGTGCACCCCGGCGAGCCGAGTTGATCACCATTTTACAGTTTCTAAGCTTTCACAGAAGCTCAACACTCAAATCCCCCACTAGATCTGATCGTCAGCTACATTTCCCGACGCCACATCGATAGATTCTGATAAGCAGTTCTCAAGATTTCGAGGAATTTAGGCAAAGCTTACGGTCCACTACTATCCACATCCACAGGATTTTGATACTTTAAATATAAATGAAGGCTTAGATTGTTTATTATAGCTATTCGATTAACATGAATGAATCGAGTTTGAACCTATAATCCTTTAAAGTCGTCTCTAAATGTTCTTTAGATTATTTTTATTTGAAAGAAACCCTTTTACCTTTTACCTCTTTTACTAAATATTCTCAAAACCCAACCTTCCGGTCTCTGATCAAAAAATCTCAAATCCTGAAGTGATGATCGGTGTGAAAGCGGTCGATCATAGGTTTTTGTTCGCCGCAGTTTTCTTGGCATCGTTTGATCGGAAATCGCGTACGGAGTCCCGTGATTCATTGACAATTCCAAATGATCAATCGATCGACATCTCCTCATCGAATCGAATTTTCGAGGCTTCTCGGGTAGAAATGGATCAATCTCGTAAACTTCCATAAACTTTAAAACAGCTCGAATCTTTTGTGGATCCAATCTCTTCAAAATATCCTCTTCTGAAGCTTTTCTTGATCTATAGATCTTTGTTCTTTCATAAGTGGCATCTTCTGGCTTTGGCTTTAAATTCGGAGCACTGAAATTCTCAGAATTATTTCTTGATCTGTAGGGTTTGACATTCTCATCGGTACTCCTTGATCGATAGGCTCTTTTCTCCGGTTGTCCATCTGGATTCCAAGACACATCACCCAATTCCATCGGATAATCAGGCTCTGGCTCGTCCGGTTCATCACTTATTTTGATTTTTCTTTCAGATTGACTTCTCGCAATCCTTCTTTTCAACGTTGAATTGATTTGTGGTTGTTGTTGATAGGAATGTCTTCGTGACATTGAAAGGAATGGATCTTGTGAATGAAAAGATCGCGATGATTGAGGACGAAGTTGATGAGGAATCGGTTTCTCATTTCTGTTGATGATTGCCGAGTCGACATGTTTCTTTAGTTTTGCCGCGAAACTGCCCAGAGCTTGCATCTAAAGGAAGGATGGGATTTGTTAGATTCAAAAGAATGATCAGAAGAGTTGACGAAAGAAATCAATTGGGCCAAGCTGGAAACAATTTCTACAAACTTTTACAAAAGAGTCAACAAGATAAGGACAAAGCTCACCAAAAAAAAAATGGATTCTAGGGAAAATGTGAAGCTGAAAAGACTGTAAAAGCTCTTAAAGCTGCTAAAATTTTAAAGAAATCAAGGGAATTATAAAATTCTTAAACAAATTGGAATGTTTGAGGCAATTCTGGCTGCTGAAAAATAGCTTTAGTAAGCCAAGTATTGATAGATGAATGGATCAACTTCATCTCCAAATCATCAAAATGATTCAGTGAAAGAAATTAAGCGAAATCACATTAGTTGCCAATGAGAAAATGGGGAATGAGAAGAAGAAAGAGAAAGAGAAAAAGAGAGGATAATCAGTCCAATCCATGAGAACAGATTCCCGCTAATGTGAATGGAAAAGAGTGAGGTCAAAAAAAACAGATAAAAGATTAAAGAGATTTCTAGTAAACCTTTTTCTAAACCTAAAATCAGATTCGATGGTTGATATGATCGCTGAAACGATTCACGAAGCAAAACAAAAAACTTCAACCCTGGCTCGATCATATCGAATACAAAATTATCGACTATTCAAAGGTTATTCTATTCGTTTAGGGCTTTATGTGGTGTACTTTGAAATGGAATCACTTGTTTGAAATCACTTTGTAATGGAAATGGAATGGAAATGGAATGGAAATGGAATTTGAAATGGAATCACAATCAAGTATTTAAGAATTGCTGAATAGCTCACCAATAGAAATGATATTTTTATTGGTGAACTATTCAACAACTATTGTTTTTAGGCTAGTTTTCTACAACAAAAGGAATGAACTTGAAATTGAAGCCAGCCGATTGAAAGAAGAAGAAGAAAAGAGAATTCAAGTGGATTTGGAGGAAAGTAAGAGACTGAACGGGAGATCAGCTTAAACAAATAATCATCAACATATGGGAAAGTGAGAACAGATCGGGGAATCGTTTACTGACTTGGAAAACAAACTTTAATCACTCTCAGTTACTACTTACAATACTGACTAGGAGATTAGGACTTTCTGTACTTTGACTAATCATAAAATGATACAATGGCTGATGCGGATGAAGGCGTCAACGTGTAAAGATGTCAAAGGTCGATAGAGATAGAAAAACTCTGGAGACAAGAAGAAAAAGAAGAAAAAAAGAAGAATCCCTTGCACCCATCCAGTAATTTCTTGATGACGCCTTTCTCTTTTGCACAAGAGTTGAGATGAGCGCTGTTTGACAAGCCGTTGACAGGTCGGAGAGGAGATCATCGAGAAGAAGAGAGAAGAGCAATGGTAGAGGGGAATCTCTTGTGGTACCAATTCGACACAATCATTACCTCGAGTTGGTGGGGTTAAGCTGGGATGAGCTGGGATGAGCTGGGGGTTAGAACAATTTCTTCTTCTTCGCTTAACACTAGGCTAGAGTTTTGTTACTTTCAACTGGAAACAGTTTTAGCTCTTCAAGCTTTAGTTTTAGCTCTTCTTCAAGTTCAACATGTAAGGCTTTTCCGAGTGTTAATACCGATAAAGTTAGGGATCAAGAATCTTCAACATTTTAGTTTAAACTCTCAGTTTTTGTTTAGCAATTGAAAATTTAAAAAATAAATGACTAAAATAACAATGAACAGTAAGATATTTTTTTCACTAAATAAACAATAGATTCAAACTCGATTCACATATCTCTAAGAGCTAAGTTTACTTGTAAAAACGAAACTCTAAAAGTAGTGCACTCCACCGAGCCGAGTTGGCGGCTATTTTACGGTTTCCAAGCTTTTGCAGAAGCTCAACACTCAAATCCCCCACTAGATCTGATCGTCAGCTACATTTTCCGACCCCACATCGATAGGTTCTGATAAGCGGTTCTCGAGATTTCGAGGAATTTAGGCGACGCTCTGGGTGCACTACTATTAAAGAAAATACGGTATACAGATTTTCATTTTCAAAAGCTGAAATGACAAACCAGAGTTCGGTCCGTTCGAGGCGCGTTCCTCACGATCCGCTTTTTTAGCGGCTTTAAGTAAATTTGAATTTTGTGGCAGTGGAAGATCGTTTTTCATTTTTTGTTGTTTATTGGCTTTGTGGCTTTGTGGGTCAGCTGATCGTGAGATTTCCCTAAAATTTCGATATAAAATATTAACAAGGAAAGGTTTTGTCTATTTATAATTGTCTGATTTATAATAGATTTTTAGTCTTATTTAGGAAACTATTTCATAAAAGATGACAAAACAGGATGTGCACGAATTTCTCAATATTTCTAGCAGGAGAGTTCTGTGAAAAGCGATGAATCAGCGGGTTTAGAAAGATTTTTGGGAAATTTAGGAGATAAGTTGGTTTATAGAAGATTTAAAAGGAAATAGATTGGTTTTTTTTAAAAATCTTAACCAACCTCAAGTTTGATGCATCATTTTTGCGTTCACTTTGTTGCTTTGAATTATTTGATGGTGGCATTGGACTCGTGCTTTCAGGACGATTCAATTGCACTAAAAAGGAAAAGAACTCAATGATTTTGAAAACTTTTGATGACTAATCAATTTTCTTTTGAAAGTTTTAAGATTAGCAATTGATTTTGAGAAAATTGGGGATAGATTTGAAGAAGAATTTGAAAAAAAAAGCGGAAAAGCTCAGTTCATTTGAAAAAAAAAGGTTAGAAAACAAAGAATTTAAAGGATTTTAGAATGATTTCTTTAACGAACAGAAAAATATTGCCAAATTTTCCTTGTAAAAGATTGAAAATTGGGTTTTATTAATCAATAAAAGCAAATTAAAGCAAAAACGAATCCTCTTTTTTATCCAAATTCTCTTTTGACTCGAGTTTAAGGTCATTTTGAGTCATTCAGAACAAAAAAAAATCATCAACTAACCTCAAAAAGACATAAAAACTCTCGTAAAATGTTCTTTTTCGACATTGAAAAGGTTTTTGAATTGGTAAATGTTGAAATTGGTTACAATTTGAAGAAATGCTAGAGGATAAGTGTTGTGAGCAGGTACAGGAATTTTAAAGTTATTAAAAGTTATTCTATTAAAGTTATTAAAAAACTCATTTTAAAGTCTTCTCTGTCCAATTATGCCAATCATTTTTCTGATTTAAAAGATTTTTATTGATTAGACACGTTTCTTGTTCAAATTTCTGTGATTCACTATTTGTATAGTGGGAAAGAATTTCGGCGGCTCTAATTTTTTATGCAAAAGCGATAAGAAGTTGATGGGGGATTGTTTGAAAAGAAAAGAAAAGGGGTAAGTGAAGTCGAAATTGTAGAGACTGGTTGTTGTGATCTTTTCCCTTTTCTCCAACAAGAGAAGTCGGTAAGAGACTCGGCAAGAGACTCGGTAAGAGACTCGGTAAGAGACTTGGTAAGAGACTCGGTAAGAGATCTAATTTAGCATTTAATTTTTGTTGTGATCTTTTCCCTTTTCTCCAACAAGAGAAGTCGGTAAAAATCTTTTGTTTTCTATTGAATGTTTTCATTTTAACAGTACTTTTTTTGAATAGAAATAGGCTTAAAAGGCTTAAAAGGCTTAAAATTAAATGCTAAATGCTTAAAATTAAGTCCTAAATGCTTAAAATTAAATGCTAAATGCTTAAAATTAAATTAATTAAAGGCTAACTAGTATAAAGGCTTAAAATTTGAGTTCAAAAGTTTTAACAGAATTTGTTCAAATTTTTATGCAAAAGCGATAAGAAGTAGATGAGGGGATTCTTTGAAAAGAAAAGAAAAGGGGTAAGTGAAGTAAAAGAGTAGAAGAAGTAAGAGGTAAGAGAAATTGTAGAGACTGGTTGTTGTGATCTTCCCTTTCTCCAACAAGAGAAATCGGTAAGAGACCTAGGAAATTCTGGGTTTTTAATTGAATATTATAGAAAGAAAATCGTTTAGCTAGCTTTAGCTCAGATTTAACAAGGAAAATCAGATCTGTTTTAAGCAAAAAAAAACACAAATTAATCACGAATCGACAAATGATTTAAAATACTTACAAAGCTGATACTTTTGCCGTAAATTAACTGATCTAAATTGTAAATTTAAGTTCAGAAAAGGTTTTATCAACTGTTTTTAATAGAAATTTCGTTGAATCTCTGAAATAAAATTTAAAAAAAAAATGAAATTAAACACTAGAAATCGAGAATGAAATAAAGAATGAAATAAAGAAGAATTATTTCACAACAACTCTGTAAAAGTTGTTGGTTTGAATGTGAATGTGAATGGGGAGAGAAAGGAAAAGAAATTGTAGAGACTGGTTGTTGTGATCTTTTTCCCTTTTCTCCAACAAATCTAGACCCATTCACACCAGAATTATCCCATTCTCCTGAAGATTTAGTCTACTTTTCAGCCGGTGTTGGATAAAGTGGTTTGGAAGGGAAAATAGCTTTGAATTGACAGTGGCAAAGAGGTAAGTTTTTGGGGTTTAAGTGCACTTTGTGCTCAAAAGGTATCCCTTTTAGCGCATTTAATTCATTATTTATAACAAAATTTGTCCAAGGAAAGACAGGAATTCATAAATTTTCAGCTAAAAATGATGAAAAAATGAGGTCACGTCATTGCTTTCAAAAGTTCTCTGCTTAATTTGAAAAAACAAAAAGAAAAACTGATGAGTAATCATTCGAAATTGAAAAAGATTTCTTTTAAAAATAAGCGTTGGCTGATTTGCAAAGAAAAAAAAAGCGATTTTAAATAAAAATCTTTTGTTTTCTATTGGATGTTTTCATTTTAAAGGGACTTTTTTTGAATAGAAATAGGCTTAAAAGGCTTAAAAGGCTTAAAATTAAATGCTAAATGTTTAAAATGCTTAAAAGCAAATACTAAATGCTTAAAATTAAATGCTAAATGCTTAAAATTAAATTAATTAAATGCTAACTAGTATAAAGGCTTAAGATTTGAAGAAGAATATGAATTTAAAAGAAATTTATATTATGAATAAGGTGGAAAACAAAGGTAAGGTAAGGTAAATCATTGAAAAAAACGCCTTTATACTAGTTTAGCATTTGGATAGTATCAAAACTATAGTCATATGTTGGATAGGAATTGGAGAGGCTGCGTTGGGTCGACTCTCAGCTCTCTGCATACCAAATCACCAAGAATAAGCTAAAGAAGTAAAAGAACTCGATGTACAAAAAAGATCAACTTTATATAAATAGAATTTAAGTATAGAAAGCTTAAAGATTAAATAAGTTTACAAAAAAGACAATTCAATCATTCTTCTTTCTTTTTTTTGGTGTTATAAACTTGAGCTTTTCGTTTGGCGCCATTATTCTGGACTGCCTTTGATAGTAAACACTGCAATCGGGAAAAGAGATAATGAACAAATGAACAAAAAAAAAAAGAAATTCTTCCACATTCTTCAATTTTTAATTTCTAACTGCAAAAAGAATTGTTTTGATCAATGAATAAGTATGTCAAAATGATGGTTCGAATATGGTTCGAATATGGTTCGAATATAGTTCCAATATGGTTCCAATATGGTTCCAATATCGTTCCGATATGGTTCCAATATGGTTCCAATATGGTTCCTATACCGTCCAGATACGGTTCCAATATGGTTCCAATATCGTTCAGATACGGTTCCAATATCGTTCCAATATCGTTCCGATATGGTTCCAATATGGTTCGAATATGGTTCCAATATGGTTCGGATACGGTTCCAATACGGTTCTAATAAGGTTCCAATATGGTTCAAATATGGTTCCAATATGTAGACTGGTTTTCATTTTCTTAGGCTTCGAATTCTATGTATAGTCGAATCTCGTTAATGAACTATGAAAGGGATCCTAAAAACCGTTCACTATTGAGGTTTGATTGGTACTAAATCAACTCAGAGAGATTCTAAAAAATTCGGTTAATATCAAGGTTCGACTGTGGTTTTGCATCTCATATTTCATTTTTCTAAAAATGCAAAATACATGACACAGCCGGGAGTCGAACCCGGATGTTGTGGCTTGTAGAGAAGCGCGCTCTCGACTGCGCCACGGAAACAAATTGACTGGCAGCTTTATAAGCCATAAATTTGAGTTAGCAGGTGAAACAAACTTGGAAATGAAAACAGGAAATTCAACTCCGAAGAGAAGATCTCGTGAAATCTCGAAATCTCTCAAAAACACAGAAAAAAAGATAAGCACCACTTGAAAATACACATAGGCAAATACAAGGGAATGAAGAGAAAGCCGAGTTTTGTGTGTGTGTGTGTGTTTTCCATAATTTCTTTTCTCTCTATCAATCCTTGGGCATGCCCGTGAATGGTGAAGTGAAAGGGAGAGGAATTTGATGGATATTTGCACAGCACATGTCTCGCACACAAAGTTTCTCCATAGAAAATGAAGTCTCTAGTCATTATATGCAAAACTTGGCTACTCAGAGCTGTGGCTGAACTTAGCTGTATAACCAGAGCTGTGACTTCACTTCAACTAATACTAGCCTGGCATTTTGGTTCAAGGACAGTGCTGACCCAAAGCTGAAGTTTGGAATTGTTTCAAGACTAGGAGATTGAACTTAAGAATGGCTTTCTCCAGTTTGGCCAGGACTCTAAATATGCACTCCTTTCCCCCTTGCAATACCCAATAAATTCCACGCAATGAATATGCGATTTGTCTTTTCTTTTCGCTTTTCTCTTTCTTTTTGATGAATGCTGAATTTTGAGAGTATGAATCGACTGAATTCGAAACAAAAAGTATACAAAAAATCTTAGAAAACAGTCGGTTTGAAAATTGAGTTAAAGAAGAACAGTTTTTCAATTCAAATTTCTTCTTTACTATATAGAAATTTTGTTTATTTTAAAGAAAGAAATTTGCATAGTAATTGGCTATCAGAAATTTTAGAAACAAATTAAAGGTTCGAGAAAGAAAGAAAGAAAGAAAGAAAGAAAGAAAGAAAGTAAGTAAGTAAGAAAGAAAGAAAGAAAGAAAGAAAGAAAACAAGAAAGCAAGAAAGCAAGCAAGAAAGAAAGAAAGAAAGAAAGAAAGAAATTGATGAACCGATAGAGAATCTTGTCTATTCAAGTATCTTTAGAATAGATAAGTTTAATAAAGCTATTTAATATTTGGATTTAAAAATCTACTTAATTGTACCTGATTTCAACGTAACTGTAGCGAAAGACGGTTTTTCTTGGAGATTTCTCGGTGAATGACCACGAATTTGCCGAAAATTTGTCACTCGTCGATGAGCTGCATCGTTCTGAATAAAATGACAAGAGTGTTTATTAAAAAATAGATTTACTTTTAAAGACTAAAGATCTAAAGGTTTTCCCTCAAAAATAGCCACTTTCTCCTCACCCAATTGCTCAAATCTCCGTGAAATATCTCAAGGAAATGCTTGGAAAAGGAGAAAAGGTCAAAACACTGAAAAGAAATGAAAATAACATTGTATATTGCGTAAAACTTAAACACTTTTCCACTTTGCCTAAAACTTAAACACTTTATCCAGTTCTAGAGTAAGTTATCTAGTTGTTTCAGTCAAAAATTGTTCTATCAATCGATCTTGTTCTTGACAGTTATTGATTTTAAACGATTTCAAATGACTTAAATGAATTCAGCTTTGGTTTTAAAAGCAATCAGAACTCCTCCACCGTTCTTTTATTCACCACTCATTCACCAAAACATTCAGTATCTATTTTTGAAATCAAAACTATGTTTTGTTCAAAACTTTAAAGAAAACAAGCGTTTTGCTCTTGTTCTTGCTTGTTCAAGAGCTCTTGTTTAACTATTTGTGTCAGTTTTTATCAAATTATGACCATTTTTCCCAACTCACCTTAATGAACGGGTTATCCCTCAGAAAGCCAAAACCCGCATCTCCAGTCATTTCCATTTTAGTGATAAAAGGATTCAAAAGTGTGTCCACACCGATGGAGGAATAAGAGGGCTTCCTCGGGCCGATCGATTTCACTGAAAATTCAATTGATCTGGAAAAATGGAAAGGGTAAATAAAACAAGCAAAATGAGCTGAACCAATGCAATAAAATCGAATCAATTCTGAAAGTAATCGCATCAGAATTGGATAGGGATTGCTTGAATTGAATTACAGCATTGAATTACAGCATTGAAAGAGACAGCATTGAAAGACAATTACAGCATTGAAACAGACTTTATTTATGGTTATTTTGAGAGATATCAAGAATTGAAATTACAATAATGTCTCGATATATTTCCTTGGAATAGATCTTGCACCAAAAAGTTCTTCATGCAAATTCGGATTCATTGATAAACAAATATCAAGACAAAAGTTTGAAATTGAGAGTTTCAAAGGAGGAAATGGATATTGTTGGATTGATCGATTCATTTCAACCACAATAGCTTTAATTTAATGATGTTTTTTTTTGTAAAAAGCTACCGTAAATACTGTAATAGTACCCCATCCCCATGATGATGGTGCGGAGTGTTGCGTAGTCTAGCTTTGAACGAGTTTTTCTCGACACTGGTTTAAGCTACAATGCGCGCTTAGGTATCAAAAAATAGCTGAAATTCAGGGCTATTTTTTGAAAGTACGGGCGCTTTGAAAAAAATGAAATACTAAAAAACTTTTGCGACTACGCGACTGTACGAGAGGGGTGCGGTACTATTACAGTATGACGGTGCGGAGTGTTGCGTAATCTAGCTTTGAACGCGTTTCGTAAATACTGTACTATTACAGTATTTACGGTATGTATTTAGTTTAATTTATTTAAGCTAGCATCATTTTTCCTGTTCTTTACCAGAGAAACGTTTCAAAGACAGTTATAAATGTTAAAGAAAGGATCAAAATTCGCATCGATTCTCACTAAAACCAAATATCGGCAGCTAGATTTAGTAAAATTTTAAAACTGTGAATCTTCTCTGCCGCTTTTCGGGCGTCACTATGCTCAAATCTTTTGGATCAATTTTTCCTTAAATTGGCTTTTCCTTTGGCTTTATTTTTGCTACAAATTTTACATTCTTAAATAATCAAAAGTTTAAATTGATCCTTTACTTCAAGGCAAAGTCCTCTTTTAATAAAACTTCTAAGTCAAGCTGAAATACTCAACGTTATTGCAACCTTGCAAAAGATTTGAGCATAGTGACGCCCAAAAAGCGGCTTATAAAAATTCAAAATTCAAAATTTCAACTTGATAATTCTTATACTATTTGCTCATTCTCTTCTTACCATTTCAAAATGAAATTCTTCAAAACGATTCATCGATACACAAACAAAGATTGCACAAAGATGGGAATTGGAATGAAATGTGATGGAAAAGAAAGTGTTTCAGGCAAGGAATCAGCAATAGACAGTGAATCGGATGGATGACACATCGATGGAAAGGAAAGTTGGGCAGGAAACAATCACAAGACATTCTTAGAGCAACATCAATGGCGTTTTTTGCTGTCAAGATCAAAATGTTAACAAGATTTACAGGAATGGACTGTGTTAACAAGATTTACAGGACTGTGTAGTATAACTTTTATCCAAAGCTGCTTGAAGATAACAAAACTTTAAAAAAAAAAGCTTGTTCTAAGCCCTAAAACAAGCTGAATATTAGATGAGTAAGTCTTAGCGCAAATGTTGACCCATGTGCACTTTTTGGTGTCGGTTTTTGGGGAGAGTGCTTTGCTGGGTGTGAAAGAAGAGATCCCGGGGGAGCTTTCCCAAAGAAATATTGAGCTTTGTGGCTTGCTTCACTGAAAACACGCAAAAAAAGATGTACAGGATGTCCTAAAGAAAACAGAATTAAACTCGGATTTCGAAAAGGTTAAAGTGGTAGGTTCGTTTCCATTTGGAGCATGAGTGATTTGAGTCAAAAATTGGTACTCTATAGCTGTAACTGTACTTTGTGCTTTGCTGGGTGTGAAAGAAGAGATCCCGGGGGAGCTTTCCCAAAGAAATATTGAGCTTTGTGGCTTGCTTCACTGAAAACACGCAAAAAAGATGTACAGGATGTGCCAAAAAAAAACAGAATTCAACTCGAAAAGGTTAAAGTGGTAGTTTTGGTGTGAAAAATTTCGTTTTTAATATTCCAATTATTGCCTAAATCGATTTCTTTTACCTGAGTCGAAGCGATAAAACCAGGAATAGTATTTCTATTTGATTATCCATTGATACAGCTCTTGAAAATCCTATGATCAATTTTTAATGTCAAAATTTTGTTGATCTATTTTCTCAAACTTTTGTACATTTCAAAATTATTCAATTGGCTCGTAAAGCGATAAAAGAAACCGGTTTAAGCAGTAATCCATTCTTGGCAATAAATTCTTGGAAAGGAGAAGAGAGATGAGGGGAAAGATCTGGATCAAATACCATATAGGACCTTGAAGAGAGTTTGGAATAATGGGAATCTACAACAAAGAAGGTAAGAAGGGGAGATCAGACTCCTTTCCTCAAGACATCTTCTCTCTGCAGATTCCTGCTGAGTCTGCAAAGAGAAGATTTCTGGGGGAAAGGAGGAGAAAAGAGAAAAGAAAAGAAGGAGATCATCCTCTCGCTTATGACTCTTTCACCTTACTATTAGCTTGGTTCTATTGGAATAATGGGAATATACAACAAAGAAGGTAAGAAGGGGAGATCAGAGTCTGATCTGAGTCTGATCTCCCCTTCTAAAAGTGTAAACACATCTCCTAGTACACTTAGATGCAAGAGCTTACTGCAATGAGTGCAAAGGTTCGTTTCAATTTTGAGCATGAGTGATTTGAGCTGGTACTGTAGCTGTAAGTGTACTTTTGCTTAGTTAGATGCAAACACAGCCTTTCTGTTGCACTCAATTTATGCTCAATATCAAGTTAAGTGTCAGAGAGTTCAGAAAAGGTTTGTTGTTTTAACTTTTTGAATTCAAAATGCCTCTTATTGGTTTTAGAGTGATCAAACTTTATATGAAAATTATTGAAAACAACAATGGATTTGTTCGTCATATGGATAAAAGAAGTACAGAAATAAGAAAACATTTCTAGAATTACACTGGATTAAGAGTTCGTGCTGAGATCTTACAAAGAAGTGGAGGATGAGTTCCCTCAGAGATCCCCTCTCCTTTTTAGATTCAACCCGCAACAATACCTTCTCTGCCAACCTCTCTTTTTCCTCGTTTCTTGTTCTTTTTCTTAAAAAATCTTCTAACTACAGGTGTTCCGCTGAATTGTGGCTAATTTCTTAAAACAGGTTATCGGCATGGGAACGGGTTAACGGGACTTCTGTTTTTGAATCGTAATAGGAGAAAACTTCACGGAATTGGAAGAGAGAAGTTTCAGATAGGATAAAGAATTTTAATTTTAGAGTACTTATCTCTTTATCTTATCCAAATACTCTCTACACACTGAACAAAATAAACAAACAAGAATGGCGTAACTGTAAAAACCAAAATCACAGCAGACATTCAAAATCTTCTAACTACAGGTGTTCCGATGAATTGTGGCTAATTTCTTAGAACAGGTTATCCTCAGACTTGTGTTTTTGAATTGTAATAGGAGGAATAGAAGAAAACTTCACGGAATTGGAAGAGAGAAGTTTCAGATAAGATAAAGAGATAAATACACACTGAACAAAATAAACAAACAAGAATGGCGTAACTGTAAAAATCAAAATGACAGCAGACATTGTTGGACAGCTCAGGCTAAGAAATTGTAAGCAGAAATTTGAATGGCTAAACCAATCAGGTACACTCGGTATTCAAAAGGCTTACTTTGCACATTACAGAAAAATTCTTTAAAACTGCTTTCAATTCAATTCAACTCACAAGCATCAATTGCAAAGCTAAAGCTTCATAAACTAAAGCTCAACATTGCTAAGAGCATTGCCAAATACAAATGGAGTGTCCAACCCAATTGGACATCAATAGAAATATATGGGAAAGTTCTCACGGATATTCAGAGAGCGCGATCCTCTCCTTACCCCTTCACCCGATCCCTTACTCTCCTTGTTTCCCCCAAAAGTACCCGTTTCCCTCTTTTCTCCCCCATTTTTCCCTTGAAACGATCCTGTCTAAACTCTTTTGTTTCCCCTTTTCTTGTGGAAAGATTGCCACTTGAGGCAACGAATTAGTGGATGTGAAATGGAGAGATTCAAAGAGGAGAATTGAAAGCAAGATTTGTAAGAAATGTTTGGATGAAAAGGGAGCAAATTTATAAAATGGATAGATTTGATCAAACCATAAGGAATTATTGGGTAAAAGGAAGTTAAAAGGTAAAAGGAAGCTAAAAGATAAAAGGAAGCTAAAAGGTAAAAGGAAGGTAAAAGGAAGGAAAGCTTGTCAAATAAAAAAAAAAGCTGGATAAGCTTATAGTAATCCAAAGCTAGCTATTAGTTAAAACTTGCCAAAACAAAGTACAAAGAAGATATCGAAAAGTGCGTTGAGTTGAACGGGGGTGTGAACTTGAGAGAAAGAGATGAGTTTGGACAAATATTTGTACCGGTTGGATCTCTCACTTGAATCAAGTGAAGCTCTTCAGTGGAACAAAAGGAATACCCTGTTCTGAAGTTGAAAAATTTCAAGAATAAAGGAAAGGTAGATTGTTGAGAAAACTTATAATTCGGAAACAAAAGGTTTATAAAAGTTGTCATTTTAATCAGCTGGATAGAGTTTAGAAAATATTGAGATGAGAGTATGTAGAAAATGTTCTTGTTTAAGGTATTTGGCATAAATTCAGAATCCTAACATTCTTTCATCAGTTTAGAGATTAAATTCGATAGATAAGTTCTGGAAAGTAGAAAAAACAAATATTTTATTGTGTCTAACTTGGGTAAGATCATGCTTGAAACTAAAATGAATGCTAAACAAAACAAAACAAAACAAACGAAATCCCAAATGCTAAAGTGCAAATAATCAGCTGAAGGGGGAGAAAAGAAGAAAAGAAAATAGAAAAGGAAGAAAGAAAAGAAAAGAAAGAGTGAAGTGGAATGGAGTGAGTGTTATCGACCTTTCCTTGAAGAGATTGGAGATGATCGGATAGAAAAAAGAGATGGGGAAAGGGAATCATTGTGGAGGAGAAGCCCGTCTAGGCGAGTTTTCAGTGTTCCGATCACAGGTGAGTCATGAGAGAAAGGAAAAGGAATGCCAAGGTACGCACTGGTGTCATTTTATCTAAACGTATCATTTTCTTGGCTGAATGGTGTTTAGTAGAGAGTATTTGGGCAATTCCAAATGGCTTACTTCTTGCTTGGGGTAGCGCAGGACTAACAATAAAGTGCTGTACTGTTTCAATTCTTCCAGTATTGCGTTGCAAAATGCAAAACTAGAGCTTTACAATATCTACGAGAAGCTGATTGAATAAAGAAGCTGGTTGAATCAATTTAACATTGAGAGTAATGATCAAGTGCTCATAGACTTATACACTAAACACCATTCAGCTACAATTGATGTGTAAAGACAAAGGTTTAACTAAGGTAAATGGGTAAAGGATCAGCTTCAAATCAATACAGAAACTTGTCCTGAACACTAGAAATTCATGTTCATTTGCCTTTTCAGGTGGAAGACAAACGTTGGCGAAAGAAAGGTACGGGAAGTTGTGAAGAGGGTGTGAATAGGTGAAGAAGAGAAAGAGAAGGGGAGGGCCTACCCCAAATAGCAGCGATAGGAACGAGTCCTTGGACACCCTTGAAAAGACACCAAAGCGGACAATGAAAACAGAAAGATTGGGTGGGGACAAGTTGTGGTATTCACAATGATCGAAAGAAAGCATGGAAGTTGTGGGGAGTCTAGAACGGGTAATGAAATCAAATTTGCTTGTCAAGATTGGATGAGTTGATGAATCCAACACAACGAGGGAATGTCGATCATTATGCTTACAATATATACAATTAACTCTAGGAAGAAGTCAGCTTGATTCTGATTCAATTTTTCTACAACATTTACATCAATCTATAGACTTGCGATGAAATGAACTGGATAAAAGACTCAAAATGTCTAAACAAGTCACAGAAGCTCACGAAGTACTAGGTCGTTCTTCAAATCCTTGCCTCTCATCTATAAATATTCTCCTTTCTCTCCAAAAAGTGTTCTCTTTATTTCCTTTGATCTTTTTAGGTCACTTAGGGACCTTCCGGTCATGGCCGTCTTTTCTTTTCTTTCTTTTCTCCATTTTCTTTTCCCTCAAAGTCGAGCACCCATTTCCGCACCCTTTTAAGTAAATTTGCGTGCCAGCTAGCCATAGCGCTCGATATTTAGAATTAGAATATAGAATGAAATCGTAAATGTAGAGAGATTAAGGTAATACTTGACAATGCGAAAGAATAGCTGAAAATCTAGGATTGTTAACTGGCTTCTAGAAAATCTAGGATTGTTCACGGTCGCTGCAAATATAACTAAAGGCAATTCTAAGCAAAAAAGATAAAATATTCTCAAAACTCATAAAAATCGCCTCGTAGCTTTCCCGGGTAAATCCAAGTGTCCACAAAAACGATGAATTCTTGATGAGTTCTTTTCATTCGGAATTGGCTCTTTGCCTAAAGACTCCCTCAAAAAAAACCTCAAACAAATGAATCCAAATCGGGGCAGATTTTATGTCGATTCACTCGCTCTTTCTCTTCGCAATGAGTAAATGAATGACAAAAAAAAGCAGAAAACAAGCAAATGCCATGAAATGAATAGCTGGGATCGCTCTCTTTTTTTTGAATCGGCAGCTGGGTGATGAGCAGATGAGATTCAAATGAATGGATGAGCAAAGAAACGCCAAAACCCAAAGAATATTGATGCTGGTATTGAAATTTAGGAAAATACTTTGGATACTGGAACCGATCAAATCGCGAAATTGACAAATTAGATATATTTTCCTGTAACACTTGACAAAAGCAGGTGGATGAAGGGGATAAAGAATGTTAGCAGCAAGTGGATAAAGTAGAGCAAGTGGATAAAGTAGAGCAAGTGGATAAAGTGGAGCAAGTGGATAAAGTGGAGCAAGTGGATAAAGTGGAGCAAGTGGATAAAGAATGTTAGCATTCTGAATTTATTCCAAATACCTTAAAAGGTTTAACAAGAACATTTTCTACATACTCTCATCTCAATATTTTCTAAAATCTATCCAGCTGATCGTTTTCAATCTCAGATTTCTGGATCTTTCTCTGCTTTCTTATTTCACCATTTCTTGGCCATTCAGTGAACCGGATCTTTTTCATGTGGACAGGCTGATAGGCTCAATGGAAAGGCTGGAACTGTCCCGACTTTTTTCCCAATTATTTCCTCATTTATCCTCCGCAATGTTTACACATCAAATTAAGGCGATTTATTTTTTTGTCGTCATTTCAACATGATCAAAGAGTACAATGGGGGAAATGTTCAAACAATAAGTGACTGGGTTTATACAGTAACTTTTATACTATGAGATCTGAGGTACTGTATTTCTGCTAGGATACAGTTTTCCTTAAACTTAAATCTAACGACGTTCAAGTACTCCTTGAATGAATCTTATTATCAGACCTGTAGCCAGAGATTACAAGCCGATACTTGCAACTTTTACTGTACAATGGAAATCCATTGCATTTTTAGTTTTGATGTTATGATTTCACTTTTAAGGTCAGGAATACTTGTTTGCATCAGCATGGTGTTATTGGGGGTGGAACCGGACTACTCTCATTTTATGTAAAGAAAAGAGTTGGGGGAAAAGGTGAAAAGTCAAAAAAAAAAGACAGAGAAAAAGAAATTGTATCAGAATTTCTATAGAAATTGTAGAAATTTTAAAAAAAATACCGACTGGGGCTACCAGTGGTGAATTTATCGCATACACGAAATATATCAATCACAATACAACGACACACACAATACTAGGCTATATCTTAACTTAATGACAGACGGCTCCCTAACCCTAAGCTCAATGGGGAATTAAATAGCTTTTTTGGTGGTGAAGGGAAGATGACGATGAAGGAGTGGCTTGTCACTTTAAAGAACTGGGGCCACAACCACCAGACTGCCCTCCAGAAAACCTCTCAACCCGAAGGGAAAGGAAATCCGAAGGGGGTGACCATGTCGCATGTGGGGTTCGAACCCTCGACCTTCCGATTAAGATAAAAGACACTTAACCAGTCAGTCACACGTGCTATTGTAGATAGAAATTGAAATTGAAATGGAATTCTATAGAAATTTTAGATAGTTGTAGGGAAAAGTTTAAGATAAAGCTTTAAAATTAGAAAAACGGTATGATCTAAGAACGGAAAGCTATCAAAAATTTGTTGAAAAGTCAGCAAATTCTAGGATTTATCTCAATTTTTAGATCATTTTCATTTGAAAAAGGAAAGAATAGAAGAAAAGAGAGAAAGCTGTCAATCTGGCACACAAATGAAGGGTGGTCAGGTGGAAAGGAATGGAAGAAGAAAAGAAGGTTTCTATGAGAAGGACTTTCAGTCAAACAGAAGGAAGATGAAAGGTGAATGGAAAGGAAAAAGGAGGAGAAAGGGTCACCACGGGTTAAGCACACACAAAACATTTGGACGTGGTGTTGATCAAAAAAGGGGAGAGCTTCTGAAGGAATGGGAGTGACCATAAAAGAAGGCGGTCAAAGATTGTAACCGAATACCAAAGGAGAGATCATGGGAAATAGAAACTCTTCGATAGACTTTCAGCTCAAAAATCGAAACTTATCCTTTCTAGTGCAGCTTGAAGTCGATATCTTGTCATTTTTGTAAAATGAGTGCACCAGAAAAGGTGTGTTTAGATTTTTAAGCTCAAAATACTTCAGTGAGGTCTTTCTGCTCATGTTCTGAGTGATCTGAACCAAATTCATCATCAAAAGATGAAGAAAGAAGTCCAGAATGGGATACAATAAAGTCATCTTTTTTCACTGACAACTTTTAATTTCTGAATTTATTACGACAAACTAAAGAAGCTTCTGACTGCATTGTGAAAGTTGAAGTGAAAGGTTTACTGGCTTGCTGGTTTGCTTACTAGCTTGCTGGTTTGCTTACTAGCTTGCTGGTTTGCTTACTGGCTTGCTGGTTTGCTTACTAGCTTGCTGGTTTGCTTACTGGCTTGCTACTAGTTATTGCGTAACTGAAAGAATTTTATTTCATAAGCTCAGATCAATCTACTTGTAGAACAAAAGCTTTTTGTCAAAGAGATTAAGCTAACGATTTCGATGATTGAGAAAATTTGAATAGCTTATTATGATGGTTATGGTTAGTGAGAAATGGGAGAAAAGGAGGAAAAGGAAAGGAGAGAAGTGGGTCATATTCATCCACATTTCAGGAGATCCAAGGAAAAGAGATCGGAAGAAAAGGAGTCACTGATCAAATCCCCGATCTCCCGATTGCATTTCTCTCTTTTCATTCAATTCTCCGAGCTTTTTCGTTTATTCCAAAATGAGAACGATAGTCATCATCACTTGAACGAAATCGTTCACTTTCACCCGGGATTTTGCATACACTTTGCAACCAAATTTACGGCTTGGAAGGAATCGTTGCCTTAATGATTCGAGGAGCACCAATCCAAGAAAAAGATAAGTAGACTCAATAAAATGAATAGCTTCAATCGATTCCCCAACCTCGAAAGCCCCTAGGTACAAATTTCCAGCTGAATATCTTCTTTTATATCATTTACGAAGCAAAGAAATCCCTGACTGGCGGGGTGTTCTTTGTGCAGGCAATCACTCGCCATCTGGCAAACTCCTCGGTATAGAGTGCTTCCCTTTTGGAATCCTTATAGAGAAAGGAACGGTGAGTGACTGAACTCCCGTTTTTGATCGGCAAAATGCCCAAAACTTTGGGAGAATTTTGCCTCTGAGATTTGTTATTTTTGCCACAAATTCAACATGCATCCAAACCAAAATTAGCTAAATATTGAAAGTCGAAATGAAATGCAAGGCTGATTTCATCTTTTAATACCTGATAAATGATTGATAAACCGATATACTTTAATGACTTCTACATGAAGCATTCTATCTATCTATCTATCAAAAATTCTATTACTACACCCGAGCATTAGACTCAGAATACGGTGATAAGCTTAGCTTTGATATTCAGTCTAGGAAACGTGATATTCTCAGCAGCTATTTCTTTTCCTAAACACTAAACATGATTCTGATTGCCTTGAACATTTCGTTCTTCTATTCTCGAATCGTTCATTGCTCGTCTGATCTGTTCCCGAATTCTGTCTGTGTTTCGGTTCCTTTTCTTCTCTTTTCCCGAGTTTTGCACCCATTTCACTCGAACTAATCCCTCAGCTTATCTTTTCCACAAATTGGTTTCTCTGTTGAAAATCGGCGGAGGATTTTTGTAGAACGTTCGTGTAAATCACTGGAAGCACAATTTTTGTGTGAAGAAAAGTTGCACTGGCTAATTTTCATGTAGTTTAATCGATTTAAAACAAAATCTTTATTACGCAATAAGTTATTGTAAAGAAATGAAAGAAAGCAACAAAGAAACTTCAGAAATGAGAGCAACTTTGAAGGTAAGCGTTGCAAGTATTGCAAGCAAGAGTTGCAAGTATTGCAAAGATGCAGAATAGGCTGTAAAAGTGATTTTACCCGGCGGTAGAGCTGAAATTTATAGATAAAGATCAAGCTTTAAACGATCTTGTATTATACAAAAGTCAAAAGTCAAAACAATTATGGAAATATTCATTTATGCAAGCAAAGTAACGATAAAGTTAATGGATTTAAAGAAAAATTTGATATTAATATCAATTTGACATAAAATTCTGGGTTAAAAGTAAGCTTTTGGTATGCTGAAGCTTTTGGTATGCTTTTGGTCTGCTGAAGCATAAAATACTAGAAAAAGAATGGTGCAATAGTGAGAAAATCTCGTTGTTCATGATTCTCAGCTCTCAATCTGATTCTTCTTTGAAAGAAATACGAGACTCCATTTGAGATCATTGCAAAGGAAAGACATGAGAAAATAATAACCAAATCAACATCTTTTCCAAATCAGATATTCAAAGTCAAATTGATATTAACATCTAGATTAAAATCAAACTTTAAACGATCTTGTATTATACAAAAGTCAAAAGTCAAAACAATTATGGAAATATTCATTTATGGAAGCAAAGTAACGATAAAGTTAATGGTTTTAAAGAAAAATTTGATATTAATATCAATTTTATGTCAAATTGATACTGATATCAATATCAATTTGATATCAGTATCAATTTCTGGACAGACATAAAATTCTAGGTTAAAAGTAAGCTTTTGGTATGCTTTTGGTCTGCTGAAACATAAAATATTAGAAAAAGAATGGTGCTGTTGGGTATAGGCTGTATCCAAATCCCTTGGTTCAAGGTAGAAAAAATAGGAGGATTACGAGAGAAATAGATTTTTATCGGAAGAATTTCCGAACAGGTGCAATAGTGAGAAAATCTCGTTGTTCATGATTCTCAGCTCTCAATCTGATTCTTCTTTGAAAGAAATACGAGACTCCATTTGAGATCATTGCAAATGAAAGACATGAGAAAATAATAACCAAATCAACATCTTTTCCACAAATCAATCCCATCACTAATAAAATCGCTCCAGTGATAACAAGATGGCCAATAAAGATAATCAATAATAGTTTCAGAAAAAGTGGTGGTGATAGGCTGTAGAGGAATTTCTTCACGGTTTTCACATTTAAATATAAGTAAGCAGTTGATATCACTGCATAGAGCAATAGAACAATCGTGTAGTGGATAAAATTCGAGCCTAATGTCCAGAGAATGTAAAGACTTGTGTCACTCCATCGTGTTTCACAGCTGAATGCAAAGCTGACAAGTCGATAAATATATAGAGAAATTATTGTTGTGATTGAAGAAAATAAGCAAAACCAATAAGTGCAAGTCTCGATTCCGAATTTGCAGATCTCTTCTTTCAGCTCATCTTTCAATAGCTGTCGATTTTCTGTTTTCCCATCTTGCAATTTATGTTGTTTATGTAGGATTTTAAAATATCGAGAAATAAAACACTCATACAGAGAAACGATTAAAATAATTGCTGCAAGTCCACCATGGAATGTGAATGGACAAAAAATGTATCGAGTCACGACAAGAAACCAGTAATCATTTTGGAATTGTCTTGACAATTCTTCAAGCTCTTCAAATTTTGCCTTATCAATGGCAAAGAGTTTCTCTGATAGGCTGGCATTTGAATAGAGAGGGATTCGAGTGTCACAATAGATCTTTCTCAATGGATTCTCCAAAGCAATCCCCGGCTCGGCGCCCAACCATGGCCATAAGTGCAAGGGAACTCTAAACAATTTTAAAGATTTAAATAAAGCTTTCTAATACTATTAGATTGATAGAGAGGCTTTGAAAGGCTATAAGAACCTTTCAAATAACTTTCTAATGTCTTTCTATGAGCTGTACTTTAGAGGTTTTTTTTTCTAATTCTTACAGTAAGAATTTCTCTTTAAACCCACATTGATTGCACAATCCAAATAAGAATCGAGAGAATGAGACAGAGATATTGATATGGAGCTGATTGGAGAGGTTTCTGTGTGTCTCCTTTTCGTGTCTCCTCTTCTCCCTGCAAAGCGCTCGTTTCTTTCTCTTCTTCGGCGTTCATTCCTAAAAAAGAAACAAAAGAGAATGGAATTGAATCAGAAAATTCGTTTTTATGAGTTTAAATACATCGCTAAAGCTGGGATTGGGTTTGAATCTAAAAGAATTCTCTAGCAATAAGGAAACTTTGACCTTTTGACCTTTTAAGCAATCAAAATCCCAAAGACAATCCTATTTAGAATGTTTTAGCTATTGGGTTGGTGAATTGAAAACTGCGGGTTATTGTCTATTGTCTAATTTGGGAAAGATTATGATACGTTTAGAGAGATCAGTTGTACAAGAAAGGTATAAAAAGATGTGTTCAAAAGATCAAGGATAACAAAAGTGGATATTGACAAAATTTGTTGGCTCTCGTTGATGAGGAAGAGGAGGAAAAGGAAGGGAATCATCAAACGGTTGGGAATTTATTGGAAATAAGTTTAGTAAGCATTTCAGGAGAGTTTCTCGAAATGCACAGATATAATTCAAATTGTGTTCGATAGAGAACGGAGAGAGTTCGTGACGGTAAGTCAATTATATTGGGTTGGTGAATTGAAAACTGCGGACTATTGTCATATGTGACAGTTTGAGCACTTTCTTCAAAAGTAACCCTTTTTGGTGTCAATGGAAAAGTTGTAGAGAATCAAAAATCAAGCTTATATCCAAATTTTCAGAACGATTCAAAACCTGGTCTTCAAGAAATGCCAAATTTACGAATTTTCACAAAACTTGCATTTTAAGCGAAACTACTAAGTGTATCTTTTTGGAAATTTAGCTATAAGCCTCATTTTTGATTCTCTACAACTTTTCTATTCACACCAAAATGGGTTACTTTTGAAGAAAGTGCTCAAACTGGGACATCTCCAGTCCTCAATTTTTGAGTCTCACACTTGTCTCACACACAAACCAAAATCCTACGAAGAAAGAAGAATCCGCAAATTGCCTGTAAAATGGGCAGAAGTCGTCAATAATAATATAATATTTGTCTATAATCTATCTATTTTTTCTTACATTTCTTACAATAAATAGCCTTGTTTGGGAACTTTTGGCGCATTCTCCATACAGTCCGGACCTCGCCCCTTTTGATTACTATTTATTTGATTACTATTTATTCCGGATCATGAGTAATGAGCTTGCGGGAGAACACTTCGATTCGGAAGAAGCAGTCAAAAATTGGCTTTGAAAGTTTTTCGATTCAAAACCAAAATCCTACAAAGAAAGAGGAATCCGCAAATTGCCTGTAAAATGGGCAGAAGTCGTCAATAATAATGGAAATTATTTCGAATGAATTTATGGTTTTATGTTGAATAAATTTTAGTTCAAAGTCCCGCAGTTTTCAATTCACTAACCTAATAGTTTAAAATAGTTCACTAAAGAAGAGATAGATAGGAGATCAAACAAGAATAGAATGCCTGAAGATTTGATAAGAAAAAGTTTAATAATATGAATCAAACGCAAAGACAAGGCCTAGCCAATAAGACCAACAAGTGAAATCCGAAGAATAATTCAGTAGTGTGTTTGTCGTGATCGATAAAAGCGTCTCTCACCCATTTCCCTCATGCGATCCGAGGGAATATCGGCTTCTTTTGGTCAGAAAAAAAGGCCACAAACGAGTTGCGTTGAAAAGGGAGAGAAAAACGAAAAACAGGGTTGGCCCTGGAGGAGAGAAGGGTGAGAAATCTTGGCAAAGAGGGGCAAAGCTTGACCACCCAATTAGATTTCTCTTCACTCAAAATCTTTTGGCTGTTCATTGTACAGAAACTAACAAAGGTTGATAATTCAGAAATCTTTCCTTCAAATTTTTGTGCCCAATTCAAACACACTAATTAATTCACAGAAACTCTTTTATCCCTGCTAAAATAGAACAGATCAATTCATAAATAGCACACAGTTTACAATATAAATAATTATGATAGAACTTTCAATAACTTACAACCAGAATGATAGATAGAAAAAAGAGAAAGAAATCCATCGACGGTCCCGTATCACAATTGTTTAGTCAAAGTGGTGAAGAGAATGAGAAAAAGGAAAGAACTAGAGAGATAGATTGGACAAATAAATTGATTTCAACAAAATTTGCATAAATTTATGTCCTGACTTGGAAACGTCCGGCTTTTGTGATGTATTTGACTCCCTAAAGCTTTTCATTTCTTTGTCATCTGTGCTTTAATTTATATGTTATTTATGAATTAGTAAAGTTTTATTAAAATACCTTGAAGGGCTTGTACTTCTCTCCGTACATGTCCAAACGGTTCACCTAAAAATCAGTTACTTTTTGAATCAGATTCTTACGCTTGTAATTAAAGATTTTGAATTGCATTAGATTTATCTTTCACTAATGAACAGTTTAACTGTTAAGCAAAATATTAATCTAATATTAATCCCTTTCTTCTCCTCTTCTCTCCTTTCCTTTTCGTTTTTTTGATTTTCAAATTTCCAAATCAAAATGGCAAAGAGGCAACGAGGAGAATTGAACCCTCGACCCTTTGCCTCCAAGCAAACACTACCCATTGAGCTATAGGGGCTTTCCTTAGCAGAAAAAGAGATGAGGTGAAAAGGCAAGTTGTCTCGCAAATCCTTTTCCAATAGCTTTTCCAACCTTTAGTCCGGAAACGGTGAGTTGATTAATCTTGAACTTGACAGTGATTGGCGGCGGTTCACAGGCAGCAGTTCCCGAGATCGATACCTAGATTCACCAATTCATCTATTTTTTTTTTCTTCTTTCCCAACCGTTCCCTTGAGTGTTGGTGGTTTTCCCAGCTCAATCTTTCCAACATTCCATTGAAGGAGTTTACTTGTTGGATCGAATGAGTATTTCCCGTGTGAAGGAACCAGGCTACAGTTGAGTACCGCTTTGGGCATCGACATCTCGACAACGACTTCTTCTAACTAAAAGATGGATTTACCGTTAAAAATCTTGTTAGAACATGTACTTTATGCTTGAAAACACATGCTTTCTAGCACAATGAAAGAAATTGTCAATGGTTTACCATTTTCCCCATGCTCTGTTTCGGTCCAACAGTCAACTCAAGTCTTCCAGTACCGCCTTTTAGTTGAATTGAATGTCTCATATAAACAGGAATGGCTACCATACTGAAATTATGTTAATATTTTAATATTTAAGTTGCACTCACTTTTGAGCTGCAATATGATAAGAGAGTAGTCGGAAATTTCCATCTGGTGGCACAAAGGAAAGCACGCGTTCGTTCTGGAAATGGATTCAAATCAAAGTTAGTGCATTGATTTCAAGTTTCCTGAGTCTCTGCGTTTAAATCTTTACCTCCCATCGCTTGAAGCGGACACACGGATGAAATGAGACATCGTCCAACAGTCGGGGATTCACCAAAGTCATCGTCAAATCCGGCATTCCCGATAATTTACAGCAGCAATCAACCTGAATAGATATTCTTTTAAAAAGTTAAAATGTTTAGCTTTTATGAAATCCATGATATTCCTCTTGACACTTACATATCCTTGTATTTCGGCAAAAACTGTGGACCCTTGTTTGTCAATGATGGCATCGATTTCCTCAATCACATCAAAGTACGCCTCATTGTTCGTATATTTCACCCCTAAATGATGCTGTAGATTATTAGAGAATTTTTTAGTTAAACAAAATGTAAAGTTTTACTGTCAGTCATCTACTTTATTCTCTCAACATACTAAAGTTAATCAAGAGGTACAATACCTTGTCTTCTCCATGGTATATTCGATAGTTGACCAGTGGGGAGAACTTCGGAAACATTCGTTCGACCAGTCACCTAGAAATTTTATCAAGTCAACTCTTGGCTCGATTTCTCACCTGGTTTGCAATATTTCTCAAGAAGTTCGGCGGTTTGATGAGATCTTGTAAGATATTCAGTTCAGTCACCAAAGGATATCCATTGTCAAGCATCTCATCGAGAAGCTGAAACGGTTTTGTTTATGATTCTGGGAATCAAGAATTACCTCAAAAACGATAACAATATTATCCTTGATCGCACTATCAGAGCACTCGTCAAAATATTGGGTAAACGTTTGCACGACTCGATGCAAAAACTCAAGAACCATCAATGGAGGGGCTGAAAGGAGATTTTGTACTGATTGATCATTTTAATGTTTACTTTCCGATGTGGTTACCGCCAGTAAATAGATTTGATTGTGATATACAGAGATCAAATAATGATGAGGTGTTGAAATAACTGGAGGTACATCTTCTGGGGAACTTGCCTGAAAATTGTTGTATGAAAAAGTGAGGCAATTTTCGTTTCATTCAATCATTCACAAACCTTTCGTTGAGCATCGAAAAAATAGTCACAAATCGATCGATGAATCACCGATTTCCAATGTTTTTCCAGTATAACATCACTGAAACAAATGTTTCGAAAAATTTGATTGCGTGACAGTGAGACTGACCAACTTACCCTGAAGTATTGACAATAAAAAGACTATTGAGCATCGAAGTAGGATTATTTAAAATAAATATTTGTTGGGAGGACTTCTAGTTTAGATTTTGTGCTTGAATACCAGTGGCTGAGCAGAGCAGATATCAATCGCCTCTTTGATAATTCCAACACAAACTACGAGCAAGTCCAATAATACGCCGGAGACGCCTTTTAGCAAACAGCATTTTGCTTCTGCTCGCCACAGCCCAGAAAAATTTCCTTCTTCTTAAAAGCAGTGGTAAGTGTGTTTTAGATGTATCATTTTATCATAAAATATGGCACAAATAACAAAGTTCAGAAAAAATGCATGCACACGAAAATTCACAAAAGCAAAATGAGCAACGAGCATTGTGGCAAAAAAGATACCCATTATTAAACAAAAATGGCACAAAAGATGATTTTTAACAACTACAAAAAAACTTCTAACCTACAAAAAGCCTAATAGTACAGACAGCTATAGTGAAGAACCTGAAGAACAAGCGTCACTAAATGCTAACAAGTTGAGTTTTGAAAGGCGGTTTATTCCTCTTCCTCGTCTGAAGAGCCATGCACCGATCCACGACGAGATGCAGCCGCTGATGGCACCTAAAACAAGATTCATAGTAACTTCCTAAATTTCAATAAACAGCCGATTTAACTTACCTTGCCCTCATTTGCAGCAATAATATCATCAATGTTGGGATGAAGCTTTTCAAGAGCCATTCGCCGAGCATTTCTAAAGAATGCAAATCTAAGAACTTCTTCACTAAACTCACTGATAGAAGACTCCCAGCTTCTTCCAATCCAGTACCTCGGAGACCCGTTCACAAGCATTTCTAAACAGTTTTTCATGTTTAAAATGAATAATTGAGGGAGTTTAATTACCAAAAAAACGAACCTTAAAATGATGCGTTGTCTCCGAGACAGCCCACAGAACTCGTACATAATTTGCGCAAGTTGATGAATCGCATCCTAAAAAATTTAAATCACTCCGCATAACATTTGCCAACCTCAGTGCCTTGGTTTCGTCTGTCAACGACGTACAGTCCCTTTTCCCAGTGCATCTTGATATGTTCCTAAAAACCAGACTTATTTGGGTTAACAACAAAAAATACTTCAATGAAGCATCCAAATCCAGACAAGTTGGTCGTTACTGAAGGGATTCCCATGACAGTGCATTCAGCTGGTGTGTAGCCCCAAGGTTCGTAATAAGAGGGGAAGACACCTAAAATGAAGTATAGATGTGTTCATAACGTCGAAAATGAAATACCCAAATGACATCCACGCACAAAGTCTTCATAATCAAGACCGATTAGCGGAGAAACTGATGAAAGAAATTCTAAAGTAAAACAAATGATCGAACTTTCGCAAGCCTTTACCTGGATGGAAAATAACCTTCACTCTATCGTGTCGTTGGTTGATTAATTGACATCGACGGAGAGCCCCCAGCACCTATAGAAAATATTATTATGCGAAAAAAAGCAGTGTACCTGATCTTGTGGGTTGAGCATATTGTGGGTGCAAATGGGTGGAAGTTCACGCTTTTGTGCTGCCACAATACACCGTTTCAACTAAAAAAAATAGATTTCATTAACAAAAACCTTATGTTACTCACCATGATCTTTTCATTGGGTAACAAGAACTCTTCGGCATTTGGAAGATTGCCTCTCAAGCAAGTCTCATACATCCGGGAAGCCATCGATTCCTTGATCTTGTCGATAGCCTCCCGTAGTTGTTTTGTAACGGCTTGACCCTTCAAAGACTCGACGTTGAAGTTGTTAGAGGGAGCTAAAGCAATCCATGTTGAAATCAGTATCTTGTAAGTTACCTGGATAAATTACAAAGGCGACCACTGTAACTCCTTCATAACGTGGATCCGTTGTTGTCTTTAAGATTTAAAATTAAATCGAAGCTATTAAAATAAGGTACCTTCAAGTAGTGATTGAGACGAGCAAGAGATTCAATAAACATATCACCACCTTTGTTGGAAAACTCGTATCTGAAAGGTCAAAAATAGAGAACCTATTCAAGATCGCCAACCTTCCAGCAGTGAAGAAATAGAGACATTTATCCAGATCGAAGTCCAAGTGTCCGTGAAAATGTCCACGGATAAAATTGTTAATCTTCTCCTTTGCAACTGCGTGTAAGTTCTAAAACCCAATTAGAGCATAAACAAACAAATTCAAAGCCTGGAACTCGTGAAGAGCAGCAAACTTCACAACATTTAGCCCATTTGGAGTGATGATATCGGGTTTACGCTAAAAAAGGTTTTGATTGGTACAAAAGATAAACCAACCTTCAACAAATACTCGGCTTCAAGTCCAGTAATATCCGATACTGTTGTGAAAATTTGTGCGCTGTAAGCGGCCGATCTTTCCAGACAATATTGATGGTAAATCTAAAACTTGTCGATGGTAACTTCAATTTCAAAAGCTAACATTTCGCTTTCCAGCTTCGGCATCCAAGTCGAATTTTGTTAAATTGTTGTAAAGATCGTTTCCACCAGCACAAAGATGTCTTCCAAGAAGGGTAGCATGTGTTGTGTAAACGGTCGCGACGTCAACGTGCCACATCCGTGTCATCAATAGGCCAACTCCTAAAGTTACTCCATCATTCTATTGATGCACAATAAAGTTGCCTGCTTGCCATTCGTGAAAGTGTCCAATGACGAGTGGTTGATATCCTTGAATTGATTCTCGGAAATGCCGAAGGAAAATTGCCACCATGAAGCCGAGAATAACAGCATCGTTGCTCTCCGTATCTTCGTGGGGAATTCCGATTTTTGTTCTAAATTAAATATTTAATAATAACAAGCGTAAGTGACCAATACTTCTCAAATAGTTCCTGTTTCCACTCATTCATCTTCAGAGCGCCGCTTCCCAAATCGAAGAGAATCACTTTCGGGTAACTCTCAATTAGCCATCGACCATAGGTACACTAAACAAACAAGTCGTTTTCCAAGGGCAATCATTCAAAAGCTACCCTGAATCCATCCATTTGCATCTTTTTAATTGCTTCTCGAATCGTTCGGTTTTCGGGCTCTATTGGTTCAACCTGTAAAATCAACTTATTGAAAAGTCAATCGAAGACGTTCATACCTGTATTAACACAGGTCTCATATTATTAATTTTAATCTTATACTATTGAAGAACAAGCTCAACAACATCTATTACAAATTAAAAACTAAACCATACTTCGAGCCTCCATCGTTCCTCTTTTTGTGGTCCGAGTAGGCAATACTGGTCGCCCAACTCCTCGACACTGATTGGTGCTTTTGAGCGGATGACCGTGTAGATTCCTCCAACTTTGTTCGCCACTTCCCAGGCACACTCAAAGACGAAGCGTCCCTCATTTCGAGCCGTTCGGCCGCCGTCCATCTCAACGATTTCTTCTCTAAAAAGAAAGATTACAAACGCTAAAAAATTTGTGAATTCAAAATGGTTATTTATTAAAATCGTGCCAATGATTATTTCAATTGCTTTAATAGTGACACAAAACCAACTTATCAAGCTCGATTCCGGCCATTGCTTTCTCCAGTTTTCCCGTTGACAGGGTTCGTGGCATTCCTGATGTCGCCATCGCGCCTAAATTGAAAATTTTAAATGAAAATGTTAATGTTTAGTGACCAGAAAAAACTGAATCAAAATCTAACAACAAAATCAAGGAGACGAAATCTTTGAAGCAATCAAATTCGGGTTAACAATCAAGCTTACACATAGGACATTCCATTTTCGCATTTACGTGTCTAAAATCTAAACGGATTCAATTTCAGTAAGTATTTGAGTAGTGAAAACCAAGCAATTCGACCAAAGAATCAATTTTGACGACTTATTGTTGTTCAGCGGGTGTCTCAAAAGAGGGGGAGTGGTTGTTTACTTGGCCGATTAGACAAAAGGGCAAATTGAAAAAGTAGACAAGAATCAAGTGGAATGATTTGTGCAGGGAATATAGTCGAGAATCCGAAAAAGCATTGTGCCAGATAAACAAGCGGTCAAAAAAATAAAAACACGAGATGGGGCGAATTTGTTGGGGAAAAGGGGGGACCATTGGCCAGCCAGGCGCTCGATACGAAATAAGATGAAAGAGGAGAAGTAGCAGAGATGAGAAAAAGCCTCCACACAAACTAACCAAGAAAAAAGGGGAATGGCAAAGCAACGAGCACTTTTGATTTGGAGAAAATGCATGAAATGAATGAAATCTTTTGCTTTTGATGATTGAATAAAAAATTGAATAGATTGAATAAAAAAAAGGCGCCACTACATTTCAATCCCCGCAGCTGGATATTTATTAGTCAGTTGTCATTCATATAAAAGTGGATTCTTCCAGAAATCCTCCATTCCTTCAGTTTGTCTAACGTGCGTACAATGTCAATTTCAATGTAACGTGAAAAAGTGGTGGTGCGAACTGTGGTAGAGTCTCATAAACAGTATATTTTTTCATCTCCCACCCTTTTCGACAATTCTCGGCAACAAAAATATTTCCAGGGTCAGCAATTTTCCACTCTTTTATCCGAAAAAGAAATATCGGCGATATCGAGCTAACAATTTGTGGTAGATAACAGCTAAGCGATCAAGTTTTATAAATGATCATTGATCGACTTTCTAAGCAGTAAATTGTACGTTAACATGGTCTGCTCTTCATTGAGTTTTAGTCTTGTTCAAGACTGTGTTCGATTTGTAGAACTGTATTCTACATTCTATCTCTTGTCTATAATCTTGAAAGCAATTTACCTACCTAAAAGTCTAAGAGCACAATCTCTATAATTGAACATCTCTAGATTTTTTCAAGCTCATCAATCTCCAAAAAAACGGAATCCAAAAACTAGACACTCCAAACAAGAGCCACTTTCTCTACAAATTGTGCCTATTATAGAGATGCTGCGAACTGCACACAGCTCTCAACGAAACACAGTGTAGCTTCTATGCGAATCGTGGAAACAGTGGAAATTATAGAGCATTTGAAACAGTGTAGGTTTCAGTTCTTTTCTCGAATTCTCTCAGGGTCAACTTTTTCCCTTTTTACCCTTTTCCCCACAAAAACATGCCTGAAAAGAGCGCTATCGAGCGATTTTTCTCTGCAATTCCCCTTTTGGGTCAATTATTTTTTTGGATATGATCTCTTTTCTTTCATTTCTCTGCTGATCTCGATGTTGACATCGATAATTTATGACCACATTATATTTCTCTCCAAAATTACCCTATCCGATTTTGCGCAAAGCCATCGGCAAAGATCCGTTCACTATAAAAAGCACAATTTGTTTTTAAAGTTATTTTCTTTTCTTTCTTGATTTTAATTTGCTAAAGCTTACGATAGTTTCCTTTTTCAGAATGAAATCCTTTGTCTCAGTTGCTTCCGATTCGGATTTTCCTTTGGAAAATCTGCCTTATGGAGTCTTCAGCGTGGGAAATGGACCAGTAAGTTAAAAATAAAGCAATTTCTATGGTATCAAAGTTTTAAAGTATACAAAAAGATGAGGTATAGTTGGATAAGACAAAAAGTTCTGAAGAAAAGAATGAACTTTTAGAAAACGATCGGTGTTGCTATCGGTGATCGAATTTTAAACCTTCGAGAAGTGGCTCATTTGTTCGAAGGGATTCCCACTCATGGAAAAGCAATTGCTCAGGCTTTTCAACAGGTAAAAATATAATTCAATGATTATTCAAGTACCATTCTGAAACTTGTTAAACTTCAGGATGCTCTCAACGATTTCATGGGATTACCAAGACCAGCGTGGCTTGAAGCGAGAGCTCTTCTGCAAAAATTGCTCTCCGATGATTGTCCAACTATCAGAGTATGAAACTACGACAAAACAACTTAAATCCAAATTCCCAGGACAATGCTCAACTCCAAAAATCGCTAGTTTCTCAATCGGATGCTCAGATGCATTTACCGGCTCGCATCGGGGATTACACCGATTTCTACTCTTCCATTCAACATGCCACCAATGTCGGCATTATGTTTAGAGGAAAAGAAAACGCTTTGATGCCAAATTGGTAAGTTGAAATGAGATTTAAAAGTCTATTGTTCGTTTTGCAGGAAATGGCTTCCAGTTGGTTATCATGGTCGAGCATCATCAGTTGTTGTCTCAGGAACTCCTGTGAGAAGACCACTCGGACAGACAAAGGCCGATGATGGTAAAAATTGTAGATAAAACTTTAGCTAAATATTGCTACTAAATAGCTTTAAAATTACCAAACAAATTTCCAGCAACCGATCCGACTTTTGGCCCTTGTCGCTTACTCGATTTCGAATTGGAGATGGCTTTCTTTGTTGGTGGACCGGAAACGAAAATGGGCGAGAATATCCCAATCGACAAGGCTCAAGAACACATTTTTGGAATGGTTTTGATGAATGATTGGAGCGGTCAGTGATTTCCAATGTTCTAAGGGTTGCTTTGAATAGGAAAAAGTTTCTTTACAAAAGTAACAAAAGATTTAAACATTAAACGATATAAACTTTCAGCTCGAGACATTCAGAAGTGGGAATACGTGCCACTTGGGCCATTCTTAGCGAAATCCTTTGGAACGACAATCTCTCCATGGATTGTGACAATGGAAGCTCTCAAGCCATTCATGATTGCCAATCCACAGCAAGTAAAGTCAAATAATTGAACTTTCCAACATTAAACAAGCCATTTAAACCCAAAACTTTCAGGATCCAGCCCCTTTGCCCTATTTGACTCACTCTGATCCTTACACTCTCGACATTGATCTGACTGTCTCTATCAAACGTTTGAAACAACTGATCTGCTTAAAAAAAATAACAGAATTTCAGCTGATGGAACCACCAACGATCACCCCGTTTGCCATACAAATTTCAAGAATCTCTATTGGACATTGAAGCAACAATTGGCCCATCACACAGTGAATGGATGCAATATGCGACCTGGAGATCTTCTGGGATCAGGAACCGTCTCTGGACCGGTAATAATTACAGATTAATTTACATAAACAATTCTAAACTTCAGGAAGATAACGAATTCGGATCGATGCTCGAACTCTCTTGGAAAGGGACAAAGACGGTGCCCGTTGGGGAGACAACGAGGAAATTCATTCAAGATGGAGATGAGGTAAAACACAAAATAAATGAAAGAAATCAAAAAGTTGTCGGAAAATATTTCTGCTGCACTAGGATAATGGTTTTTAACCTTCCAGGTGACAATCACTGGGTTCTGTTCAAAGGGCGGACTTCGGCTCGGCTTTGGCGAATGTCGCGGAAGAGTGCTCCCAGCTAGAAATATCTAGATCTTCTCACAAGATTGTTGAAGCTTAATAGAATTGATTTGTTTATGTCTACAATTATTAAATGTTTGTTTTTTCAATCCATGACTTTCCATTTTCACTTAAGCATAAATCGTTTGGTGCCTCCAAAAACTTTATCCGTTTAAAGAAAAAAACTGATTTCATCAAAAAAATCAATGAAAACGATGTCAAAAATGGCCCAAATGAAAGAAAAGTGAGAAAAGAGCAAAACAAGGGGGATCTGAACAACCGGAGAATGGCAATCAACAGAGTAAAGAAAATGGGATCTTTTGAAAGAAAGAAGAGAATTATCTGTACAAATCGGCTAATTAACACACTCGCGTTTATGCAAAACGATCAAAATTTGAATGTTCGCGTTGATCCGGCGCTAAAATCTCAGTCAGAGACCAAAAAAATCGGAAAATTGCATTGTCACGAATGTGTTAAGAAGTGGGGGTGAAGAAAAACGATAAAATGCACAGGCACGCTAGGTATCAATCACACAAACAGAAAGCAGCCGATTGCGTGAAGATTTTGGGGGAGATGTGAGCACAAAAAAAAAGTTATTTGAAGTTTAGTTTTAATAGATTGAGTTGAAGAAGTGGTAACCATTTGAGTGAGAGTTTAAAAAAAGCTCTTGAATTCATTGAAAAACTTACAGTCACCGAGCACAAATGCCTACAGTAAAGACGTTTTTTAGCTTTCTTATGAAAAACTTATTCAAATCAGTTACAGGTCATTTGGATCCTTAGCAAATCCCAAAGTAATTCTTTATTTTGTATGCAAATTTGCTGATTACTGGAACTTGCAAGTTCCGTTCACCAAGTTATCGCTTCTTCAAGTGAGAAAACCAAAAAACAACCATCAAAAAATTATGAAGCTACATGAAGTCACCCATGCCGTGTGAAAACATAGAAACGATTCACATAAATATGCACCCGAGCGAGAAAAAAATTTCGTGGGGAGAACGGTGAAAAAAGCCTTTAACAAGGTGAACAACTTGAGATTGAGTCACCTCAATTTTCACTCAAAGGACAATACTTGGCTTATCCAAAATGTTGCCAAAGTGCAACTAAATAAGCCAAGTGTAGTAACAAGCGCTCAAAGCGTCCGCGGGAATTAATGCACAACACGAAACTGTCAATGAATAGAGACGAAGAAAACCCCACAAATGAACAAAACAAAAGGAGCGACTGATGGTGATGGTGAACCCGAATTGGACAGAATTAAGAATGGAGAAAGGCAGTCCGGGGTAAATTGAAAAATATTTAAAAGATTCGAAAAAAGAGAAGAGAGATCGATATACTTGGGTTGAGGCTCTAAACTGAAATCGAGATGTGTGGAAATGGGAAAAGAGACCCAAAAGAAAAAAAACACCTTTGGAGACCCATTTTTGTATTGTTAGACTCAATTTGAGTGAAGAGCCAGAAACAACAACTAGATTTATAAAAATAGAAAGAAAACTCGTTGAGCCAATTGTAAGATCCTATATATTGGCAAAAACGAATGTAAAAACTATAAAGAGTAAAAACGGGGTCGCTTCAGGGGTTGTGAGCTGCGAACAGCGCACCGAAAACATCAACAGAAAGTTGCTTAATCCAAAAAGATCCACTTTTTGGAATTGGGGAAGGGGAGGTGGAGAAATACTCGACTCGATACATTTCATGAAAATCACAACGATTTTCTCGGCGGTGCTTCAAAATTGGAGAGAAAAGAAAAAGCACTTCTGGAAAACCCAAAAATCTCTATGCTCAGTTCGTGGGAATCGTGAGGGGGTTTGAATCCTGAAAGCCTGATGGTATTAATGAATTGAATAGAACTAAAGTCATTTCCAGACCCACAATTCATAATACTAAAGACCATTGTAACAGAAAGCGATAAAACAAATTGAATATAACTAATCAATTGCCTATACCGGTTGGGAACCTGAATGCATCTTTTCAACAAATGAATACATGTAGGAGAAAAATTGAGGGCCAACATCGGATAAATGACTTTGGGAGGGCATTTTCACACAAAAGACAAACAAATCAGCTACAGGAAAAAAATACAACCAGAGGAAAAACCCTAGTGTAAAAAAGAACCACGCGAAATGTGCGTAGAAGAAAAATCATGTCACATTTGATAACACATAGTACTAAAGAGAAAAAGATTGACAGACGTAACCGACAAACACAGAACAAAACTTATTATGGGCATTTCACAAAAAAATCCAAATACCCCGCACTAATAGAGCACATGACAAATACACAAGGAATAAAAAGGATAATGAAGTCTGGTCGGTCATTTAGTCGCACGTTTTGCACAAAAATAAGTTAGGCTTGAAAAGTGAACAAAGAAAAAATAAATCAATTCGGCACAGTCGCGGTTCTCGGTTGCCATTCGCCACCAATCGAAAGTTGATTCATTCCATTGACCTAAAAAGAGAAAATATTTTTAGAATATTAATAACAATGTTTTCCCTGCTTATACTTTACTAAACTTCAAAAAGCAAATTTAATTCAGCTTACCAATCCTCCTGGTCCCATCATATTTCGCATCGGTGCAGGAGTTCCATTGATGCCACCGCGATTTCCACCGCCACTCGGTCCTCCACGATTGCCTCTGTAACCTCCGCCACCGCCACGATTGAATCCTCCGCGCGCAATAGTTCCAAAGCCTCCTGTAACATCATGAATGATTACAATTCGATGTTAAGTATGTAACAACGTAATTAACTTGTAGTTCAAAGTACCCATGGTTATTTTTATCGAATATCAAAACACAAACCAGGGCCGCCAAATTGTGGCTGGACGGGATTGAATTGAGGGTTGAATGGAGGAGCGCCGCCAAAGTGAATTGGCGGAGGAGGTCCAGCTGGGAAAGGTACCATCCCCATCGGGTGCATCATACCACCTATAAATCCAATTGACTTTTAAAGTTTCATTAAACAAAACCAACCTTGAAATCCTCCACGTTGTACTCCGCCAAAATTTCCTCCGCCTCTTGGCATTCCTTGATTGTTATTCATCACAAAGTTGTTGCGCATTTGACCATTCTAAGGAAAATCTTTATTGCTTAAACCGCTTTATTAATTTAATTATGGAAAAAAACGATACAACAACTCACTTGGAATCCATTCGTTCCTCTGCCACGTCCACGTGCAAACTTGTTATTGCGTTGATTGAAAGATTGTGTAGCAAGTGGTGGAAGCCAATCGGGGACGTTTTGATTCGATTCGTTTAACACAGCCAATAAGTCACGCGCAAGTCCTTTGTTCTAAAAATGTAAACTTACAATGAATGTGAACCACTAAACGATTAACTAGACACTTGCAAAGAAAAACTCACTTTCTCGGCAAAGAACGACGAAGCTTGTCCCTGATTTCCACATCTACCAGTGCGGCCAATTCGATGAACATATTCGTCGACATCATTCGGCTGAAAATAATCATGAGTTTTTCAATACACAAACTTCCTCGAAATAAAAATAAACTTTTATACTCACCATATCGTAATTGATCACATGTTTCACATTGGGAATATCCAATCCACGAGCTGCAACCTGCAAAAAAAATTTACGACGTTCAACGAAAATCATGATACCGCTGTTGCCACAAGAATTGGGTTGCTTCCATTCTTGAACATCTCCAAATTTCGTTCCCGATCTAATTGCTTGAGATCTCCATGAATAGCAACAGCTCTAAAATAACCTCATTGCAAGTTAAAAATCGAGTGATTAAATCGTAGGATATTAAACAAACCGGTGTCCAGCTCGCTGAAGTTGGAAAGCCAAATCATTGGCGGCGCGACGTGTCTCAACAAAAACGAGGATCAACGCATTTCGTTCTACAAAAATATATTACGAGATCAATTTCGATGAGTACCTTCGTTGTCAAGTAAATGTTGCAATTGTCCTCTCTTCTCATATTCTTCCACCCAAATGACGTTTTGATCAATGTTTTGCGATGTGGATCCAATCCGACCAACGGCTAGATGCACAAAGTTTGGCTTCAGAAAGTCTTCGGCAAGCTTCTGAATATTAAGTTGAATATTTAAAACTTGAAGCAAATCTTACTTTGATTTCATTCGGAAAAGTGGCACTGAACATAGCCGTTTGACGTGCCATTTTATCCGGGAGCCCAAGAGAAACGATTTTTCGAATCTTAAAAGACAATTCAGATACTAGGTTTGTTTATGGAATGCTTACTTGTGGTTCAAAACCCATATCCAACATTCGATCAGCCTCATCCAGCACCAAGAACTTGCATTGTTCGAGTGACACATAGCCTTGGTTAACAACGTCAATGAGACGGCCGGGAGTCGCGATAACAATATGGCAACCATACTAAAATGACAAATTTTTAGTGAAAAAGTTGCCAGTAACCTGCACAATATTTTAATTTAAAAGCTTACTCGACTCTTGTTCAATTGATCACGATAATTTTCTTTTCCGCCATAAAAAATAGCTGTCATCACATTTGTGCAATAGCTAAAGACTCGGATTTCAAGATTTTAGATAACACAAACCTGAATTTTGTGGCCTCTTTGTGAATTTGAATTGCAAGTTCCCGAGTTGGCGAAAGAATCAGCGCAAAGGGAAACTGTTTCATCCGACGAGCTTGCTGATTCATTTCCTAAATCAATTACTTGCTATTCTTTTCTTTCGTTGAAAGGCTTACTTCATAAGGTCTCAATCCAGAAGTGACAATGTGCTGAATGATTGGAAGCAAAAAGGCAGCAGTTTTTCCCGAACCCGTTTGTGCGCAAGCCATAAGATCACGTCCCGAGAGCAACGATGGGATTCCATGTTTCTAAGTCAGTGTTCTTAAAGCTTAACTCTTATCACCCATACTTGGACCGGAGTCGGCTTAATGTATCCACTTTTGTCAACGTTCATTTTGATAACGTCATCGAGATTCGCATCGTGAAACTAAACAATTTTCATTACATTGTAACTGGTTAAACAAACTTCGTTGACAGGCGTAGGCACATTGTCACCACGAATGTTCACTGGAATGTTCTCGTAGTTCTCAAAATTGATCGTCTGTTGGGGTTGCTAAATGTAAATTCAATCAAGTAAGCTATCAATAATTTTACCTGAACTTGTTGATACAAAGCAGGATCCGATCGAGAAGGTGGCAAAGTATGTGGCATGTTGATGTCAAATGGTGGAGGTCCAACCAGCAACGGTTTCTAAAATTTCGAGTTTTTTGGGTTAAGTTCGATATGCCACAAGAACTTAAACACAAAGAGCTAACCGGTGCTTCGAATGGCTGCATCAATCCACGATCGTTCGAGTGGCCATTAGGAATGAATCCATTCATGCCACCGTTCATCGCTCCATAATTGTTCATTGGCTGTTGAAAGCTAAAGAATTACATGTTAGTTTCATATTTAATTTAAGCACGCATTACCCGTTAGCCATCTCGAAACCATTTACGGAGCCACCGATGAAGGTTCTAGCCGGTTGCTGTGGATTTTGATGAATGAGGTTCATCAGTTGAGCATCAGACTAAAAATAAACGTTTAAAGGTCCGAATTTGACGCTTGTCAAAATTTAATGTAACGCGTGGGGTTCATGCGCAAAATAATAAATGGAAACATCAAAACTAATTTGTGTAACATAAATCAGAAAATACGCACCGCACTTCCACTGATTTGTCCTCTAAATTGATTGGCCTTGTGAAAAGCTGGAGCTGGCGTTCCATAATGTGAGACCGGAAAGTCTTGCGTTGGAATACCGGGTGGACCGCGCGGTGCTGCTTGAGCGCCCGCTGCTCCAAATTGGTTCGCTTGCGGAATCTAAACAAAACTATGTAAGCAGACAATGTAAATCATGTAGCATTTTAAAGATCATAATAGTTAATATAATTAGCCCGTTAGGTGCTCAACAAAATATAAATGTTAAATTGCTTACTTGAAACATTCCAATTTGCCCATCCATCACTCCCGGTGGGGCACCAATCGAGAACCCGTTGTGCATCTGTGGCGGAGGAGCATTACCTGCTGGTGGGCCATTCCATTCGCCGATAGGACTAAAAAGAGAAAGTTTGAAAAAGCACTAATACAAGCTTGCGCTGATTTCTAGTTAATTTTTTGCTGTAACTGGTACAAACAAGCACACATCTTGAAACAAACTTTCTTTACACTATACGCAAATGCAATAAGAGCAAATCCTCTGCCATTTAGAAAGTTAGAACTTTATCGACAAAAAAAATCCCACTTACCCGTTGTTGAAGAAGCTTTGAGTACTCATGTTTTATTGCGTGAAGACGATAAAGCGATGAAGAACAAATTTGTTGAGACGATGAGGAAAATCCGAAGAAATGACGAGATCCACACAACAAATCAATCGAAAGAGAGGAAACGACACGAGTTGACCGACCAGACCTGAGTTTTCTCACCCGAAGATCGAGCACCACGTCTGAAAATAGAAAAATTAAGCTAATTCCACATAAAAGCAAGAGAAAATGGTAAAAACGTAAAAAATCGAGGGTTTCTACTTGAACTGGCGGTGTTTTAGTTGCTGGGATACGTTGAATGAAGACAATATACTAACTATAGGCTTAGATTTAAAAATTTCGATAATGTTTGCCAGATAAAAACAACTTGAACAGATTATCAGTTAGATGGGTCCACAAAAATCTTTCCCCGGGCAACCAATCACAAAAATTACGCCACCGCTTGGCGGTGGGTACGGTAGGTGGAGCAGGGTTTAGCAAGAGCCGAGACAAGTGAAAAGTGAGAAAATTGGGACAAATGCGATCTATTTTTGACCCATTAGCGGACCTTTTTCGCGTTTTAAAAAAGCTCTTAAAAAGCTAATATTAACCTATTTCTATTTCAAAAGCTGTTTTCCTGGGTAATTTTAGGCCATAGAATCCAAATTTTGACATATCAGACCTTGTGGAATCAAACGGACGGAGTTATACATAGGGAAAAATCGACAATTTTCCGTAAGTGACCCTAGCCGTTTTATGTTTCAAATTGGTTTGACCAGCTCTGATATGCCAAAATTTGGATTCTACGCCCTGAAATTACCCAGAAAAACAACCTTTGAAATAGAAATTGGTTAATATTAGCTTTTGAGGGGGTAGGCTAATTTCCGCAATGTTTTTTTGCGCAACTGGGTCGTTTGCGCAAAAAAAAAAACAAAAATGCATCAGAAGAAGCAAAAGTGGCCGATATTTTCAAGGGAAAATAATTTATTTACCTATACTTTTGGCGCAAACCCGACTTTTCAAATTTTTAAATTTTTAAAAAATGTGGATTCGAGGGCGGAACCATTCCCCAACCTCCAGACGCGATCCAACCACTGTGACGCGCGGGGACTATTGCCTGCTCCCTTTCGGGCCTGAGCCATGTGTCCCTCCTTGTCCGCCCGAGACTGCCGCCTTTCCGGGAAACAGCCTCTAGCGACGTGCCACTTGGTTTGGACGTCCGGTCGTCGGCTGCGGGCCGATCCCGATCAATCCCTCTCCTCCACACCCGCGGTCAAGAAGCTGACTAACAAGCGCCTGCCACGACGCCCCGCGGACAGGGGGGCGAAAAAAAGGGGTTATAAGGGCTCGGTCTCGGTTTTCTTCAGAAGACGTCGGCTTGTCTGATCGATTTACAAGCCTTACTTGGACCAATTGAGATGAAATTTTTTGTGGATGTAGAATTAATGGTCTAGTTTCAGAATTTGAAAGCAAATTAGGCAAAATCTCACAAGGAACTTTTTATATGACTTTTGATCAAAACTTGCCAAAAGGCGGAAAATTCTGGTGATTTTTCACATGAAAGTCTTGAGTACTGATCGAAAATAGTCGAGAATAGACTTTTTCGATAAATTTCTGACTAAATAACTTTATTTTGACATATTGTTGTGGCATCAGTTTTGTTTTTAAAACAAAACAAAACAAAAGTAGCATGAATTGTTTTTTCGCTTCTTGGAACAATCTTTATCTCTAAATCAGTTAAATTAACACAATAAGTTCAACAAAGATATAAGTATTCAATTAGCAATAATAAGGTGAAAATCTTTGCTATTCAATGGAAATTCACATAAAAAACCAAGGCAACGAATCCTATTTTGTACAAAGCGTATTCTCTACAGGATGCGCCAGAATTACGACTATACCTTTTCAGCGGATTGCATACCAGACGCCGCAAAAAAATCCAAAAATCCTAAGTGTTATATGGAGATTTGAAGCCTGAATTCTTGCCTACATTTCTGTACCAAAATATCTTTGATTGTAGTTTTGCAGCCCATTTTTCAGATTCTCAAAGGAGCCCAACCCGACCAGTCTCCGGCGCGCTTCCGCAAAGCACACAGCTGCAAAACTCCAATCAAAGATCTTTTGGTACAGAAATGTAGGCAAGAATTCAGGCTTCAATTCTCTAGATAACACTTAGGGTTTTTGAATTGATTGTGGCGTTTGGCATGCAATCTGCTGAAAAGGTGTAGCCGTAATTTTGGCCCACCCTGTATATGACACAAAGGCTAGCTGTATACAAAAGATCAATACAGAAAAAAGAGACTTAAAAGTTTTTTACCCAAATATTTTATGAAAGCCAATAGCTTGTAATCTCATCTTTTGAAACTCTCATTTTGCGATGGTGAGGGTACAGAGCGAGTTTCCTTCATTCACGCTTTAACAAACCATTATTTGCATTTAATTAAAAATTTATTTAAAGATTTTGTCTTGACCCATAACATTTACACACGGAATATCCGTGTCAAATTTTTGGCCTTTTACCCAAAATCAATTCATTGACCACACTGCAGTGGCAATTGCTCAATTACGGTAACCCGAGAAACTAATAAACAGGGTTTTCTCGTTTCAACACCTGCTATATCAATCTCAGAATGATAGCTCAATAACTTGCAAAGTGTGAAAAGATCCACATAGCACAGATCATTCAAAGTATAGCACAGATCATTCAAAGTATCAATCTTAAAATCCAATTCCATATTAGCACTATTCCGGCGTGTTCAAGATTTGAATGCCGTTTCGAGATAGGAAGGTTCATTTTTCTCATTTTCCAGGATAAAAAATGTACCAAATCTCCTTGAAAACCATGATTAACGCCAGCTAAAAAGAGCGGTGTGACACCTCTCTTCGTACGTTCTCCACCGCCTCGCCTAATCGCGCTCTTTCTGGCACACGGCCGCTCTCCAAGACACTCAAACGGCTGGCTGTTTTTGAAATATCTAAACACTTGCCCGGGTCTTTTTTAAGACCCTGGTTGATCAATTTTTGGATGCTCTTCGCAAGAAGGGTAAAAATTTCAGTCTTCTCAAGTCTTGTCATTCATTGATTCCATAGTTCATCACTACATAGTTGTTCATCGGTTGTTGCAAGCTAAAGAATTACCAGTCAGTTTGATATTTCAATCAGGAATTCTTACCTGTTAGCCATCTCGAAACCGTTTCCGGAGCCACCGATGAAGGCTCTAGCCGGCTGTTGTGGACTTTGATGAACGAGGTTCATCAGTTGAATTCCATGGCAGAGTGGTCTATATGCGTGAGGTCAATATGAGGCTCCAATAGGGGGTTGTTTGTTCGACTTCCCCTGGGAGCGTGAACGTTTTGTAAAAAAATATTCTAATAGTTTTAGATACTTTAATGGTGTAGCTACAAACATGACGTGTCAGAACTCAAAAAAGTTTTGAAAAACGAGTGTTTTTCAAGTCTTCGCAGAGTTGATCAATTTTTATTTTTTTGGTATCAAAATGATCTTTGCACACGTCCACACAAAAGTTATCGGTTTTGAGGGCGCAATTTTTCGACCACGCTGAGAACGAGCCACTGAAAGTTGGTCGCGGCGAGCGAGTTGCTTGTAAAAGTGCGGTTTTTTCGATAAAAGGCGTTTTAAAAAAATCGAGCCAGACGGATTTCGATAATTTCTTCACCATTCGATTCAGCACAATTTTCTGCATCGAATGGATATTCAAACGTGGAATTCTGATAGAGAACGTTTTTTTTGCCTTATTTCGCGCGGATGTGGGTCGGGACTTAGGTAATTAAACCGGCTTCAAAAAAATCATGTTTTTCTAAGATAACCAATAATTTTTGAAGGCTCAAACCAATTCTGAAGGAAATTCTGTCCCGGGAACATATAGCATACATTTATGGAGAAGTTAACTGCTAGAAATTAGCGTATAGAATAAAAAAAATTAAAACTGTGAAAATAAACTATTTGGAGTTTGTTGGCCTAAATTTGAAAGCCGGATTCGGGTTCCAGAGTCTTTTAAGCCCATTTTAGCCTAAGATTTCGTTATGCATTTTGATCCCTGGTCCAAATCGAACGTTTGGTCCAAAAAGGTGTGCGCTCGTCAATGGGTTAAAGGGACAACCATTTATTTACCTTTGCTTTTCGCAAGCCCGACTTTTTAAAAAGTAAAATTACATTTTTCAAAAATGTGGATTCGAGGGCGGAACCATTCCCCAACCTCCAGACGCGATCCAACCACTGTGACGCGCGGGGACTATTGCCTGCTCCCTTTCGGGCCTGAGCCATGTGTCCCTCCTTGCCCGCCCGAGACTGCGGCCCTTCCGGGAAACAGCCTCTAGCGACGTGCCACTTGGTTTGGACGTCCGGTCGTCGGCTGCGAAAAAAAGGGCTTATAAGGGGTCGGTCTCGGTTTTTCCGAGATTAATTTTCCGAGTTAAATAGAAGAACGACAACACAATCAAAAGCCAACAACCATTCTGGTTAGGGCTCCGTAAGTTCACCATCATTTTCGACAATTCATAAGGCTGTAAAGAGCACCGGCCATACGAAAAAATTTGACTGTTCGATCCAAATTTTTCTGAGCACATACTTTGTAAAAAACATATCGAGCCAGATTCCCTAAAATGTGAGCGTTTCGGCGTCCTGATGAGGACATTGTTGTCGAGTTCCCTCAATCGAATCGTGTGTGCACCAGTAATAGGATCTTTGAAGTGAATCGAATGATTCACTTTTAAGTGTTCGCAGCCTTCACTTTTGAGACAATCATAACCAACTTCTTTATCATCACAAAATTTCCACAAATCGACGAGTCTCACGACGGGACTAACAAGGGAGGTTTGTCAACTTACCACCAGCTTTTAAAACGTGACCTAGCACATCTAGACCAGTTTTTCGCGCTGATTCCGAATCTGTACTCAAATCGCCCTCTGAGGCCAGAAAAATGGTTTTAAAGTTGGCTCGAAAATGGTATTTGTGGAAATAAGACATCGCCTTTAAGAAGGAAGGTTAGGGTTAGGGTTAGGTAACAAGTGATGTTGTAGTGGTAGTTGGCTGCGCTCATCCCTCATACTACTTTTTGGCATCCCTGGTTCGGATCCCGGTGCAACTTTTCTTTTTGATGGTTTTTAAAACAGTTTCTAACACTTTTTTGTTTTACTATTTTGAATGTGTATAGGGCGAGCCAACCCTCTAAAAGTTAGTTGTCAGAGCTGTCTGATTTTTTTGGAAAGAACCACGAATGTGTCAACAAATCAGTGCATTTGAAATAATTTCTTTATCGATTTCTGTTTTCATAAATTTCTGCATAAATCATTCATATGTGTGTGTGTAAAGTTGTGTGTGTAAAGGTGTGTAAAGTTTTCTTGTATTCTCAACTTTTTTATGGTTTCATTGACTATGTCCGATTTTCTCAATTAGCAAAATTAAACAAAGATAACATAACAATAACACAACAAATAGGTAACAATAACATAACAAATAGGTTAAGAAAATTACTGGCACGGATAATTTTAATAGTCGAAAAGTTCTCGAGCAATTCAAAGCAGCCATTTTTTGAGATTTTTCTAAAAAAGCAAAAAAATTACGGCTTTTCTTTTCCTAGTGGCTCCATCCTAGTGTAGTAGCACCATACATTGTTTTGCTAGAAATTTCAAAGTTTTCCAACTTAAAAAAGTCAAACTATAAAACTTTCGAACGACGTTAAAACTCTTAATTCCTACTCGGGTAACTAAGCGACATGATGTAATCAAGGGAAATCCTGATTCATTCTTGCAAAGTTTCAAAATCGTGAGGGTAGAAAGTTATGAAATCGAGTCTTTTTAAAATAAAATGCTAAAATACAAAAAAAGCACACGTGACGACATGTATTTTTGGGGCCGGTTTTGTTGAGAGAATGTCTCGTTTATTTGTCTTTCGGAGAGGGGAAAGAGATAAAAAGAAAAAGGCACAAAAAAAGCGCTGTGAACCGCCAAATGCCAAAATGAGCGAAACGCAGATAAATGAGCCAATGAACGAATGAGCCAAAAGCTATTTGTACTTTTGCGATAAATAGTAAATTTAATGTTAAAAGCTAGCATTTAAAACTTCCGACTTACTGCAGTCCTTTGTTTTGATTTTCGCGTTTGCTTTAAAATTCTCAAAAAAGTAAATTAAAATGTCTGAATCTGTTCTAGAAAGTTAACCGGGTTCTGAAATAAAAAAGTAAATAAAAATTAAATTAAAATTACAATAAAAAGTGTAAGAAATCGCGAAGTTTTGGAAATTCTGCATTTACCAGTCCCAAGGTCTCTTTCGACTGCTCGCAGTGCGTTCTCTCTCGCGTCGCGTAATCGCGTTCCATCTGGCGCACGTTCCCTCGCCATATAGTTTCCTTTCCACCCTCTGTCATCGCTTCTGGCTTATGGCTAAGATCAATGTGTAGTATCTGTTCTTATCGGCTTAATACGTTGATTTGAGCAGAGAAAGAACGTTGATCGATGCCGAGGATGAATTTTGGTTTTAGCGTGATCTCGGTCCCCCACGCACCTGTGGGGGACCGAACACCTGAGGATATGCGATCCAATGAAGAAAGAGTAAAAGAAAGACCCCCCCAACCCGGGAAGGCGAGGCCCCAAAGCGGAAGAGTGTGGGATAACGGCTAAAAGAAAAGCCACGGAACCTGATTCCGAAAAGATACCAAAGCCACCCACCCCGCCAAAAGAAATTAGCCAAGCCGACCCCAGCGCAGCGCGTAAGACAACACAAGAAGAAGACGACTTCACGCCTCGCTCCAACTCATCAAGAAGAAGAAGAAGATCACCACCCGCCGCCCAAGATGAAGAAGAAGAATCCGACGTGTCGCCCTCTCGTCGCCTCCGAGCCAACCGAGCTCCCCCTGGGTCCGCGCAGCCGCCATCGGCGCCGCATGTGTTGCCGCCGCTCTCGCCGCCGCCGCCAGGAACAGGACAACCGGGAACGCTCACCAACGACGATGACGACACCGACGACTACCCACTCGACCTGCCACACCTCGACACCAACTACCAATGCCGTCTCTGCAGCAAGAAGCCGTATGTGATGCAAGGAGGACTCACCCGACACCTGCGCGACGTCCACCGGAGGAAGATCATCTTCCGCTGCCGTGGATGTCGTCGCCTCTTCACGACCGCAGCCCGCCACCAACGTGTCTCATCGTCGCAGAAAGGCTTCATGGCGGTCGACGGATGCGCCGAGCACAACTTCACACTCCAGACGGTGATCAATGACGCCCGAAGGACTCGCCAAACCGTAGCCATCTCGTGGCTGGACCTCACCAATGCCTTCGGCTCCGTCCCACACGAGATGCTCTTCGAGTCACTGAAGTTTGCTGGCCTCCACGACAACTCCATCGAGACGGTGAAGCGACTCTACTCCAACGCCTCCACCACGATCAGGAGCTCCGACGGACCAACCGATGCCATCCGAATCCAAGCCGGGGTGAAACAAGGGTGCCCACTCAGCCCCATTGTTTTCAACCTGGCCCTCGAACCGATGCTCCGTGCCCTACACGACCAACAGTGTGGGTACCAACTCAACGGACAACACATCGACGTACTCGCGTACGCCGATGACATCGCCCTCGTCGCCAAAAGCTCGGTTCGCCTACACGACATGCTCGATATGGTCACCACCGTCGCCTCCTGGTCTGGACTCGCCTTCAACGCCAAGAAGTGTGCTTCACTCGTCATCGATGGTCGCCAACACACCGCCCTTCCAGTGCCATTCAACATCCAAGCCAAGCCAATGGTCATGCTCAAAGAAGACGACACCTACGAACACCTCGGAGTACCCACGGGATACCACCGCGCCCCATCCGCCGAACTTGCCCTGCAGAAGATGACAAACCACATCGAGTCAATCGACAAATCTCTTCTTGCACCATGGCAGAAAGCTGATGCGGTCAACACGTTCGTACTCCCATGCCTCTCCTTCCATCTGAAGAACGGTGTCGTCCCAAAGGAGCCTCTGACCGAATTCGACAACAAGCTGAAGGCTCTCGGCAAGAAGTGGCTCAATCTCCCGTCACGTGGCAGCCCGGAAGTGGTTTACCTCTCCAATCAGATGGGTGGACTCGGCTTCCTTCAAATGAACCCGCTCGCTGATGTGTTCCAACTCGTCCACGCCCTCCGCCTGCTCTCCACGGCCAACATGCAGCCCATCGCCTATCCACAGCTCCGAGACGTGGTCAAGAAGAAGCTCCGTCGTGCCGCCTCCAACGAAGAACTTGCCGACTACCTCAATGGCCGACTCGATGGAGACTTTGCCCGAGCTTCTTCTGACCTCACTTCGATGTGGTCTCGTCTCCGAGTGGCTACCCGTAGCCTCCACAAGTTCATGGCTGTGCAATGGGTGTGGCTCGTCGACCAACTCACGCTCCAACTGAACGGCTCCAACATCCCACCACGTACCGTCGAAACGACTCTCCGAAGTGCCATCCGCGACTACCATCTCCGCCAACTTCTCGCAAAGCCGGATCAAGGGAAGGTCTACACCGTCACCACGCTCTCCACTTCTTCCAACCACTTCATGCGTGACGGCTCCTTCACCCGCTTCGCTGACTGGCGCTTCCTTCACCGTGCCCGACTCGACTGCGTGCCACTCAACGGGACTCGACGCTTCGGTCCAGGCGACAGACGGTGCCGACGATGTGCTCATCCAAACGAAACTCTGCCCCATGTGCTGTGCCACTGCAACCCGCACATGGTTGCAATCACCCGCCGACACAATGCCATCGTCGACCGTCTCGTCAAAGCCCTCAAGCCGCCAGTCACAAGCCAAGTCCGACTCAACCAACACGTGCCCAACTTCGATGCGAAATTCCGGCCCGACATCTTGATCATCGACTCAACCTTCAAGACGGTGCAACTCATCGACGTCACGATGCCATTCGAGAACCGACCCGAAGCCTTCCTAGCTGCCCGCCAAGAAAAACAACGCAAGTACCAAACGATCGCCCAGCACTTCGAAGCTCTCGGCTACTCGGTGATCCTCGACGCTTTCGTGGTCGGCCCGCTCGGTGGATGGGATCTCGCCAACGACGAACTCCTCAAGAAGCTTGGTGTTTCTTCCCGCTACGCACGTCTCATGAAGAAGCTGATGGTGTCGGATGCCGTGAAATGGAGCCGGGACATCTACGTCGAACACATCACTGGAGACCGCCAATACGACCCTTGAGTTCTTAGCCTTCTCTTCTTTCTTGCTTTCTTGTTGTCTTTCTCTTTTGTTTCCTCCTAGCCAAAATCATCCCTATCTTGCCTTGCGATCAAATATCTGTGATAATGCATCTCACATATCTCTCATATCTAACTTTCGTTCTGACTTTCATTTAGTCTTGTGTTTTCCTATAGGTTCATAACATTTATTGCTTTGTGCTCTAATGTTCTATATTCTACTCAACATTTCTATCTGTGCATACCTCTTCTCATGGTTTCCTAATTCACTAGGCCCATCTACTATTCCTCATTCAACCCTTTCTGTCTTTGCATATACCCTATGTTTCCTTAAATGTGGGTTCATACATTTCCTGTATTTTAATCCGTTGTGATAGACCGGCTGGGGTTTTGTACCATGCCCATCATGCACTGAAATAAACTTAATCTGTTCTTATCGGCTTAGTCTCCGGTACGAGTTCTATTGAACTCATCGAGATTAATCAATTTTTGGAACGGGTGCGGTTTGTAGAAGCTTGCTTCTCACCGTACAGCGTCGGCTCGCCATTGCACTTACCGGCGGGATCGGCGCACACCCCCTCGAAAGGGGGTAACAAAAAAGCAAAATAAATAAGAATTCATGTCATGGCAACATTCATTGTCAAAAAGCTTTATCGAGTTTATAAAAGATTTATCATTCAGCACATGGTGGGACAAGCACACTCGGTAGTGTGACGAATCCAAAGTACTCTCGTTCAGCCTGAAATTTGTATTCAATATCTCATTTCCTTGAATACCATAATCCCTAGCTATTCTCTAATCTATCTACTTTCCAACCTCATTGTAAATCGCCAAAAAGTCGACATCAAAAGTTCTCAATCCAGCCGGCAATCGAATCATCACATCATCACCGTGATAGTTCTCGAGGGGTTCATTTCTGAAGGTTTTTGAGTGAATGAAAAAGATAGATAAGATTAGATACGCTTAATGTCTTAAAATATTAATCAAGTCGAATATCCCTCGAAGAATTCCCTCGAACAAACCCCTCAAATCCGAGCACTCGCGCCTTCTTTTGTCCCTCGATTTTGTTCGGAAACAGGCCGATTCCCACATAAAAGTATGAATCTAGATAAGTTTTTCAAAAGCTTTCAACTTTCATTTAGTCTTGTGTTTTCCTATAGGTTCATAACATTTATTGCTTTGTGCTCTAATGTTCAATATTCTACTCAACATTTCTATCTGTGCATACCTCTTCTCATGGTTTCCTAATTCACTAGGCCCATTTACTATTCCTCATTCAACCCTTTCTGTGTTTGCATATACCCTATGTTTTCTTAAATGTGGGTTCATACATTTCCTGTATTTTAATCCGTTGTGATAGACCGGCTGGGGTTTTGTACCATGCCCATCATGCACTGAAATAAACTTAATCTGTTCTTATCGGCTTAATAAGTTTATCGCTTGTTAACGTCACGCACCGGTGTATACTGGGTAAGGCTGGAACAGTACAACACGGAGATTGGAACTATGAGAACCACGAGGCGTCTACATCGACTTCAAAGGGAAGCCTCCCTCGTCGCCTCTTCCGTCTCCGCCTCCACGCACAGACAGCCCCAGTCTATAAAAGCCGTCGATTCCCCTGTGACGTTAACTAGCTCGGAAGACGGGGGGGCTTTATTTTTAGCCCCCAGCTCCTGCGATCAAAAGCGGTTGAGCTACCCCGTCACGCCGAATGTTAACTCCAGGGACGACGAAGAAGACGACCTTATCGGCTTAAATGGGTTTCTTGTTAAGGCAGCATTGCCGAGACAACCCCATTTAATGTCGGGCGCGAGCGACGACGACGGAGACCACCGACTACCGACACGACTATCTGAGCCCCGACGCGATGCCAAGGACGACTACTCACACGAGCCCCGACACGATGCCTCGACGTCAAAAGCCTCCTCTTCTCTCGCCACCTCGTTACGCACCTCCAGGCATCCCGCCGAGGACAGCACCGAAGACGTTGGAATGGCAGATCCAGGGAGGTTTAACTTAACCCAAACCTTATCTAAATACTTTCTGGATATGCCGCTCGACGAACGTCTCAAGTGCAAATGGTGTGAAGGCATCTACATCCGGCAGGGGGACCTCAAGAAGCACCTCGGCAACAAGCACGGCTGGAAGGATGAGTTTGTGTTTAGGTGCAAGAGCTGTGGTCTGGAGTTCGACACAAAGAAAAAGGCGGACGAACACCTGAGGAAATCATGCGACGAGGATGGGTTCCCTCTGCTTTTTAACGACTACATAGTCAAGATAGAAAATATAGAAAGTATTGAAAGCATAGATCTCAGGTGTCGCCTATGTGTCGCTCCAGCCGCAGCCAAACTTAAATCAATTAAAAGCTTACAGGCGCACCTCCGCATACACGTCGCCAAGCTCGTCTTCGAATGCACTCGATGTCTGGCCCACTTCCACGGCAAGAGGGATTTCAACCCACACCTCCCCAGCTGCAAGAAGAAGGGAACAACACAACGGAGAGGTCAGTTGGAGGCGAATAATGACTCAATTGAGATCGGATCGCCGCCGGATGCCCACCCACCTCCACCCGGCTACAAGAAGAAGGCAACACGCAAAAGGAACGGTCAGAGGCCAGAGTTTTCTCATGAGACTACTAAAGAAATCCCTAATGAAATTCTAATTGAGGAAATCATCGGTTCCCCAGTCACCGGACCTGCCGCAGCTCGCCAACTACACGCCACGCCTCCACCCAGCCCACCACCAGCCGAGCTGAACAACACCTTCACGATTCACCACCGGACCCCGCTCAGGAGCCCTCCAGTGCCTCAACCGCCACCACCAATGGCCGCAAATGGAGCTCCACATCAACGGGAATGGACGGACAAGTTTAATAGGGTTACTAATCCTCAAGATCTAGACACCCTGCTCGAACAGCTCGTGGAAGAGGCGAAGAAGACAACAAAGATGGGAGACGCGCCGCCGAAGAGCCCACGCCCAGCCCAGCCAAGAAGACAGCCGCCGCCACCAAGAAGAGGACCACCACGTTACGACCCAAGGGCCGCCTCGAGGATACAGAAGCTGTACAGGAAGTGTCGCCCACGGGCATTCAGAGAAGTTGTTGAGGCAGGTTCACCATTTTGCCAAATTCCAGCAAACGACCTCCACCGGCATTTCAGCGACGTGTTTGGACCGTCCCCACTAGTGGATCCGACCATTCCCGACTTCGTGCCAGAGCAAGAGGACAACTTGGCCGGTGATGTTAACCCGTTTAACGAAATCTTTACAGCTCCGGAGGTTTGGTCTCGTCTCTCCCGATGCTCCAACACCGCGCCTGGTCCGGACCTCCTTCGCTACGCCGTGTGGAAGAAGTACGACAACGGTGCACACATCCTTGCCTCGCTCTTCAACGCTTGTCACCGACTACATCACGTGCCAGCGAAATGGAATCAATCCTCGACGGTGCTGCTCCACAAGAAGGGCGACAAAAGAGAAGTTAACAACTGGAGACCTATCTCCATGTCCAACACTATTTCAAAGGTTTACACTTCAACTTTAGCAAATCGTCTTGGGAAGTGGGCAAGCCGCCATGGACGTATCTCCAAATCGCAGAAGGGCTTCGTGGCAGCCGACGGATGTGCGGAACACAACTTCGTTCTCCAATCGACCATCGTGGACGCGCGACGGAACCGAAAACAAGTTTCAATGGCATGGCTTGACTTAACAAATGCCTTTGGTAGTGTTCCCCATCAATCCATTTTCAGTGCCCTCAAGTACGCCGGACTCAACAACACTGCCATCGAGGTCATCCGCCGTCTCTACGCCAACTGCTCCACAACCATCCGAAGCTCCACTGGTCCGACCAACGACATCCCAATTCAGGCAGGAGTAAAGCAGGGTTGCCCTTTGTCACCCATTATCTTTAATTTAACACTTGAGCCTCTTCTCCGAGCCATCTCCCAAGTCAACAACGGATACAAGATGCATGGACGAAATGTGGATGTGCTGGCATACGCGGACGACCTCGCGGTAATCACAGGTACTCCAACCCAACTTCAGAAAACACTCGATGTCGTCTCCTCGGCAGCTGACTGGTTAGGGCTGAAGTTCAACTCCAAGAAGTGCGCCAGCCTGTGTATCGATGGGAAGAAGAATAAAGCACTCAACAACCAACTACGAGTACAAGGGGAGTTTATAGCCGTCCACTCTGAGGACGACCTATATGAACACCTAGGCACACCAACCGGCTATCACTCCGCCCCCAGCGCTCAGAAGGTGATTGAGAAGATGACCGCCCAGCTCGACGCCCTCGACTCCTCGTTACTCGCCCCATGGCAGAAGGCCGACGCCATCAACACATTTGTTTTACCGTGTATCTCTTTTCATCTAAAAAATGGTGTTGTAGCTAAGAAACCACTTACAGCATTCGACAACAAGCTCAAGTCCGCCGCCAAGAAGTGGATGAATCTGCCTGAACGAGCCAGCCCAGAAGTCATCTATCTCTCCAATCAGATGGGTGGCTTAGGACTACAGAAAATTTCAGTACTGGCGGATGTCTCCAAACTTGTGCACGGCCTCCGACTACTCACCTCACCAGATGTCAAGGATTTCGCCGCAGCCTGCCTCCACGAGACGGTGACCAAACGACTTCGGAGAGCGATACGTAACGAACAAGAAATTACTCAGTATCTGAACGGTTCAATGGAAGGAGATTTCAGGCTTGAGTCCAGCGACATCACCAACATGTGGATCCGACTACGCAAAGCGACTCGAAGACTGAAGGCGAAGATGGACATCGAATGGAAATGGGAATCTGGCAAAATTAACCTTTTACTAAACAAAACCCAACTTCCAGCCACAACCGTCGAATACTCCCTTCGTTCTGCCGTCCGAGAGTTCTACCGCCAGAGCCTCATCTCCAAGCCGGATCAGGGAAAAGTTTATAGCCTTACGACCAGTTCAAACTGCTCGAACCACTTTCTGCAAACGGGTCAATTCACCCGTTTTGCAGACTGGAGATTCATCCATCGAGCACGTTTGGACTGTGTCCCCCTGAATGCGACTAAAAGATTTGGTAATGGTAACAAAAATTGCAGGCGATGTGGACACTCCTCCGAAACTCTTCCCCACGTGTTATGCCATTGCAAGCCCCATCTCGCGACGATCACCCGAAGACACAACGCCATCTTGGACCGACTCGTAAAGGCTGTTAAGATTCCTGAAACTTCACTAATGCGTATTAACCAACAAGTTCCAGGCATTAACTCCGACCTACGGCCCGACCTTGTCATCCAGGACCACCAAGCCAAGACGGTGACCATCATCGACGTAACAATGCCCTTCGAGAACCGAGTGGACGCCTTCATCAACTCCAGACAAGAGAAGCTTCGGAAGTACGACGACATCGCCAACCAACTCCGAGCCCTCAACTACGACGTCTACCTGGACGCATTTACGGTCGGCCCCCTTGGTGGATGGTGTTTAACTAACGATGTAATACTTAGAAAACTCGGCGTCTCACTGCGATATGGTCAACTCATGAAAAAACTGATGGTCTCCGATGCAATCAAATGGTCGCGCGACATCTACGTGGAACACCTAACAGGAAATAAACAATATGTTGATTGAACAGAGAGAAGCCCTTACTTATTGTCCTACATTCATTATTATTTGAATTTGTCATTTTCCTCAAAAATTGTTGTATCTTAAAACAATTTTCTATATATTCTATTGTGATTTATTGACCTTATCGCTTCATTATATGCAAGTACTCCTATTTGTATTTGTATTCATCAATTCCATTGCCATCGGGCATCATATATTATTTGAAATTTTACAAACATTCACTGAATAAAACTTCCTCTGTTCTTATCGGCTTAGTCTCCGGTACGAGTTCTATTGAACTCATCGAGATTAATCAATTTTTGGGACGGGTGCGGTTTGTAGAAGCTTGCTTCTCACCGTACAGCGTCGGCTCGCCATTGCACTTACCGGCGGGATCGGCGCACACCCCTCGAAAGGGGGGTAACAAAAAAGCAAAATAAATAAGAATTCATGTCATGGCAACATTCATTGTCAAAAAGCTTTATCGAGTTTATAAAAGATTTATCATTCAGCACATGGTGGGACAAGCACACTCGGTAGTGTGACGAATCCAAAGTACTCTCGTTCAGCCTGAAATTTGTATTCAATATCTCATTTCCTTGAATACCATAATCCCTAGCTATTCTCTAATCTATCTACTTTCCAACCTCATTGTAAATCGCCAAAAAGTCGACATCAAAAGTTCTCAATCCAGCCGGCAATCGAATCATCACATCATCACCGTGATAGTTCTCGAGGGGTTCATTTCTGAAGGTTTTTGAGTGAATGAAAAAGATAGATAAGATTAGATACGCTTAATGTCTTAAAATATTAATCAAGTCGAATATCCCTCGAAGAATTCCCTCGAACAAACCCCTCAAATCCGAGCACTCGCGCCTTCTTTTGTCCCTCGATTTTGTTCGGAAACAGGCCGATTCCCACATAAAAGTATGAATCTAGATAAGTTTTTCAAAAGCTTTTATTTTGCATTCCTTTTAAAACTATGGTAATACCCACCCGGCTTCTCCATTTTCTCCACAAATCGAAAATCGGGAATGAGAATCGTGTTGCAGTTGAGAATCCTCACTGGACCCGACGAGATGTGCTTGTTTTTACCCTGAAATTTGAGCTCTAAACAAATGTACTTTGAATCTGCTCTTCTAAGTAAACAATTACTTTTATCGGACTAATGATCTCTTCTCGTGGCGCGTCTAGTCCATCCAACGAAATGAGTGGCACTGGTTCCTAAAGAATTTCCCCATCCACTGCGAAAACAATTGTACACAGCATAAATGGATTCTATTTTTGACCACTTACCTTTGTACACTGATTGTATAACCCAATCCACCGGTAGTCAGCCAATGAGGCGCCATTTGTGAGTAGAAAAGCCGCCTTCCCGTCATTGATTTGCGGAATGGAGAACTGGTTGAGCACATCCAGTTTTTGATATTTTGGTTTGCGATTCTGGAAAGACATTTCATCTCAAGTTCTCAAGTTAATTAAACACAATTCTCCTAAACAAGTGAACAAGCAACATTGCTAATCTTGTAAACAAGCCTCAGAAGAAAGCATGAGAAGAAGCAAAAGAGGTTGATATTTTAAAGAAAAAATAATGTATTTACCTTTGCTTTTAGCACGACTTTTAGCCGACTATTCAAAAAGTAAAATTACATTTTTCAAAAATGTGGATTCGAGGGCGGAACCATTCCCCAACCTCCAGACGCGATCCAACCACTGTGACGCGCGGGGACTATTGCCTGCTCCCTTTCGGGCCTGAGCCATGTGTCCCTCCTTGTCCGCCCGAGACTGCCGCCCTTCCGGGAAACAGCCTCTAGCGACGTGCCACTTGGTTTGGACGTCCGGTCGTCGGCTGCGGGCTGATCCCGATCAATCCCTCTCCTCCACACCCGCGGTCAAGAAGCTGACTAACAAGCGCCCGCCACGACGCCCCGCGGTCAAGGGGGCGAAAAAAGGGGTTATAAGGGCTCGGTCTCGGTTTTCTTCAGAAGACGTCGGCTTGTTTAATCGATTTAAAAGCCTTACTTGGACCAATTGAGATGAAATTTTTTTGTGGATGTAGAATTAATGGTCTATTTTCAGAATTTGAAAGCAAATTAGGCAAAATCTCACAAGGAACTTTTTATATGACTTTTGATCAAAACTTGCCAAAAAGCGGAAAATTCTGGTGATTTTTCACATGAAAGTCTTGAGTACTGATCGAAAATTTGCACTTTAAGTCGAGAATAGACTTTTTCGATAAATTTCTGGCTAAATAACTCTATTTTGGCATATTGTAGTGGCATGAGTTTTGTTTTTAAAACAAAAATTGCCTGAATTGTTTTTTCACTTCTTGAAACAATATTTACAATAAATTAAACAAAAAAAAGAATAAATATTCAATTAACAATAATGAAAAATCTTTGATATTCAATGGAGATTCACATAGAAAATCAAGAAAAAGAAATTCTATTTTGTACAAAGCGTATTCTCTAATGGCACAAAGCTGCATGCAAAGAAAAATACAGAAAAAAAGAGAACTTGAAAGCTTTTTACCCAAATATTTTATGAAAGCCAATAGTTTTAAGCTGTACAGGCAAAGGGATCTGTAGATTTCTTTTTTGCAGAACTTTCTACTCAATAGAACTTATAGTAACCCCTCAAAAATTACAAAAGTTCATGTCTACCGTAAACTCGCTTATTAAAACTTTATCTATGAAATGTTTAGCGTATTTGTTTTCCAGAAAACTACTCTACCAGGTTTTTTGAATCGATTTCTATAAGCAAATCCTTTTCAGAAGTTACTAGTTTACAATTAACTAGTTTCCTTTTCAATTAACCTCTAAACTACCCTAATAATATGCATAATTAAAGTAAAGATCAATAGCCAAGCTATAAGAATTGCTGCTCCAGTTATGGTGTAACTGATCACGGTGCTTGTCTTGAATCCATCCGCTTCGAGATCGGAAGCTGGCTCGTGTCGTTCGTTTTCCTTATTTTCTGAGGCTGAGACTACGGTAATCTTTTGTGTTTGAGCTATGGTTGTTGTAATGATTGGAGTGACGGTTGGAGTGGTTGTGATTGGTGTCTTTTTGGGTGTTGCTTTTCTCGATGGTTGTGGAGCTCTCGGTCGGTGTTTGACCACCAAATCGAGTTGCAGTTTAGCGGTACTAAATTTCAAATTACAGTAAGAATACAGTAATTTTGAAATATCCAAGAGTTTGTCGAACTTACGCCAAGAGAAGCTTGTCATGGTTCATCTTGTAGTCACCAAATTCGCGATTGCTGCTCTCAAGAGAGCCACATTTTGCTCCACAACACATGTCTCCAATCTAAAAATAATTACTTTTTAGATAGATTTCGATTATTTGATTTATTAATATGGTTTTTTGTACAAAATCTCTTTAAAAACTATGATTAACGCTAAAAAGAACGTTTTGAAAAGAGCGTTGTGACCTCTCTTTCTGCGTTCTCCGCCGCTCCACCTAATCGCGCTCTTTCTGGCACACGGTCACCCCTGAAGACGCTCAAACAACCCCCTTTTTTTGAAATATCTAAACACTTGCCCGGGTCTTTTTTAAGACCCCGGTTGATCAATTTTTGGATACTCTTCGCAAGAAGGGTAAAAATTTAAAAGACTTTTTAAAGATTTGTTTTCTTAAATGAATTTGGAACATCTTTGAAGGAAAACCTTAAACTTTCACTCTCAAAAATCGTTCACTCGACCGATAAAGAACTAAAACGTTTGAGAATGGAAATGATTTGTGAGTGATGATTTGAGAAGAAAGGATGAGATTTTCTAATGAGAAATGGAGAAAATAGAAGGATTCAAGTTCATTCATTGCTCTTTAACATCACCGCTTAAGTGATTTGTAACGTTTTATTGATGATCGTTCGTTCATTTTTCAGCAATGCGTGCAATTTCTTGATTTAAAAGATCTTGATCTTCAAATGCGTATGTTTTCTTCTCCCCTATTTTATCAGTTCAAATGTTGTTCAATCTTCAATTTCATCGCACTCACCTTTTCATCAGTTGAACTGTAGATTGCGAACGAGTTCAACGCTTCATATCGACTTCCCACCGTATTCAGCTCGTACTAAACATTTTTCATTTTATGAGAGAAAAAGAAAAGGAATGCAAAAAACTGAAATCATCGATGCTTTTTCAATGAAAGCATTCAAGTGTCGTGGTTTCAAAAAAAAACAAAAAAACATTTGAAACCATCAAAAATCTTCAAGTAATCGATGATCGCTTTGAAGTAAAAGTTTTGATCTGATTGAAGAAAGCAATCTACCGATTTGATCATCTACCTTTCAGCTGACTTCTTTAAAAAGATAACATCTACAGTCGACTCTCGATATAATCTTTTTAATCGTTGTTGCACTAACTTTTGCTTTGATACAACGATTTTGTGATTAGAGCGTGGATAATTTTCTAATACGGGATGCTCATAGCACGAATGCACTTGATTATATCCTGATGATGCTACTTCAAATCTCCTGCTTGTCTAAACTTCAACTTCAATGCTTGTCCAAAATCGGTGATGCTCCGAGAAGCCAAGAAAGTGGAAATGGCTCGTTTTGCTTTGGTAAAACCAGAGCAAACAATTTCAAAAATCGACCTTATCAATGTTTTCAAAAGTTTCAGAACTATACAAGAAAAAAGGCTATTTGAAAGTTTTTGCTGCCTTAATTGTTCTTGATAACTTTTTATGAGGAATCTTTTAATTAACGCAGTAATAAACAGTCTAACGTTAAAGATTTTTCGCTAAACTTTGAGAGGATTTCTTTTGTTATATTCCTTTTTGTTGAAACAGTTTATTTAAACTTGATATAACGATTTGGATTAAAAGCTGATCCTTATGGTTATGTAGGGCTGATAAAATGCTTTGAAATAATGCTTTGAACTGTTCACTTACCAGTAATGACGATTCACAGGAAACCCCATTGTTCGGATTGCAGAGATCAATGTTTGAGAAAGAGTCGCACATAGCTGAGCCTTTGTTTGGACCGGCCACCGAGACGAATGTGTCAACCTGAAAGATTTGTTGGATCGTGTGATCATTACAAAGCTGATTGATCAGCTTTATAAATGGTATAAAAAGATATTCAGCTGTAAATTTGTATCCAGGGGTTTTCGGGGTCGGTGAATCGACTAGAGCTATTCATTTCTAAATAAAACTTCATTTCACTGAGCCATCTGAGACTGCCGCCCTTCCGGGAAACATAATTTAGTGATAATTTAGTGCGTCTTAATTCTCCTTTAACAGCAAGTTTTGAACAGTGACTAGTCTTTGTATCTAATTCTTTTTCTAACTCTCTTACTTTCCCTTACCACTTACCATATTTGTAATCGGTTTCCCGAGCTCCTCTCCATCACAATATCCTCCATAAATCGCTTTCCGACTGATCACCGATCCCAACGAGAAACCGATGACATCAACGCGTCGTTTCGTGTACAAATGAATGGCTCGAATGAAAGTTCGAATCTAGATTTACTTAGATTTCATTATCACAATGATTTTCTTCAACCTGTTTCACATATTCACACTCAACGCTTAAAACAATGACATTTCTTTGTGGATCACCCCAAGTTGTCGCATAAATCTACAATAAATATGTGAATTATAAAAGATAATCATTTTTTTTTCACACTTACATCAGCATTTGTGTATCCATTCAATTGGAAAAGGTGTTTGATTGGATGGAATTTATTTGCTGTGCTTGAAATCCCATGCACAAAGATGACTGGCTGGAAATGGAAGGATTAATCAAAGGATAAAGTTAGATAACTTGGATTTTGAAGAGCTTGAGAGCTTGGGTCTTTTTAGTACAACTTTTGGACTGGACTGGATTTGGATTTGGACTGGATTTGGACTGGATTTGGACTTGATTTGACAGTGCTATTTGCAAGATTTGAGGCTTTTCAGGTTTCATATCGTAAATCGTTTAACATTAACATAACTTCAGATAACTAGGGAAACAATTAAAATGAGAATGTTGCATCAATCAAAGCTTTAAGAAAATGCACTTAAATAGAACCGGGAAAGTCATTTATAAAGGTTTATTGAAAAGAAAAGTTTCTATCTTTGTTTTTTCGACTATAACTTTAGTCGTAAAAGACAATCAGTTAAACTTAAAGGTGAAAAACTTGTCTAAAACCTTGATTTCTCATGTCAAAGTGTTTAGAAAAAGCTACAGTATTCTTTTGTGATAAAAATGAATTTGCAAAATTTAAGGCAATATTTCAAGTCAAAGGAAGAATTTAGGAATGAGAAGATAAAGAAGATAAAACAAAAAAAAGGTAAACGAGACAAAGATGGCTAGATATTTACTAGTGAATACAAGCTGTTGATTAAAGTTTGACTTGAAAACACTCCAGAACCAACCAGACAAGGAAAAGTGAATCAAAGAGAGTTTTATGTCAAATCTTGTTTCTCACCTGATTTCTAATCTTATCCTCTGCTTTTTCTAACTAATCAGACAACCAGAACTAACCAGAATTAACCAGAACTAACCAGAACTAACCAGACAACCAGAACTAACCAGAACTAACCAGACAAGGAAAAGTGAATCAAAGAGAGTCTTATGTCAAAACTTGTTTCTCACCTGATTTCTAATCTTATCCTCTGCTTTTTCTAACTAATCAGACAACCAGAATTAACCAGAACTAACCAGAACTAACCAGACAAGGAAAAGTGAATCAAAGAGAGTTTTATATCAAAGCTTGTTTCTCACCTGATTTCTAATCTTATCCTCTGCTTTTTCCCGACCTCCATAGCTTCCTTTCTCTTCCAAATCGACTCTCTCCAAAAGTTTTGCCTCTTTCTCTCCAAATTCAGTCGCTAGAAACTCGCGGAAATGTGGCGTAAACAATGATTGAATCTCCAAAATACAGTAGCCAAATATAAAAGTGAGTATCTTCATAGTTGAACGAATGAATGAATAATCTTCAGTCCGAAAATTAGAGGAAATACCGTACCCTGGGAAAGAGGGCGGAGAAAGGAAAGATCGGAATTCTTTTTGAATTTATTCCCAAATGAGTTCAAGGACTCTTGTACTTAGTGAATCGTCATAAAAATGGGAAACGAGAAAGACAATAGTATGAGGAAGAGGAAATAGAAGATTAGCCCCGCCTTCTCATTGCCATTCCACCTCAATCACGAATTGAACCTGTTCTTTCTCTTTGCCATCTTTTAAGTTCTTTAACGTTTTAAAGCTTTTTTGCTGATCAAAAGGAGGAAACGGGGAGGGAAAGGCTACACAGCTGTAGATCACCGAAAAAACGAAAAAAAGAAGTTTTTTCGAATTTATCGTCTTACTGTCAATTAGGCAAAAAAATGTAGCCTTAAGAGGAGCAGATGCTGAAAAAACTCTTGCAATCTAAGCTTTGATTAGCCTCCATTCCACCATATCGTATTCGTAAAAGCTGAAAGTAAATTCCTCATAAGTTCACCATTGATTCAAGTAATCTTAACTATCTTTAACAGGCTTAAATGCAAATTCTTTTGATTTCTTTGATTCCTTTGTTGAGAATTGAGTTCCAGATTCCTTTGATTGAATCGAAATCGAGATGAAATCAAATTTTCAAATTTATTTAGTAATTGAAAGCATTCAGAATAGAAATTGATGATGTATGGAATTTATTTGACTTGATGAGTATGGAATTTGACTTCATGAGTATTTATTTCATTGATGAATAGCTATTTCATTGATGAGTATGGAATTTATTTAACTTCTCAGCTGGTTTAACACAACTATATTATAGAAAATATCTTAAAAGAGATCAGTTTTATCAGCGTTTTCGAAAAAGATCCCGTTAATAGGATAGAGGCTTTGCCGGCAACGATTTCCTACGCCAGAGCTGAATTTCAGAAAACACTCTTTCAGTCTTTGAATTTTAATTGAATTGATTGTCGCTTTCGGAATTGATTTGATGGAAAAATTCGAGAGTTAAGCTTGGATTGAGTTTGAAACTTAAACTTAAAAGAGAACTTACAGAAACAGAAAGAATTCAACTATAGAAATTGATCAGGGAATTTATTACAAAGTTTAACAATGAGATGCTGATTTGTTGATCTGCCATATGTTGATTAAACTTAGACTTAAACTTAGACTTAAACTTAGACTTAAACTTAGACTTAAACTTAGACTTAAACTTAGACTTAAACTTAGACTTAAACTTAGACTTAAACTTAGACTTAAACTTAGACTTAAACTTAGACTTAAACTTAGACTTAAACTTAGACTTAAACTTAGACTTAAACTTAGACTTAAACTTAGACTTAAACTTAAACTTAAACCTAAACTTAAACTTAACTTAAACTTTAAACTTAAACCTAAACTTAAACTTAACTTAAGCATAAACTTAAACTTAAACTTAAAAGAGAACTTACAGAAACAGAAACAGAAAGAATTCAACTATAGAAATTGATGAGAGAGTTTATTACAAAGTTTAACAATGAGATGCTGATTTGTTAGCTGCCATAGAAAGTCATTTAATCTTTATTTGAACTTGCAAAAACACCCTTTCTGGCACGCTGAATTCACGACGTTTTCTTGGACTCCAGATGATTATTGTAAGAAAAAGCTAAAACGAAAAAGACTCAAACTTTTCACCAAAGTGCTATCATCCATCCAGATCCACCAAGCACAAGTCTTTCTCAAAAATTCTCTAATCAAAACTACCGTATTTTCTGTAATAGTAGTGCAGTCTATAATAGTAATGCAGGCAGGAGGTGCAGGCAGTGCGCACTACTATTTTTTCACCCCCCTCCTGCCCGCACTACTATTATAGACTGCAGGCAGTGCGCACTACTATTTTTTCACCCCCCCTCCTGCCCGCACTACTATTATAGACTGCACTACTATTACAGAAAATACGGTATCTTTAAATCATTTGATCATTCTAGACAAAAGGTTTTCTTAATTTTTAATTTTAATTATAATAATTTTAAGGAAAACCCTTTTCAACACGGAAACAAGTTTTTCCTTTCTTTTTTTTTCATTAAAAGTGCAATGGAATTGGAAAAAGCTCTCTTAAAAAGAGCCGGCTATTCGATTCCAGCCAGCGTGAGCTCAAAAGAAGATCGAAATCGAAACAAAAATTATCGGAGTCTAGATGACAGCAAGCACTTCCTCATCCCTTTCTCTATGGCATTTGAAACGACCGATTTATGACTCTTACAAAGAAGGGAAAGAAGCCTCGCGTGTGTTGGTTGGGCAAAAACGTTATTCTGACGAATTACAGTTCTTTCGGATCGTAGAAAGATCTAGTACTTTTAAGCTTTAAAGCGGTTAGATTTCGAATAATAAGTGTGGCACAAAGCTGATCATTTGCCTATCCTTCACGCAATGGAAGGGCTTTTTGAGGAAATGGAAATTTTTGAGATCGCGACGTGTTCTTTCTGCGCTGCGTAATCGCTCGCCGTCTGGCGTAGGGCAAAATATCATGCGGGAACGTTTTGCCCTTGAAAGAAGACTGAAGCTTTTCAAAGTCCAAAGTCCCTTTTTTGTCCAGCTCTCCGTATCCACGTGGTGGCTGAACTTCGCACTCCAGCACCCAACGTTGGGATCCGAGGTCCACGTCTGGCTCTTGGTGATGGCACCGACTCCCGCTGAAAGAATGCTCAGCTTTCTAGGGTGCGCGCAACGTAAGTAGGAGAAGGCTTCGAAGTTACGCTTTGTTGATGCGTAAGGGATTGTTCAGATCCCAAGTCGGTTTAAGAACCTCACAGTTCCTCCAATGGGGGTGTCCAAGCTTCCACCATCTAGACGACTGTCAAGTAGCGGACAGCTGACGGAGGCCGGTACCCAAAGGCGCATAATGTAATCCGGTTACGAGCAACAGACCATTCTGTCTCCATCCACGGGTGGCACTGTGAAACAGTAGCGGTTTCACGAACATCAGCTGTTCCCATCACGGGAGACTGTGGAATGCCACAAGATCCTTTCGGTCTGCCGCTCGGGGCTATTCGTTATCCACCCGGATCAGCCCATGACTCCGAGCGCGGCCTACCACGAGCGGGTTGGGTATTGACCAAGTGAGAGCTAGCTTCTATAACATCTGTCTGAAGAAATTGCTATTTATACTCTTAAAAACCAAAGGAGCTATGTGCGAGGGGGCTTCCTATAAGTAAAAAGCCACTGCCAAAAATTGCGCGATTGTACGCGCGCACAAAGAACACCAAACGATTAAGCACACTTCTACAGATCAAGCTTTCTCAGCCACACTTCTCAGCATTTCTCAGCCACACTTCTACAGATCAAGCTCATTTTTCTGTCAAAAGATGCGCATTGAAAAACTGCGCCGAATGGGCCTAGGGTTTGTTTGGCGAAAAGTGAGTTTGAGTGGGGGTAAAAACGAGATTGAAACTTCTCAGCGGTGCAATCTCAATTTCAAATCGGCGACGGATTACAGTTTTTTCTCTGATCGTAGAAAGATCTAGAACTTTTAAGCTTTAAAGCGGTTAGATTTCAAATAATCAGCTGAAATCTTCAGGGACGAGGCTAATTCTTTTAGAAATTACTTAATTAAATGAAATTTCCTACTTATTAAAAGAAAAACGGTCGAAATTGTCGAAATTGGCGGCAAAAGAATGAAAAACATCTAAAAAAAGAGGTTTTTTCACTCAAATCCACACTTTTGCAATGGAAATCTTTGAAAATACATTAAATTTTGAAAAAATGAAATAAAATGTTAAGTGAGCACTGGCTCTAAACACTAATTTGATCAATTTCAGTGTTGATTGGCTTTAACCTGGTTTTGACTGACTGGTTTTCCCTAAATTAGCTATGGCTTTTGGCTTAGAACAATAGAATAATCCGGACCAATTGTGCCAATGTCTAATGTAAAAACTCCCCACCTTGATCTCTTTCTGATTCTCTATAGTCCTTTATCTTTTGAATTCCTGTCTAAAGATCGCCTCAAATCAGACCCTCCTCTTCCCCATTCCTCCACTGCATCGTCCTTGATATTCTAGCCTCTCACATCCCAATTCTTTTCTTCAATCCTTTTCTTCAATCCATTTTTTATCCCTTTCTCATTTCACTTTCATTTTATTGTTTTGTCTTCTAATTGGTGGATCTCTGACAGATCGCGAAACACGTTTTTCAATCATTTCTTCAAAATTTACGATTCCTTTCAAGGAGCAAAGGAGCAAGGATGGACTGAAAGCAAGAACAAGACTATATTGTGATAAGTTTAAATTAAGATAAGGAATAGATAAGATTAGAATAGATTAGATAGAGAAGGAATTTGGGCAGAGTACTATAGCTGTTCCACCAGAGGCGGGGGAGTCAGGGTACTGTCCTTGGCGAGCATTGCTTCTCTGTCTCTTGCTTCAAGAATACATATCTATCTTAGTACATTTATCTATACATTTATCATTTATCTAAAAGTATTGCTAGAACAGTTCCACTTCAAGCACAGGATTTTAAGCCGCTACTGTTGTCTAATCCTTCAGCTTCAGCCCATCCAAGATGTTTCAATGTTCTCTGTTTTATTGATCGCAATCACTTTCACTTTAAGTAGTTAATGTTGTTAAGTGAGTGCTTTTTAACTTTCAGGAATCTTGTAACTTTCGGGAATCAAGTCTGACAAGCTTTTTAAATCATTTCAGTTAGCTTTTTCACTTTAAAAGATTGAAAAACAAGCTTTCCTCTTCATTTGCTTTGTGAAAAGATCGGTTTCTCTTTTAAAACAATGATCGATCTTTTTTTCAAAGCAATTGACAGCTTTTACTGCATAGATTTTAGTGAAAACTAGGTTTTTACTAGTTATTCTGTGATAAAACAAGACAAGAGATTAAAGTTTTGTTTAAAAATTAATTAGCTTTTAGTTTATTGCTAGAAACGTTTCCAAATTAATTTTAAAATTTTAAAATTAATGAAATTTGAAGAGCAGATTTTCTGTATTTGGATATTGAGTATAATGAAAAAGCAATTGGCTATTTGGATATTCAGTTTGGATATTTGAAACTAACAATAATTGAGAACTTAATCTATTCAAGTCTTATTCAAACAGCAAAATCGGATAGTCTTTGAGAACACTGAAAGGTATAAAGCTTTTTGATTTTCATTGCTACCTTTACAGTACTATGATTCGGATTACTTGAATTCCTATAATTAGTAAGTCCCTATAATCAGTCCCTATAAGTATAAGTCGCTATAATAATAAGTCCCTATAATCAGTCTTGTTTTTAAAGCAGTGAAACCAGTTTAGTTATCAAGATACTTATTTCCAGAACAAGACAATATTTAAAAGATTCTGTCCTTGACTTCTCGACATACAGTAGTTGACCTCTCCAATCAAAACCTGCTTAAATCTAAACTTCTTTTTCTTTTAAAGGTCACGAGTTCATTTCCTTTTCTCTATCACACATTGATTAAAGTTTTTTTTTTCTTTTATTTCCATTTAGGCAATGATTGTGAACCGGAATCGTTTCTGGCAAAGGGAGAAAGGGAAAAAGAAGGAAATGCCTGAAGAAAATGAGAGAAATAAAGCTGGTGCTATGTCTTATTATAAAAAAAAACTTTCTCTTTGATAAAAGAAATGAAAAAAAGAGTCAGATCTGATGAAAAAACATTAAAAATAAAAAACTCTTTACGGGATGAAGTGTGGAAAAGCCTTTAGAGTCAGGAAATGATTCAAGACCAATTTTTTTTTGAGCAAAGATCTTTGTGAGTTTGAAATGAGTGCAAATTTAGCTGCACAGATCATTGTGATGGCACAGATGAGTGCAGGGAAATGGGAAAAGAGAAAGTTTTTGGAGGTTGATTAGAGAAAACTTGAATCATGACACGGATCATTGTAAGGAAATGAGCTAAAAGAGAAAGTTTTTGAGGGTTGATTGGAGAAAACTTGAATCGAAACGAAAAGAAAAGGAACGGGGAAGTGTCAGGGAAGAACTTGCCGATCTTTTCATCTCCTTTTTCCAATCCATTCACAAAAAATAGTCTTTCTTAGGTTATGTCTGCTGTCTGATTGAATGGAGAAAGTCTAAAGGCTTTCCATTTAGCCGAACTTTTAAAAAATCAACTGAACATTAGACTAACTTTTAGCCTTTATGTGCTTTTAGCTTTTAGCTAGAGTAGCTGAGCTAGAGTAGCTGAGCTAGAGTAGCTGAGCTAGAGTAGCTGAGCTAGTGTAGCTGAGCTAAAGTAGCTTTTAGCTAGTGTAGCTTTTAGCTAGAGTAGCTTTTAGCTAGTGTAACATTTAGCTAGTGTAGCTAGTGTAGCTAGTGCTAGTGTAACTTTTAGCTAGAGTAGCTTTTACCTAGAGTAGCCTTTAGCTAGTGTAGCTTTTATGAGATTCAAGCTCAACTGAAATATCCGAAGCAATTGAAATGGATAAGCTTCGGAATTTGTATTTTAAAGTGCTTTAAACATCTGAAAATGAAGCTTAAACGTGGATTTATTCTCCAGTAGACTGAATATCTTTCACTTTTTAGTAAAATAGCTTATTAAAGGATAAATGGAAATGAAGGAAGGAAAGCACTTAAGAGATAAACTCTTTGATCACAACTTCAATACCTAGAGGCTCTATGAAAATCACATTTATTATTAGAAATTGGAGAACGGATTAAAGGGATCTCCTGGGATAAATTGAGACTTTTAAGTATGCAAGTTGAGCTATCACAAATAAAAATCTTCATAAATTTAAAGATAAATTCACAGAGTAAAATTATTTCTGAATTATTTCATTTTGTTGCTCGAGGTCGTGATTGTTGGTTGTGAGGAGACGGCGGAGTTCCTGCAAGATTTCCATCATTTTAAACTACAGTAATCTAGCGTGTCTAGGCTATAGTAATCTATGGATTTATGAAGATCTTAAACTACAGTAATCTAGTTTGTCTAGGCTCTAGTAATCTTTAGATTGGTGGCTACAGTAATCTAACAGCCAAGATTAAGCTACAGTAATCTAACAGCCAGGTTAAGCTACAGTAATCTCATGGTATCTATTAGATTGAAAAGAAAGTTCTCAGCAAAAGTTTGCACGGTGATTTCTCAAAAACTGAGCCATAAATTCTTCCCAAATTTTTTGAGAAGCTTGACTATATTTCAAAGTGTTTTTGACAAAATAAAGCAGAGTGGGCTTCATGTAAAAAATAAGAGATTTCTTGAGCTGAAGTGACTTGGTCACTTTTTAAGTGACCAGCCTTTACACAAGTTTTTAATGGGTTAATGAATAGGTAATGTGTCTCATTCAAAATCTAAAATCAAGTACTTAAAATAGGGAAAATTTGTGATTAAGGGAAATTTGATCAAATGTTTTTCAATAGCTTTTCAATAGCTTTTCAGAATCACCTATTAGGTTGATGCATAAGTCTTTTCGTTTTTTTGTACTTCTGTTAAAAAGTAACAAATTCACCAATTAATCTATAGTTTGCTCTATAAAAAAAGTGTTTTTTTGTTCAATTTGCATCTTTTTAAATGAATTTCGGTTCACTTTCAAGCAAATTCGAGAGTGAAAAACGCCTTTTTCGTAAAAATCTATAAAAAACTCTACGGAAAAATTGGCTGAATGAATTTCTCTGAAATTTTGGCGAAATATCAAACGTTTTTTTTCTCTATCTTTTATCTATTGACACGAAGATAGGTTTTCTTTAGCTAAGGTGTCTAAACCGCATCATCGAGTTAGCCCTTTTTGACTACCCGACTTCATACTCTCAAGAAAATCCAGGCATTAAATATTTTTAAACCCGTTTTAATGTTATTTTGCAGAAAAATAATTGGTTTTTCTAATGAAATCAACCGTAGTTTAATTCGTGCATTTGTTGGCTTCAAACGGCAGACGAAAAGGAACAAAAAGACTTACCGTAAATACTGTAATAGTACCCCACCCCCATAATGACGGTGCGGAGTGATGTCTAGCTTTGATCGAGCTTTTCTCGACACTGGTTTATGCTACAATGAGCGCTTAGATATCAAAAAATAGCCCTGAATTTCAGCTATTTTTTGATACCAAAGACGCATTTTTTGAAAGTACGGGCGCTTTGAAAAAAATGAATTACTAAAAAACTTTTGCGACTACGCGACTGTACGAGGGGGGTGGGGTACTATTACAGTATTTATGGTATGCATCAACCTAATATTTTAGCAAACACTCAGTGCAAAGAAGATTTTTTGAAAATACAGCTTCTTTGTAAAAAATTTTTGGCTAAAAATAGAGATTATTGAGTGTATTGCTGATTTATGCTAACTTTATCTCATAAAGAATCGTTTTCTCTTTATCTTTATCTCATAAGTGAGCTGAATTTGGAAAAAAAGCTTGGAAAATAATAAACTTTAAAAAATCTCGAAAATTCTAAGGAAAAGCTGCACTTGGAGCACTTGGAGGACTGCACTGTAATTTCTTGAAGTCCATTAATAGTCCAATAATAGAAAACTTGTAACAAAATGTTCTTGATTTGGTTTTTAACTCGTTTTTAAGAAATTTCAGTCAAAACATTTTTCGAGAATTTTCTTTCCAACCTAATAATGGTAAGTAGTGATATCAAAGCTAAAGTATTGCTTATCTGAGCTGCATCTGAGCTGCATCTGAGCTGCAGCCAGCTTATCTAACAGTAGCTTAACAATCCAAAGCTGTAATCCTTCAGTTTCCCTTTAACTCACTTGATTGCTCATATCCTCGACTCGTTGTACACGGGGTGTGTGCTGTGCTTTCGGAGATTGTAGATGTTCACCCGGCTTGACCACCATGTAATTGATCACATCGGCTAATGAGATGATACCCTGAAAAAGGTTAAGATTTGTAAATGGTTCTAGCTACAATCATCAATCAATTCTAAGAATATGGTTGATGATAAAGGTAAACTTGTGCCCTGTGCCCTATGCGCACACGCACAGGGCACAGGGCGATGATAAAGATAAACTTGTGCCCAGGCTCAGCTTAGGCTTAGGCTTAGGCTTAGGCTTAGGCACAGGGCACAGGGCACAGGGCGATGATAAAGATAAACTTGTGCCCTGTGCCCTGTGCGTGTGCGCATAGGGCACAGGGCACAAGTTTATCTTTATCATCGCCCTGTGCGTTCTTTTGACGTCGCCCGTAAGGAAAAGCGGCATCTGGCGCATTGCCCTCAGTAAAGCGGCCGAAAAACTCCCCAAGCCGGTTTAATTACCCAAGACTGTCTCTCAGAAAGCTAGAGTTTTAGAAATGCTAAATTCAATTCGATTTTAGAAGTTGAATCTGATAATGAATGTTTCTACTCACTTCAACTTGTTGGTGCTCATTCAGAACACACAATCGATGCACATTTCGATCAACGAGCACTTGAACGGCCGTCCAAAAGGTATCCGTTGTGTTGATCGACACCACCATGCTGGCAAGATTCTAGAAATGGAAAATAAATTTAAAATTGATATCTCATGAACAGATTAGCTTACTTTGTTAAAATTCTTGAAGTCAAGAGCTGATTGAACGGATTTTTCCAATCGATTTGGATCATTATCGGTGGCAATAGCGATTGCATCAAATCGAGAGTACATTCCGATCATCTGAAGCCATTTGAAATGTACATAGTACGATCAAGCAAATACATAGTACGACAAGAAGTACAACTAGATTCTTATCTGAGAAAGAAACCTTTTTTGTTTCCTCATCGACAACAGGGACTCCAGAGATGTTCTGAGTGCTGAGTATTTCGAGGCATTCATGCAATGGAGTGCTTGGGTAGACCTGAAGATTCTTTTAGCATTACTAAATAGAAGATTGGATAACAATTGCATATCTAGGCTGAAAACGGAAACAATTTTTAGCTTAAACCAACCATTTTCAAGTTTTCCCAAGTGCCTACTCCAAGCACTCGAGGGGTTTTCACGTGATATTCGGGTAGAGAGAATTGAGTACCCTAAAAAGAAGTGAAATTTTTTAAATCTAATAGAGTTTTGGAATTTAAAATAAAAGATTCAAGATTTAGTGGCACTACGGGGAGTCGAACTCGACACTACCGGCGGGCCGTATGGGACGTGAACAACCCCACTCCCGACTGCACCAGGGCGACATGACAGCAAGCCGGGAAAAACCCGCTGATTAACCTGCTAGGCTGATTTTCAGCTGGTTTCCATAGAATAAGAAATACTGGTATCTTATCTTTAAACTTAAAACTCACAAAGCACCACAAAAATTTGAGAATTCTTTTGTGGGTGATGATGAAGAGAGGACTGCCCTCTATTGGATCCATTACAGGTAAACGATGAATTCGATATTTCGCAAGAAGACGAGCCGCTTCAAGGATACTATAAGAGTTGGTAATTTATAAAAGAATGAACATGATTTTTCCCTTTAAAAAAAGGATCAATTAAGACGAGTTGGAAGAGTTTTATGGGTGATGATGAAGAGAGGACTCTTCCCCTTTTTCCCTTTTTCCCTACCTTTGATTGGCATCAATTGAGACGAGTTGGAAGAGTTTTCCCGATGATTCGACAAAGTCTAAATAGTTATCAAGGCTTAAAACTTGAAACTGATAAGTGTGTTCAGAAATACTCTAAATGTAGACTCATAAGAAATACAACAATTACAGGTTTGTAAGACAGGAAAATGTCAATCCAGAGTTGACTTTCTTTAGATATTTTCCTTTAGAACAACTCCACAAACCTCTATATTGTCGAACAGTCATATTTCCAATGTCATTGCAATCAACTTCGTGCTCACTCGGCACACCCATAACCTCTCTAAAACCTTTAAACTTAATTCGAATAACAGATTTTAACGATCATTTATAAACACTTTTTACAGTACTCACCTATATTTCATCAAGAGTACTCTGATGAAATCAGTGACCGAGAGGATCCCCGAGATCTTCCCTCCATCACCACCGCTTGAAATCAAAACATGACGAGTATCTAATAATTGAAATATCGGAAATTCTTAGATTGGTTTCATCTAAAACTTGAATTCGAATAGCTTTCCAATAGATCTACATTACTGGATCTACAGTTTGGTTTTACAGTTTAGTTTCTAATATTGAAAATTTGAACACAAATCAAATCCTATCTTCCTTTTCTCAACATTTCTTGTTCTTAAATTTTATCTACAATCTACAGTACTGGACAATGAAATATGATATTTGAAAAAACGATCGTCACTTTCGCGCGTCTGTAACTCCCTTGTCTTTGAGTTTAAACTATTAGTGTTATACATTTTCTGAAAGCTCTTTTCAAGGGCTATACAATGGTAATATTAATATTTAGAAATACGGTAAAGACAAGGGAGTTACAGACGCGCGAAAGTGCGAAAGTGTTTTTCAAATATGATATTTCATTGTCCAGTACTGTAGGTTGTAGATAAAATTTAAGAACAAGAAATGTTGAAAAAGGAAGATAGGATTTGATTTGTGTTCAAATTTTCAATATTAGAAACTAAACTGTAAAATCAAATACTGATCTAATGTAAACTGGTTTCTTTAGAGCTTTGCTTGTATATTCTCAAAACTTACTCTGATAGATCAATCCATTAAAGGCTTTCTTCATCAAAAGATCCTTATCAAATACAACCATTTTGCTGCTCGTTGGCATTGCCTGTAAACTTAGAAAATCTCGGAAAATATAACAGAAATAGGAGAATGATTTAAGAATTCACAATTAAAGATGACTTACATCATAACAAACATTCAATTGCAGTAAACGGGCATAACTGTCGGCTTCGTGTTGCTTGATCTGAATGAGAAGAATAAAGAATACGCTTATTATTAAAATCTAATAAAAAACTTGAAGCACAGTATCTTAGGCATTTAGTTTATTGTACTCACTGAATGCGTTGGACTATCATCAACGAACATCGGCGAATCCGAAGCAACCGGTGGAAGTGGTGGTCGTTCATGGGGAACGCTTACTGAATGAGAATCACGGGTGAGTGGCATTCTGCAAAAGGTTATTGCAAAAGATTAGTTTACAAAAGAACAAAGAATTACATGAAAAGATTGTTTTTACATTTGAAAGTCAGGCAATTGAAAGTTTGAAAAAAAGAAATGGAAAATGGAGAACGTGGAAAAGGGAAAAGGAAAACAAATTTGAGATTTTCATTTTTTTCCCTTTTTAGGTAAAATTTCTCGGAATTCAATAGAATTCCCTCAAACTTTTTAGCAAAGTACACTGCAAAGACTGTGACGTTGAACTTTGCTGGACTTTGAATCTCGTAAACGTGCCCCATCCGACGTATCAACACTTAAATCAATTACAGGCAGATCTCTGATTGCAATTGTCCTCAAATCTTAACATCGGCAGATATTTTTCGTTTCTCAAACATCCTCGCAAAGCAATCACATCTTCAGCTTATTACTAATGATTTCATTTCTGTAATCATCTTCAAAAGGTATTGAATCTGATTCTATTTCATGCTTAAACTTACCTTTGCATACTGCCTACCGTAAATACTGCAATAGTACCCCACCCCCATAATGACGGCGTGGAGCGTTGCGTAGTCTAGCTTTGAACGAGTTTTCTCGACACTGGTTTATGCTACAATGCGCGCTTAGGTATCAAAAAATAGCTGAAATTCAGGGCTATTTTTTGATACCAAAGATAATGACGGTGCGGAGTGTTGCGTAGTCTAACTTTGGACGAGTTTTTCTCGACACTGGTTTATGCTACAATGCGCGCTTAGATATCAAAAAATAGCCCTGAATTTCAGCTATTTTTTGATACCAAAGACGCATTTTTTGAAAGTACGGGCGCTTTGAAAAATGAAATACTAAAAAACGCGACTACGCGACTGTACGAGGAGGGGGCTGGGGTACTATTACATTATTTACGATAGGTAAACTTTTTGAATCAATCTCTTCAAATCCGAGCATTCTAAATTTGAGTTGATTCATTTGGATTAAAATCATTTTGCATTAAAATTTCTAAAGAAAATTTAGATGTGTTCATACAGGGTGGCTGATAATTACGTGCGCCAAAGAAAACGCCATAATTTGATTTTCTTTCAAAGAAAATGTAAAAATCTTTATTTATATAATAGTTGTAACAAAAAGCATTTAATAACACAAGAAATTTTCGAAGTGGCCTCCATCCGCTTTGATACAGGCTTCAATTCGCTTCTTTACAGAATCGACGGTGCGGCGGAGATAATTTGCATCTAAGTCGTTCCAAATTTTGATCAATTCTCGACGTAAATCATTCAAATTGGTGATTTTTCTATTTCTCAATTGTTCTTCCATAAAACCCCAAACCGAAAAGTCCAACGGATTGAGATCCGGGCTGTTTGCAGGCCATTGATCCTTCGTCAAAAAAGGGCCAATTTTGGTTTCGAGAAAGCGAATTGTTGTTTTGGCTCCGTGGGCCGGCGCCCAATCTTGTTGAAGGGTCAAATTGGGATGGCTCCTCTTCCATGGCACCACAGCTTTCTCGAGAATCTCTTTTTGATAGACTTTTGCGTTAATCTTCACATTTTTATCGATAAAAACCAACGGGGTCTTGCCCGAAGCACTGATGCCACCCCAAACCTTTTGGAAACAGACCTTTTGTAGCGACTTTCGTTTACGAGTGCTCTTGAGAGCTGGACTGAGAAGTTGACGGTGATTTTGTGAGTTTTAGCCACTTCCAAGGTGAAAATCTTCTCATCTGACCAAAGAACATCGTCAATGCGCCGCACCTTGAAAAAAGCTCGCAATTTCTTGCATTTCTCCTTCCGGTTTTGCTTGGCTTGATCGGTGAGCACTTGCCCGTTTAACAGTCGATAACTTCGAAGTCCGAGCTCATTTTTCACTATCGATTGAACCGAGAAACGCGAAATTGGAAGCTGTTTTGCCATCTTGTTCAAACTACGATCGTCTTTTCGCTCGATCCTCCTCTTGATGATCCCACGCATCTTTCGGGTGTTAACGGTCCTCTTTGGTCCTCTTCCGGGCTTCGACTGAACATGCCCCTCATCTTTCCATTGCTTTACGATCTTCTGGACGGTCCTCAGAGCCACCCCAAGCCTCGATGCGATCGACGAGTTCTTCATGCCGCTCGTCGCCAGCTGTGCGATTGCGTCCCGACTAGCGCACGTCTTTGTCATGACCTAGAAAACAACTTTTTTAACAAAAAATTATTAGACCACGATAAAAGAATATTAAAACACAAAAAGATGAGTAGTAATGCTTTATACATTGTTTAAAACTATGATGCTGATGCTGCGCGCACGTAATTGTCAGCCACCCTGTAATAATACTTTATTCAAACGATAAAGTGAAAGAAATCATAGAGAAATGCACAGTGATACTTAATCATACAATACATACTGAAATCAATAAGCCAATTACTTACGGCAAAGAGCCACTAGATCTAAAGCATCGATACGTTTCTTGAATATGAAAAGCGACTGAATTTCTCGTATGTTCATGTTAAAAAGTCTGAAAAATATTGAAAAATATCGAAAATTTGAAGATTTCACGAAATGATAAAGTGAAAAACAGTTTTTTTTTTGCTTTGAAATGACTTTTTCCACTTTTTTTTAAAAACATAAACAAAATGTAACAACAAAATATAGTAAATGTGATGCAAGTGAAAAGAAAAAGAATAGAAATAAAATAGAAATAGATTTGAGTAAAATATTGCGAACAAAAATGGAAACAGAGACAGAAAATGAGGCAAATTTCGGGCCAATTCTCTGGAGAATGTCGAAAATATTAGGTTTTCCGGAAATAAATGAGCGTTTTCAACTCGAATATTTTAAAATCCAATAACTTGATCCAAACAAAACTTTATTAATCGAAATAAGAACCATTACAATTAACACATTATGATTAAAGAGAGCACGAAGTCAGCTTTCTAATGGAAAGGCTCGTTTTCATATTGGAGCCACTTGTTTACCTTGGTTCTTTACCTTACCACAGACGGAGACTCTTGGCTCATTTCATGGTAAGTAAACATTAGAAAAATCATTTTACTAATAAAGGAACGTTCCCAAGTTACCCGCGAGTTACAATATGAGGTAGATGCCAAAAGAAAGCTTATTTTGAAGCTTCAAGAGTCTGGGAAAGGCTCGTTTTCATATTGGAGCCACTTATTTACCTTGGTTCTTTACCTTGCCACAGACGAAGACTCTTGGCTCATTTCAAGGTAAGTAAACATTAGAAAAATCATTTTACTAATAAGGGAACCTTCCCAAGTTACCCGGGAGTTACAATCTTTCTCTTAGCCAAGAAAGCAAGGAATTTTTAATATAAAACTTGAACCGACTTCATTTTTTGGATTATGATAAATTTGACGGCCTTCTTTTAACTAAATCCCGATTTTTCATTGTTCTATTCTATTTAAATGAAAGAAATTTGCAAAAATTTAGAAATAAACAGCTTTTGAAACAAAAGTTTCTCGTAAATCAAAAGATTTAGAAAAACAAAAATATCTTTTGAGCGATGGGGAAATCTGCAGGATTTGTGAGAGAACAAAAGATCAAAAGAAGTAAAGAAAGTAAAAAAAAGTTTCAAGATATCCCCGAAATCCTGAAAATCAAAATTGTAAAACAAAATCTAATAAACATTTTCATAAAGTATTCAATTGTATAGATATTTCTAATCTTTATTTATCTAAACTAAGGTTTTGGGACACGGTTTGGTTAAGCAAAGATTGAAGTAAAGATTTGTTTCACTTCTAGGAATGATTTTTAAAGGATAAAAGGATAAAAGGATAAAAGGATAAAAGGATAAAAATCTCTATGTAAAGCTTTGATCTTTTTTACTGAAATCTAACAGTATATTCGATTGGTTTTTAATTTAAATTGGTTTAATGTAGTTGAACCAAAAACAGGAAGTTTTTCTTTTCAAAAAGAAATCCCGAAAAACGAAGTTGTTAATGAAAATGAAGAAATTTGCAGCTGTGGTTGAGGAAAAGAGATCAATAAACGGGAATGGGAAAAGGAAAAAGGAAAAAGGGAAAAGGAAAAGGGGAAAAGGAAGAAGGAAAAAGGAAAAAGGAAAAGAGAAAGATTGAATAAAATGGGGAAACATTGGGAAATCTGACGAGAAAAGATTAAAGAAAAAGAGAAATGAGAGGAAATTTGAGAAGTGATAGATGAAATGGGGAGATTTTCGGGGAGAGGAAGTGTCTGTGTTTTATCAGGAAGTGTCTGTGTCTGTGTCTGTTAGAGCGATGAACTTTTAATCTCATAGTCAGATGAAATCATCTATGAGATCACAGTAAAGAGAGCGTATTTTTCATGTCGCTCATAGGAAAAAGCGGCGTCTGGCACAGTGACCCTGGGTAGGAGGGCCGAATTAACCCTCGAGTCGGTTTAATTACCCAAGTTTGTGTGTGAGAAAGCGCTAGTTTACAGGCAAACACAGCGTTGAGTCTATATGTCGTAGCCGATTATGAATGAGTGGGTCTAGGAGCGTCCAACCATCAAGTATTTAGTATCATTCAACGCAGAATCATTGATAATTATGTTAAATTTTTAAAATTAGCAAGAGTGGATAAAAAGAACACAAATTATGGGGCTTCAAAGTTTTCTCTTGAACAAACAGTTTTTTTGCTCTAATTTTTTTTCTTTTCATCAAATCTTGCTAATTTTAAAAATTTAACATAATTATCAATGATTCTGCGTTAAATAATACTAAATACTTGATGGTTAGACGCCCCTAGACCCACTCATTCATAATCGGCTACGGGGGTCCCGCCGATTTTGAATGCAACGTTGTAGCGCCGGCAATTTTCAACCTAAACTCACAAATTTGGTACCAATCGACGCAGAATTGAATTCGCTACAAGATGATATAATATTGTCCTCATACATTAAAGGGTTGCTCTACTAGAAAGATTTACCAAAAAATTTCATTCATAATCGGCTACGTTACATTGTACATTACAATACATTAAAAGTTGCCTCTCTTTACGAAAGCTTTCTGGACAGCTTATTCTTTGATATTTTAAAATCGAATGACCAAGTTATTAAAAGTCTATAAAGTTCAATTTTATGCAAATCCTAGAAAATAGACAATCGAAAATCGGCGCTTCACTTAAAAATGTAAATGCTCAATGTACACGTTTGTAACAGGGTTTTTCATTAAGGAAAATGTTATTTTGAACATGATTCTTACACGAAAGAACATCTAAAATCTAGAAAAGTTTTAAAATGATTGAATTGGGCTTAAAAAAACTTGCAAAACTTGCAAAACTTGCAAACAAGTCTACAAAAGATGAGATTCAGCTCCTCCATTCACCGCCGTCTTGTCCGCATCATCGGCACATCGTTGCACGGATTCTCAAAGTCGAAATGTCTAAAACTGTTTAGCTAATTGAAAATGGTAGAGAATTTATTGTGTTCAAAGTTCAAATCAAAGCTCTACATCAAAGTAGAGCTGAAAGTTCAACTACCTTGACTTCATTTGTTTCTCATTAATGTAAAGGTCGAGTGATTGTTCTTTTGGGATTGGTTGATAAATATATGCTTCTTGAATCGTTCCCTTCATATTTACTAGAGATCCATTCCAATATTCAAGGCTAAATTTTCATTTATTGATAAAGATTGGGGTTTTTTTGAATGAATAAACATTTCAACACACATCATATCCTTTGGATTAGCCTCAAAAATCTCGCAGACAAATGGATAAAAAGTTGAAATCAATTCAGTCATGTCTGGCTTTTCGTACAATGATAGAGTTGAGTTCTGAAAGTTTGAAAGTCCATAACGTTTAGAATGACAAGTGAACTGTACTTGCTTACGTGTTTTACGATACCGTGCTCTCTCTAATAGTAGTGCACCCTGAGCATCGCCTAAATTCCTCGAGATCTCAAGAACCGCTTATCAGAACCTATCGATGTAGGGTCGGAAAATGTAGCTCACGATGAGATCTAGTGCGGGTTTTGAGTGTTGAGCTTCTGTGAAAGCTTGGGAACTGTAAAATAGTCATCAACTCGGCTCGCCGGGGTGCACTACTATTAGAGAGAATACGGCATGATAAGATCCTATCTCTTGTCGAACCCACCACCGATTCCACGTACACATCAATGACCGTCCATCCCATCTCCATCCAGTGCATCATTTGATCGAAATTCTCCTTTCGAACATCCACTTTTCGCATCTGAAGATCATTTTTGATCAGTTTTCAATCAGCTTCATAGGAGAAATAGGTTCTTATAGGTTTTGTAGCCAAAATGACTTTAGATCAGCCCAAATTAGAGATTTTGATACAACAAACGAACTCCGCCAATCGCAAAAACCCCTGAGTACAAACTTTTGGCTTCATATCGCATCTGAGCAATGTTTACAGAACAAAAGAAATCTCTAGGGGAATAACTGGTGTTCTTTCTGTGGCCACGTAATCGCTCGTCGTCTGGCAAACGGTCTCGGTATGCGGTGTTGCCCTTTTGCAATGCGCAAAGAGGAAGGATCGGTGATCGACTGAGCCGACTTCACGTGACTATTCCCAAAATATTGGGATCAATTTTTGCTAAAATTCCACTGATTCGAGAAATATTGCACTCAACTACCCGAACAACAATCCAAAAAGAGTCACAAAATTTGCCTACCGTAAATACTGTCGTAAATACGTAAATTCTTTCCAACCTAATAGCAGGGATGTATTATATACGGTAAATACTGTAATAGTATCCCACCCCCCTCGTACAGTCGCGTAGTCACAAAAGTTTTTTAGTAATTCATTTTTTTCAAAGCGCCCGTACTTTCAAAAAATAGCTGAAATTCAGGGCTATTTTTTGATATTTAAACGAGCATTGTAGCATAAACCAGTGTCGAGAAAAACGCTTCCAAAGCTAGACTACGCAACACTCCGCACCATCATTATCTTTGGTATCAAAAAATAGCCCTGAATTTCAGCTATTTTTTGATACCTAAGCGCGCATTGTAGCATAAACCAGTGTCGAGAAAAGCTTGTTCAAAGCTAGCCTACGCAACGCTCCACGCCGTCATTATGGGGGTGGGGTACTATTACAGTATTTACGGTAGGCAGTATGCAAAGGTAAGTTTAAGCATGAAATAGAATCAGATTCAATACCTTTTGAAGATGATTACAGAAATGAAATCATTAGTAATAAGCTGAAGATGTGATTGCTTTGCGAGGATGTTTGAGAAACGAAAAATGTCTGCCGATGTTAAGATTTGAGGACAATTACAACCAGAGATCTGCCTGTAATTGATTTAAGTGTTGATACGTCGGATGGGGCGCGTTTACGAGATTCAAAGTCCAGCAAAGTTCAACGTCACAGTTTTTGCAGTGTACTTTGTGGTAAATGAAAGAAACCCATCGATTTTTCAAGTACAAAGCACAGCTTTGTACTTGAGGTTGGACCTAGAGGTTGGACCTAGAGGTTGGACCTAGAGGTTGGACCTAGAGGTTGGACCTAGAGGTTGGACCTAGAGGTTGGACCTAGAGGTTGGACCTAGCGGTTGGACCTAGCGGTTGGACCTAGCGGTTGGACCTAGCGGTTGGACCTAGCGGTTGGACCTAGCGGTTGGACCTAGCGGTTGGACCTAGCGGTTGGACCTAGCGGTTGGACCTAGCGGTTGGACCTAGCGGTTGGACCTAGCGGTTGGACCTAGCGGTTGGACCTAGCGGTTGGACCTAGCGGTTGGACCTAGCGGTTGGACCTAGCGGTTGGACCTAGCGGTTGGACCTAGCGGTTGGACCTAGCGGTTGGACCTAGCGGTTGGACCTAGCGGGTTGGTCACTCCTTTGTTGAGTTTAAGTTGTCTAGTCAGAAAGAATAAAAGAATAAAGTGAATAAGCAATATAGGTAAATATAACAAACAAATTTCTGACCAAGACACAAGTCTGGTTGTGTTAGAAATGCCGAATTCTAAGGTGGAACCTCCATATTCGTTCCTAGGTATAAACGGATGTGGACTAGAATTTGGGTTAAGTTAAAAAGAGTGGATCCCTTTTTGATATCCCGCCATCTCTAACACACCGACAACCCAACTCAACTCCTCCAACGGGAGTCCCTGTGAAATGACCGACCTGTACTGCAGTTGCATAGACCCGGAAGATATGTATCTTTATTTACAGTAGTATAATAAGACGAATAGATTACAAATAAGTGTAAGGGGAAGGGGGGACTTCAAATGAGAGTCTCACTTGTCCTCCTAGGCAATCCCAAGGACCCAAGGACCCAAGGCATCCCAAAGACCCAAGGCAATCCCAAGGACCCAAGGCAATCCTTCTTGGCAATAAAAGGGATAAGCACAGGGAAGGACACATTTGCATAAGAATGGACATAAGATTCAATAATAACAATAGTAACTAAAATATCAGTTTGGCTCGGAGCTGGCAACATTCAGCGTATTACTAATGATTTCATTTCTGTAATCATCTTCAAAAGGTATTTAATCTGATTTTATTTCATGTTTAAACTTACCTTTGCATACTGCCTAGGCAAATTCTGTGACTCTTTTTGGATTGTTTATTCAAAATTTACAAGATAAATAAAGTGAAACCAGAAAAAAATGAACAAAAATATGAGATATTAAGGATCTTGATATAGCATAAAAGCTAAAAACAAGGAAATAAATAACTTCATTGTACCAATTCATCGCTAGTGTATGTGAAAGTAAAGCATTTCTTTGGTGAATATTGAAAGCTGATAGATTCTAGAGATTGAATTCGTTTTTGATGCTCATAGAATAAATGTCTAGTTGTCTTTTAGCTCTTTGACTGTTTTTACTTACGGGATACTTCTGCTTTCGTCTTTGGTGGACATCAATTCTATCATCAAAGGTTGAGGAAATTCAGTCAAAGTTCTGATTGAAGTCCTGATTGCTTTTGAACTGGACTGCTTTCTAGACTTTCTCTTCTATGATTTAAACAATGATTTAAACCAGAAATCTGCTTTTATAATTTAAATTCTTTCTCTTTTCCCCTTTTTTTTTGTCTACCCTCGTTGAATCGTTTTTCTTTCTGTCGAAAGGATCATCGCGTTTTTGATGGCCTTTGTCAAGAAATTTGTTTACAAAAAAACGTGCTTTTTTTGATTATATCTGTTAAAAAAGAAAGCTTTTCATAAAACCTTTTAGATGAGTTTGTGATCAATCGAAAAGTTTTGAGAAAATCATGTCAAGGTTGAGCGCGAGCTCGAGTCGAGGTTTCATTTATTTCTTAAAATAACCAAAATCTAATTTTTTAACTTTTAGCTTGTTCGTCTCCAACGAATCGAAATGTGAACATCAATAAGCTCTTGAGTTTGCTTGACTCGGATGACAAGTGGGAAACACAATAGCTTGAATTTAGCTTTGAACAAATAAACGTTTAGACAAGTCGAGAATGACATTCGCCAAGCGCTTCACTATCAACTTGGAATGGGTATTTGAAATTTGATTTGAAATGAAGCCAGCAAGTTTTATATCTCATTTAGGGCAAGGGATTCGTCAACTCGTCAATCATTACTACGAGCATGGATCAGGAAGAGCACTGGACTTGTTGACAGAGATCAAAGATCCGCACGATTTTGTAGGTTTAACCATTAAACAACCGAACGCTGTGCTCCAAAAAGTATTGCCAAACTTTCAGGCTTTATTAGACGTTGTGAAAGAAATGATGATGAACGCGAAAAAGACTCCAGCAGCTATAATCCTTTTGGGTCAAATCGTTCAATCAGCTCCGTCTTGGGTCCCTCGAATCGCCAAGCATGAGATCTTCCAAACTGTGCTCAAGTTTGTTAATGTGAGTTGGAACCCCTAAGCCTAATATCACAATACAATTATAATAATATTAGCAAAACGAAAAGACTTACTCAATAACTTAATACTTTTAGAGAACGCACACTCATGTAATGGCTGAAGACATCGCCGCTCTTCTCTTTCTCGCCTCTTTGTTGCCCCATTGTGCTGTGATGTCGGAGATTCAACTTCGACAACTTTTTGATACTTTTGTGAATGCCGCCGGTTTTCTACAGGGAAAGGTTTGTGTTTTTTGGTTTAGATCTGTCCAAACTATGGTTTAGATGGATTGATTAGGATCTGTTACTATTGGGTTGTCCAGTTATGAATGCGCGTTTTTTACTATTTTGTAAATTTCTCAAGATACCGAAATCAAGAAAAAGATATATTATTCGTATTATTCGAAAGCTGAAGATCTCCTCTACATTTTGATATAAAAAGTTTTTGAATTTGTCCAGCTTTTGGGCAAATTGATTGCACAGAAGAAAAGGTGACCAAAAAAATGAAAGGGTGCCTTTGGATCAAGTTTTGGCTCCGCTCAAATTGAGTTAACCGTTTGATACCGAAATCAAGAAAAAGATATATTATTCGTATTATTCGAAAGCTGAAGATCTCCTCTACATTTTGCTATAAAAATTTTTTTTCTTTCAGTCTTTCAGTCTTTCAATGGGATTGTTATTATACTCTCAAATGCCCCAGGTTCTCAGGCGGTAATAATTACATAATCTACCGTTGACGAATTCCCGTTTGAACCATTTCAGTTCTTTTTAACGATCCATCAATTATCGAATCTCCGAATGGAAATGGATGGTTAAACGGTTAACGATTAACTCCAAACGGTTAACTCAATTTGAGCGGAGCCAAAACTTGATCCAAAGGCATCCTTTCATTTTTTTGGTCACCTCTTCTTCTGTGCAGTCAATTTGCCCAAAAGCTGGACAAATTCAAAAACTTTTGGCCCTGTTTGGCCAATAGATATATCAATATAACTTTTTTTTAAATATAACAATTTCAGAGCATTAACAATTTCTTTTCTGGGCGGTTATTTTACACCATAAAACTTGAGGAATAGCTAAGCTGGAATGGGTTTTTTCGAAAACGATCTCTCCCTTTGTGCAGTCAATTTCCCAAAAAGTTGAATGAATTCAAAAACTTTTTTTATTCCAAAATGTAGAGGAGATTTTCAGCTTTCGAATGATATATAACACTCGTATACATCTGTTCGATATCTTGAGAAATTTACAAAATAGTAAAAACGCGCATTCATAACTGGACAACCCAATAGTATTGGGTTGATGCATAATTATCCGGACTTCTTTTATAAATGATTTTATTTAACAAAAAATAACATAAATAGTTAGAAAAATATGTTTAATTGATTATTCTGGAGCATATTCACCGCCTACATCAATAACTGATTGCCATTTGCTTGGAAGACGATCGATTCCACGAGCGAAGAATAAACGATCTTTGGAGGCAATCCACGCTTTAACATCGTCTATCAAGTCATCCAAATCGTTGTAGATCTTATTTGTTTGCCAATTTTTGAGCGATCGATTGACGTGGTAGTCCGTTGGGGCTTCTCCAGTTCTTTGAGATCGCGAAACGACTCTGCGGCAGACCATCCCTTTTCGAAGTGGTAGAGCATGATATGGCGAAGATGGATATGATTGTCGACACGCATTTTGTTCACTAAAGAATAACGAATATTTAAAAAAAAGAAAAAGACAAAAAGCTTTCAAAAAAAAGATACAAGCACGCAAAAAGAAGTCCGGATAATTATGCATCAACCCAATACTATTGGGTTGGTGAATTGAAAACTGCGGGACTTTGAACTAAAATTTATTTAACATAAAACCATAAATTGATTCCAAATAATTTCCATTATTATTGTCGACTTCTGCCCATTTTACAGGCAATTTGCGGATTCTTCTTTCGTAGCTTACCGACCAATAAATTTTCATTAGCAAGTCCTAGAGAAGTAGTAAGAATTGGAAAACTCACGTCTACTCACTCTGAGCTCGGCCAGCTTTCGCACCGCTTCAAAATGAACGTATCTGTCCATGGGCTTTAATTTGATTGTTCCTTCCCAAATAGCTGCCGTATTTTCTGAATTCTTTATGAAACTCCAGCAAAGAGAACATAATCTTGGTTTTATTATTAGGTTAATTTTTAAAAAAAAAAAAAATACCGACTGGGGCTACCAGTGGTGAATTTATCGCATACACGAAATATATCAATCACAATACAACGACACACACAATACTAGGCTATATCTTAACTTAACCCACGTCATGACAGACGGCTCCCTAACCCTAAGCTCAATGGGGAACTAAATAGCTTTTTGGTGGTGAAGGGAAGATGACGATGAAGGAGTGGCTTGTCACTTTAAAGAACTGGGGCCACAACCACCAGACTGCCCTCCAGAAAACCTCTCAACCCGAAGGGAAAGGAAATCGAGGGGGTGACCATGTCGCATGTGGGGTTCGAACCCTCGACCTTCCGATTAAGATAAAAGACACTTAACCAGTCAGCCACACGTGCTCTATTTTTTATTATTAGGTTAATGAATTGAAAACTGCGGGGCTTTGAAATAAAATTTATTGAACATAAAACCATAAATTGATTCCAAATAATTTCCATTATTATTGTCGACTTCTGCCCATTTTACAGGCAGTTTGCGGATTCCTCTTTCGGAGTAGGATTTTGGTTTGTGTGTGAGACAAGTGTGAGACTCAAAAATTGAGGGCTGGAGATGTCCCAGTTTGAGCACTTTCTTCAAAAGAAACCCATTTTGGTGTGAATAGAAAAGTTGTAGAGAATCAAAAATGAGGCTTATAGCCAAATTTCCAAAAAGATACACTTAGTAGTTTCGCTTAAAATGCAAGTTTTGTGAAAATTCGTAAATTTGGCATTTCTTGAAAACCAGGTTTTGAATCGTTCTGAAAATTTGGATATAAGCTTGATTTTTGATTCTCTACAACTTTTCCATTGACACCAAAATGGGTTTCTTTTGAAGAAAGTGCTCAAACTGTCACATATGACAATAGCCCGCAGTTTTCAATTCACCAACCCAATAATATCAAAAAAAAATAGTTAAAACCATCTAATAGACATTCATAAACTATAAACTAATACAAGGAAACTCCTAAAATTCATGCCATCCTTTTCCGATCAATTCAATTTCCCGCAGTTTTCAATTCACCAACCCAATAGAACAGTTCTAGCACTAGTCTAGGTGGGACGGACATACGTTAAGTTTGAAAGTTGGATGCAAGATAAGGACAAGACAGTCATATTTGTTCGAAAGAGGGCTTTATATAGTTATCTCTAAGCACAAACAATCTCTAGATGCGAGACTTGCGGGCGAACACAAATCCAGTGGATCGAATCAATGTCTCTCACTTGCAATATGCCGTTCGAGAATATTTCCATTCTTTGTATGGAATCTATCCATACATGCTCATTCATCATCTTCGCTCATATTTCAAAACGATTCATAGTCCAGTAAAAGTGAGGTGAAGATAAAGAATGTCAAAGTTACAGGAACAACAAGCAATTCTTGATGGAGTGGTGATCCCTTTGTTGAATGGAGTCAAACTTCATCCAAATTTATTGATTATGGATAGAGAGAAGGAGTTGTCGAGAGAAAGGTGGAAAACTTGGAAGTGTTGAAGATGGGGGAAAGGTTTCAGATGGGCAAAGAAAGAGGCACACGATTTCTTGGATGATTGTAGGCGAGTCGTGATTGGATTGATTCCAACTACTTACAATGGTAGGGAAAAGTTTTGGGAAAGAGGGCTATTTTTAAACCAAGTTAGGAACAGGATATGCTCCTGCTAATAGATGGCTGGCTTTAGTCTTAGAAAGTAAGCCAGGATTGTGATAAGCCTAGATTTGATCTAGACTAGTTTCCTAAAGAACACTAGTCAGCTTTCTTGAAAAAAGCAAAAGAAAAATCCAAAGCTGGGGTCGAACTTGCGAGGGCTGGCTCTGGAAACGAGAGTGGTCGGCCCTGGAGGCCCCGAGAGTGGTCGGCCCGCAAGGAGGCCATTAAGACCCAAAGGCCACTGACCACATTTTTAGAGTCCAAACAAAACTTTAAACACTTATAACTCCTGACAGATTGTCATTTAGCCAAAACAGAATATGTATGGATCTGGAGAACCAGCCCTATTAGGAACAAAGCTTATTGATGATTAGTAATCTACTGCTATCAATTTAAGACTTATACCAATCATTATAGTTGATCAACCCGATGTGGAAGGTGAATCTCGAGGTGGTGAGGGTGGAGACGATATTTTTTTGGCACTTCTCCCAACAACGAGTCAAGATGGGCAAATGTCGAATACACAAACAGAGGAATCAGCTGCGACTGATGGTTTCTTTGAATACTTTTGATAATTTCAGTGATTTCTTTCAGCAATCAATACGGGTGCAAATTTTGACTTGATGTCATTGTTAAACACGCCACCAGGCACTCGCTCATCATCTCCGCATGGGAGAGCCATAAACGAAAGCTTAAAAGATTCAGTTATTTCATCAAGGGTCAGTTTTGATACAGCTGAAGATTCAGCTGAAGATCCAGCTGAAGATCCAGCTGAAGATACATCTGAAGATACAGCTGAAGATACAGCTGAAGAATTGCACTAATTGAAAGTAATCGATTAGAGCTATTCATTTTATTGAGTCTACCAATTAGAACTGAGCTTCAAAACTATATCACTACACCTATCTGCCGATAATTTGGCTTTAGTGAGAACCGAACTTAATTCGAATCTATCCTTTAACTTAACTTAACTCCAAGAAAGTTTTCAGCAACGCGATGCCTCTGGAAACTCAAGCAGAAGTCGCTCTTTCATCTCACAATTGATTGGAAATGTGAAGAAAGCTATCTCACCCCAAGTTGAAAGAGTTTACGAGCCATTGATTGAGGTGGTGGCTGAAGATGGGGATAATGCGAGTGGAACTGTGAGTAGACTGATTTCTGCTTTTAGAACAGTATCTATTCACCGAAATATTGAACTCAGGTGAGTACAGCTGAAGAAGCGGAAGAAGTTTTCGATGTGGATCATCTTCTCTCCGCTAAAGTGACAATGGTTCAAAGGGAAAGAGCTGAATCGAATGCTGAAGAAATGAGGAAAACGAGGTAGAGAAGAATTGGAGAGGAAGTTAATATTCAGAATATTCAGTCAAAAGCATTCTGTTCAACGTTTATCTGGGGAATTCGATGAAAGGAGTCGAGATCCGAGCGGGAATAGTGGAGGAAAAAGGAGTGGACCGAGAAGAAGTGATCCAATGGTAAATAAGAGAACAAACACTAAGAGAACTACTAAGGAGCTTTAAAGGAGCTTTAAAGGAACTATAAAGGAGCTTTAAAGGAGCTTTAAAGGAACTAAATAGGAACTATAAAGGAGCTTTAAAGGAGCTTTAAAGGAACTATAAAGGAGCTTTAAAGGAGCTTTACTTCAAGTCCTAGAATAGCTAAAGCTGATTGTAAGCTTAAGAATTGAGTTAGCTAAACATTTCCTAGGTAAACTATATGGACGAAGTTGTGGCGGCGAGAGAAGCGGCTCGACAATCCGTTCGTGAACGAGGATTTACAATTGATGAGACAAAAGTACATCTCAATGATGCCGGCGATTTCATGTTTGTTGTCTACTACAGTCCTTGAGCATAAATAATCAAATAGAAAATGTTTTATATTCAAAGATCATTCAAAGATCATTCATCATTCATCAGAAGATCATTGAAACTTCTTTTTAGGTACAACAACAATGCCATTTCATCAGATTCTGTCTCAAACACTTCACATGTATTTTAAAACTATTTTTGAAGATCTTGATAATATTTACAGGAAGATCTTGATGTCTCTAGTGAACCTCAACACCTTGTTCGTCCTCGTTTCTCTGTATCCGCCTTTTTTAACAAATTTAATCGCCAACGCTTTCATTCTGGTAATTGTTGGAAAAGAAATAGTTTCAGCTGTATTTTTAGAATGTCCTCCATTGCAAAATGATGAAACTGATATTACTGGTCAAGTGAAAGATGAGAATAGCCCTGAATTAGAGGGAGCTACGTCAAAGAACGTTTCAGAGATGCAGGGGTGAGTTGAATGGAACAATAGATCTAGCTGAGAATCAGAGTCATTTATAAACACTTGCCCATTTCCAGTCTCCGTTCCTCTTCTTGTCCAGACATTCGTGATCTTCTCCGTCGTCGTCGGAGTGTTCCCGATGCTTTTGTAAATCAAATCGAATCCCAAACATTTCAATCGATCGCTTTCCCGCAAAACGAGAAGCAACTCCTTCAAGCGTTTCCATATTTGACGCTGATCACTGGACCGCAAATGAGTTTGTGTGAGTTTAGAAAATATATAAAACAAATATTGCTTCTAGTATTTGATTTTTAAAAGAAATGTGGGTACAACAAAGGATAAAATGCAAATTAGAGATGAATTTATATTCTTAGCTAAGTCGCTGTTGATGTATAACCAATAAGAACTGAATATGTTCAAATCTTACAATGTTTAGATGGAAAGCTTGAGAAAACACTGGAACAGCAACATGAAGAGAATCGAGCCGCTTACATTGCTGCCAGTAAAGCGTATCACAACACGCTCAAGGATTTGTACTTGGCTGATCGTTTGCCTGGAAGAATCTACGATGACATGTCTCATATCTTGCAGGATTTGACTCCAGAAGCTCAGGTGTTTAACAGTAGCTTAGTTGTTTTGCAAGTGCAAATTTTAGACTGAAGTCCTTCAATCGCGTCTTCGTCTCGTCAATCAGCATCTTCTCTACGAGCGGAGTTGTCGTCTATTGCACGCCAATCGGAATCGTCGACTTTATGGAAGAATCCGTTTACAGAAGGTAGAAAAGTTTAGAAATAAAAGCTAATCTTGTTCTAGAATCTTGAGAACGAGTTGGCGAGATATCGAGAGAATGAGATTGAGATGTTGACGGAGAGGGAAAATCTCATTAAGGTGATTGAGAATATTCAAAAGAAAATCTCATTAAGTTTTCAAGAGCTGATTGAGAATATTCAGCTATTGAACTGGCTTTAAAACTTTAAACCATCTAGATCTTTTAGGCTTTATCACAAATGCGAAGTCAGGAAAAGAAATTGAAAGATGAGAGTAAAAAGGCGCTGCAACAGCTCAAGGAAAAGTACGCTTTGTTGGCTGAGGTTTGAGGGAAAAGTAATAGTAAAAGTAATCAATTACATAAATTTACAGAAAAACAAGAAATTGGAGTTTGATGTGAAAGAACAAGACATGAAAATTCAGATATTAGAGGTGAGTGGTGAAATGAAGTTCATCGAAAATGGTACACCACCGTTTTAGCATCCGTACAATATTCAGAATGCTTATAGAAACTATTTAGAGACTTAAAAAGTGTATAGAGATAAGTATTAAAGCAAAATTTAAGGATGACTTGGAGAAGAAGTCTCAGCCGATCGAATTGGCGTGGCGTAAAGCGACCGACGCTGAGGCTTGCATCGACATTACCCAAAAGGAACTCGATGCGACAAGGGTATGCTATTGAATAGAGTATAGAATCGAGTTTTTCAATAGTTGAAGTCAGCCAATCAAACCAAGGCAATTTTAGGCTCAACTTGTAATGCATGAGGGTGTGGCTCGAGAAAATCAACAGTTGAAAGATCAAATTGAGATGTTGAAGAAAAAGAATCAGGTTATTTTTTTGTTTTTTTGTCATAGCTAACAAGATAACAAAAAGCTCTTAGCTATAAAAGATATTCAGTTCTAAAGATTACAATTTCTAGGATATCGGAATGAGTCCAGAGGTGATCAATCGGATTCGTTCTCTTGAGATCGCTTGTGGGGATTATGAGAATCGAATCGGTGAGTGGGAAATGGGAATTGCTTGTAGAAATATTTGTTTTTAAAATAAATATAAACGATTTTAGCCATTTTAAATGGAGAAAGGGACAACTTGGAGACGTCGGTGACGACTTTTGAGGAAATAGTCTCAGGGTTAGTTGATAGGAATTTAGAGCCCACTAAAAAATACCGTACTTTTGTAAATCTAAAGCTATTCAGGCAGAAAAGAGAGCTCGAGATGCTTCACGAGAAATTGCGAAGAGCGGCACGACAAATAAATGAGCAGGTAACTGAAAGTGAAGCATGAAGTACTGTAAAGCTCCAGTCTCTTGTCTCGCTATAGTATCCCGGAACACTAATCAACTAAGAATCTTTAATTAGAAGCATACGAATACTAGTAACAAGATTTAAAATCTTTTTATATAGTCTATTATATCTTCAGGCTGACGCCGCCGAGCAAAAGTTCATCTCCTTGCAATTGGTTTGTCGAGAGTTGGAATCCCATGTGAATGAGCTGTATCTCAAATTAGAGGTAAACAATTAAGTTCATACTACGTAGACTTTTGTACCTTAACTTTCTATGGCTCCGAAATAATTTGACTTAAATTATAATGAGTCTGCCTTTTCAGAGCATTGAAGAAAGCCCAATCGATGAAAGCGTGGAAAAAGCGAACATCTTCAGTTTTGTGGAGTTGCCCGAATCCGAGAGAGGACGGGTTGAAAACTGGTCCAGGTAAAGAAATTGCTCACAATCCTTGCAAAAAAGAACCACCGTTTTAGTGCTGAACAAATGTTGGATTCAAACCCAGATTCTCCAGTCAGTCTTCGTCCGTCACCTGCAGGTTCGGCAGTCTTTGCAAAAACACAAATCCCACTCTCAGTTGATAACGTTACTGGAATGGACCGTTCAATCTCTGTCCCACCTGATTCCTACGACAATTTTGTCTCCACTTCACCACCAAATGAGCGTTGTTCGCTACCATGAGATGAGAATTCGTTGAAGTTAAAAACAGATTAATGTCGAGTCTATCGTTGCTATGGCTTTAGCTTTTTTACAACTTTTAATTAGCTTGAATATCTTTCCAAAACCTGTGATTGAACGAATATCCTTTTCTGTTTCGGGGATTCTTACTGGTAAAATAAACCTTTCAAAAAGCAATTTCGAAGATTTGTACATTTACTCTCAAGCAATATCGAAACCTCACAAAATACACACAAAATCAAACAAACCGGTTAAAAATGAGATCAATAAATCTAATAAACCTATTGCAAAACCTATCGGTTATATGGCGCCAACTTTCGCTTATTCGAACCTTGTCTTTTCTCAGCCCGTAGCCACCTGAAACAAAAATGATAAAATTTCTTCAAATTGCATGTTTCAGAAAAACCTATCGTATATTCAACTGATTACCTATCAAAATCCTCTTTTGTTTTAACTCCAATCATAAAAACCGCTAGCTCTTCTTTTGTGGCGCCGTCAATTCTCGTTTGTCCCTAAATAAAGGAAATATAATAAAAGTGGTAAAATAAACTCTTTATTAACAAGGTTCTTGCAAATATTGTTTAAAGTGAACCAAACCTGCAATGATCGTGAAAAGAAAATCCCACATCTTTGTATCCACGTACTCAAAAGCGATTTCGAAAGTGGAGAGGCCAAATCCAGGGATATTATTCGACATAGTGATTGTCCAAAAGCTAAAAAATTGAATGAATAAATTGTTGTAAACCCAAGTAAAATTCATTGTAGTAAAACACACTGTAGTAATAGTGATGTAGTTGGTCAAGTGACATTGTGTCGGCATTTGCTTGGAGCACATTCTGATACTTTATGTTGTAACCGGTCGGATACATCGCCTAAAAATATACACTTTGAAGCCATAAACGATTTTCACTCTCTAATGTAACATTTAAAACAACTAACCATGCCGTAATGCCCATCTTTCACACTTGATGCAAGCCAAAGCGGGATGTCGACTCGAATTCCTCGTGGGCCGATCGATGGTGGTGCCGCGTGACCAATGAGTGGAAAGATTCCTAAAAAAATGTATTAAAGGTCTATAATTAAAGAATCTACTAGTTCAATTAGTTCAAACTAATAATCGGCACTAGTAAAGTTGGGGGACCCCACTTTTTTTCCGAAATTTTCTGCTATTCTTAGGTTTTCAAGTACGCTGAGCACAAATATCACATTTTGAAGCACGTTTTACAAAAAAAATTCGACTTTTCGAAAATTGTGTCATTTTAAGGGGTTTTGGCGTTTTAAATGCAAATCTCACGCCTTTTTTACGCGAATTATTTATTGAAAACCGAGCTTAAAAATGTGATGTTCGTGCTCAACGTACTTGAAAACATAAGGATAGCAAAACATTTCAAAAAAGTGGGGTCCCCTAACTTTAATAGTACCTAATAATCAATATAAGCCTTTAAAAAGAACTATTAGAAGTCTACACGTAAAAAAACTTACCGGGTGGTGCATTCTCGTTCAATTGCATTGGAACAGTCGACCCAGCTGCGAGAATTGCATCCAATGACATGTAGTCGCTCTCCACCGAAAATTGGCGACTCGACGTCATTGCTGAAATGATAAAATGAATGCAACATTTCGAAAAAAGTAATGAAAAAGGTTAAAGAATCACAAAAGCCTGTCAAGAATTGGGAAATTTGGAAAGCTTAAATGAAGATTCTGTTGAAATTGCGCTGCTACAAGTACCTAACACCTACTACAAAACTTGCCTGAATATCTTTAAGCAACTACGTTATTATATAACATCAATAAGAAACTTTATTTTGTTTTTCCAACTCACTTTAGTTGGAAGTGGACCTATCTAGGCATTTTACGCTTTTGATACCTTTTATCTCTGTTTGCTTTTTTCAATAATCTATAAATTTTTTTAAATTTAGTAATGCGAGTTCGACGAAAGATGACCGAGTCGGTGAAAGCAGAAAGCCTGGCAAATGTTGTACCAGGTAATGGTTTGATTTTTAACTATAACTTTGAAAACATCCTCTATTTTCTGGCTAATTTGAACTTGTGCCTAAAAAGACGTAATTGGGTGTAGTTTGGACTGGACTTCGAAATTGACCCGATTTGATTCAGCAAGCTACTACTTATTCTATTTGAACGCTTAAGTTTGTTCTAAAATCTTGCTAGAACAGCGTATCGCTTGCTAACTTTTCGAGGATGTCTAAAAGCAAAAACGACAATGTGATTTCGTTAGATGACGGTACTTTTTATAGTGTTATATGTTTAGTTTTGTTTTCAAAAAAGAGGTGGATGTTTTTAAAGGAATAAAACTAGGTTTCGAGATCATAAAATTGAAGGTTAAAAGCAAATTAACTTGTTTCTTTTTAGATGCTGATGAAAATGAGGAAGGCGAGATCATCTTGAGTAGCGATGATGAGAAATCAGGTATGTTTTATGGTAACAAAGCAGAAAATTCAATTAGCTTCTATATTTATTGTTTCTTTTTAGAAGAAAAGGTTATAACAATCGACGACGATGAAATGCGGAGCGATAGTGATGGAGCTTTGGAAGAAACTCCATCGCCTGCAAGTTAGAATCATCTTTTTTAGCGGAGTATACTTTGTTTCAGAGAAGAATAAGCTCTTGATAAAGAAGTCTCGCAAACGACCGGCGCCCGAGAAGATTTCAGATGGTTGGCTTTTAACTTTGATCAATGGACTTTCTTTTTTAGAGGTTATCGATATTCATTTCGAGCAAAGGACGGAAATTGTGGAAACGCCAAAGAGTAAGCAACCTTTAGTAATGAGTAGCAGTTTTATTGGAGATAATACTTAATCAAATACTTTCTTTTAGATGTAATCACCACAAAGAGGACACAAGTCAAAGCAAAGAAGGCAAAAAATGAAGCTGATGGAGGAGTGTGCGAGGAGTACGGGGATTTCGTCTTGGATCGCGTTGAAACAACAACCACCTCAATTGATGTCGGCGAAGAAGAGGAACCAGGAGAGATTGCGTTAGTTTGTTTACCTTTAGCCTCATCTATATTTTGCAGTCTTTCTTGTATTTAAAAGCGGAAGAAAAGAGTAATGTTCCAATATTTTTATTTAGTGATTAAAAGAAACTGTTTAGATCCGCTTGGCGCGAAAGCTTGCTGAAGAAGATCCTGACTCCGATTGCTGCCAATGATACGGAATCAGCTTCGAAGTCAAATCGCAAGCGCCCATCTGTACGAACCATTTTTCATTCGACTATTAACAATGTTTTAGATTCAATGCTGGAACTGTGATGGTGATCACAACTTACAAGCGTGTCCCGAAAAAAGAAATGGAAAGAAGATTGCCGAGGCCCGAAGATCGTTCCAAGAGATGAAGCAAAAGAATGAAACGTTGGTTATTTTTGATAAATAACTTGAAGTTTTATTTAGCCCTGATCGTTATCACACGGAAGAGGCAACGACAAGCGATAAATTTCGACCTGGCCGAATTTCAGATGCTCTACGCAAGGCTATGGGTCTGGGTAGGCTTTGCAACTAACAATTTGCTATGCTCTATGTGCCAATTCTGATTTTATCATTTAAATTATGTAAAGAAAATTTTTTTTAGGGCTTCCCAATGAGACAATTAAACCATATTCCTTTGCCGAAAACAATCGGTGCTGTTTAGGTCGAGACGATTTGCCCGAGCACATCTATCGAATGCGTAAGATGGGTTTTGTGAATGGGTATCCACCTGGCTATTTGAAGAAAGCTTTGGTGAAAAGTGAAGACGGAGAGGTATGCAATCTTTTTGAAGCATAATAGTCTTTTGAACGTGGCGAATAAGGAACAAAAATATTTTCAGCTTGTTCACTAATTTGCCTCAAGCAGTAAATTATTAAATTATTAATATATTAATAAATTTTAGCAAAAATAACTTTTTTTTAGACCTTATCGTTCATTATGGATGCGCCCCCTTCGATGGCTGCCAAGATTATTCCTACAACAAGAAAAGGAGCCGATCCACCAAAAGTCGACCAAAAAAAGTGCATTATTATATGGGTTTCAACAACACATACAAATACATGAGAGATGTAAGTTAGAACTTTTTTGCTGATTTAATTCAACGTTAAGCGAGAGAAAAACTTCAACATCCCTCCATTCGATATCTTCATCGAAATGTTGCAAGAGGAGGTCAGTTTAACGGGCGCTTTTAGTTGTATATTGGGTTTAGCAAAACCGCCTCTTCAAAGAAGCGAAACGTGAAAAGGCAAAGCAGGTTCCGGTAAAGTCTTCTCGCACTGAACAGCTTCGAGTTAAAGGTAATTTGTCTATTTTGCTTGATTTTGGATTACCTCTAAGAAAGCATTTTAGAAGAGGTCGACATGGATGTTGATCGTGTAAACGGAGACGCCGACGAGGTTCGATCGATTCAATCAATTGGTGATGAGAAAAATGAGGACGAGTCAATTAGCGTAGGTTTTTGGGAAATTGCATTGGGTGGGGTTTAAGTGCCATTGCGTACGCAATAGCTTTGCGATTGTCCAAAATAGCACAGCTTCATTTTTAGGAAATGTTCACGATCGACACTCAACCAACAGCGACCCCGGAAACGCCGAAAGGAAAAGTACTATCCGATGTAGTTGAAACGCCAAAACTTGCAAGGGTAATTCGAAATAATTACTTAATATTCTAACGATTGATATTTAGGGCTCATCGACGTCGATTATTTCCGGCACGCCGGTGATACAATATCGATCTAGTGTCACTGGAAATTTGATCGAGGTCAGAAAAATGATAACTTTGCATTAAGCTCAGAATAGTTAAAAACTGTTTAAACTTTAAATTTAGTCTGGCAGTCTGCCCGATATCTCTGCTTTTGCAGCTGGAGTGCAGCCATTTGAGAGAAACGAGGAAGTGAGCGAAAAGAAAGTGGGCTTTTACAGTTTTTTTTGTTAAGAATTTACGTATTTAGTTGAAACGCGCAGTTAATTTTAAAAATATGATTGTTTAGGGTTTCTTCAAAAAAGCATTTGCATCAATTAAAGAGAAGTTCCTCACCAAGAAGCCGAATTTAGATTCGTAAAGTTTCATTTTTTGGTTATTTGAATAGCTATTTTGTTGTTGATGTCCTTTTTTTGTGATGTTTGTTGTACGAGAGATTTTTAAATTATTTTCTGTTTAAATAAACACGTTTTGTTTCATACTAAAAAGACAAATGTCGTATATAAAGGAAATGTAGAAATATTTCAGGGCTTGAGAATTTTGGCTTCCAGACGACTTTTATACCCGCAAAGGTGCGGGTATAAAAGTCTAAAAGTCTTTGTGAAAAGTCCGGTTGAAAGAATTAGCGTGAGAGTTTGGACAAGCAAGCAATTTTATTTTGTTTTTAGTTTGTTTGAAACAGTTTTTAGGGCACAATTCATTCAGTTTCAATCATAGCTGAAAAAAGCGGTCTATGTGCGCTTATTTTTATCCGAAAGTTTCGGAGAAAGGAAGTAGACCGAGTTCACTTATTTTTATTTTCACCTGTCTTAAGTATTTTGTGGTGATCATTCGCAGATCTAAATAAGAAATATTTATTTCTTTCGAGTTGCTTTTTAAATGGACGTCTGGAATTTACTTCACAGGTAGGATTTTTTTCTTGGCATGTCAAAGCTACCGTATACTCAGTCCCAGAAAACTACCGTTCACTTCCAGATTGCACGAACCGGTGGCTTGGTTGAGCACTCTTTTGACGATCTCTCTAAATGGTCTCCTCTTCTATTTTATCACTTTCAAAACAAAACATGATTTTGGCATTTATAAACGAATTTTGAAATTTCTTACCATATTCAACATTGTTTATTCGACGATGCAGAGCGTGACACTACCGGTTTAAGTTGAAATCTCCTTTATGTGAAAAGCTTTTAGATCCTCTTTGCTAGTGATTATTACTTTATCTTGATGCCGACTGGATATTTATTGAGATTTTTCGGGAAACACGGTTAGTTTTACGGTAACTGGGACTTAAATCTAAAAGTTCAGGGCAAACGATTCTCGGTTGTTTCAATGCTTCGTGCTTTGGAACGAACAACGCCGTGTTGGCCGTTCACTTTGCCTATCGATACATTCAGATTTGCCAGTAAACTTATAAAAACCCTATAATTTCTATAGTAGTGAAAACCAATTCAAAAGCTTATCTCCAGTCTTTGGAGCGAATTTTATCTCACAAGTTTAGTTTCCGCCGTGGCTACCTTCTCACAGGCTACTATCAACTTATCTGGCTTGGCTACATGTTACTATGTAAACTTTTAATGAACATAAGATCAATGAGAAATCCTAGGTCTAACTGTGTGGATGTTGGCTTGTATAACTTTTTTGGGACCATCACTTGAAAAGGAACGATTGTTGATACCTGATGTCTTGAAGGCTTTCGATATAAACATGGAGAATAAGGGCTATGTGGGGCCACAATATTGGGTAATTTTGATGAATCTCTGAATAGATATTTACAAAAACATATAATATTATTTCAATCAGTAATCAGTATAGGTGCATCGAGGGAAAGACCTCGAACTCCAAGCGAAAGATTGCTTCGGGATGGTGGTCGTCTCAACAATGACAAGTTCGGCACTACTAATGGTAGAAAATTAAGCAAAACTTCAAAAAATGCGTTTTCAGATGTGCATCTGTGGCTATAAAACGTATCACGGAATGGTAAATGTAGTGGCGAGCGCGAAAACGAAACGCTTGCAAAAGCAACTCTTTGTCTCATTGGTCATCTTGGTATAGTACTTTGAGGGAAAATCATAAAGAAATTAGCTTATAAATTCAATTCGTTAAAAGAATTCCTTACTTCTAAGAACTCTAGACCACTGTTCCACTGGGTGCTATCTATTGTCCACTTATGGCGCTTTTTGTCGGTCCGGTTATCGGCTTTGGAATGGGTCGTTTCGGCTTAGTCTATCATTATTTTCTGACCATTCCACCGTTCTTCGATCCTCTTGTTTTAATGTATTTCATCGGTAAACAATCAATCCAAAATTTCAATCAAACTAAGATTTTCAGCTGATTACCGTCGTGCAGCGGTGGATATTCTGCGTCGACTTGGTCTCGGCTTTTTATTCCCACAATTACGAAGGTGAGCTAAATGAATGAAAGCTTTGTTTTGCGATAATACTAATTTTGTAGTTGTGCTTTGTGAAAGTGCACAAAGTTGTTACTTTATTTCTTTTCTCATGACGTTCTAGCAGAAAATAGCCTATGTGGGAAGAAGGCAATGAAAATAGACCCCAATTTCAAAATCATTCTATAGCTCCAGCGATAATACTAATTTTAATCTTAGCTTTGAAAGCTAATAGTAAGTTCAACTAAATCAATCGTCAATTTTTCTTTACATTTTTAGAATCGAACCAACAGCCTCATCCACCTATCTAGCAAGTACAGCGGCGAACTCCCAAAGACGACCGTCTTCTGTCACAAATCTATCACAGAAAATTTGAGTTATTTTGTGAAGAATGTTTATAAAACAAAGATTTTATTTATCGTCTGCAATCTCTGCATTTGTACACAATTCAATTGCTTTAAAAATCTTAAAGGCTTACTTTAAAAGCTTTAAAAGCAACCAGAAGGAAGCTTTTACTCTTCAAAATCTGTAAATCACAAATCAGAATACTTATTTATGGTTGTTTAAACCTGTCGTTGTGTTTTTTGTGGTTGAACTTAAATTCAGGCCAAACGATTGTTTCAATGCTTCGTGCTTTGAAACAACCGAGAACAGGGACGAATAACGCCGTGTTGGCCTTTCACTTTGCCTATCGATACATTTAGATTTAACAATATTTGTGTAAATCAACAAATTGTGATCAGTTCCTGAAAGCATTAAAACATAGACTTTTGTCTTCTTTTGTTCCCATTAATGAAACGGCGTAAAAATTTGCGAACAGACTGGGGGATTTCTTGCAAAATACACGTTACGATGATCAACTTTCTATATTTTAAATATGGCATAAACAATGTGCTTTTTTGGTATTTTTTTAGAACGATGAAAGAGAACTATAGATCGGTAAGTTAAAGCTAAACGACACCACCAATCAGCTCTTCTAAACTTATCCGACTCTTGAGGTAAAGTGGAAACCTAGCAATAAGTAAGTACCAAAGTTTTTGATCTAAATTCCATTCAGATCAGATGTTCTCATCCAAATCCACCTTTTTCTTTCTCCTTTTGGCTACTCCATTGTGGGGGCTTGGGCTGTTCCCCCAACTCCGAAGATTCTAATCCCGAATCCGAATGGAGTCTGCCAATGCCCCGTGATCCCCAACTTGGACAATCTTATTTGTATCCTTGATTGGAGTAAGTTGATCACAGAAAACATTTAACCAAAAACTATATCTCACATGTGTAGATCCTCGACAAACAGATCCGCATAGTGAATGGAACAACTTTCAATCAATGTTCTCTCAATACATCAAAATCTTGAAGGTATAGAAGTACAAATCTTTTCCTCAATACATATTTCAGGAACTCGAACTTTCCGCGGTTCTCATTGTTCCCGAGAGTCCATGTGGATCTGGGGAGTGGGACAAATGTGACCTTTTTTTGCGCACTTAGCCCATTAGCGCACCTTTTTTCGCGTTTTAAAAAAGCTCTAAAAGCTAATATTAACCAATTTCTATTCCAAAAGTCATTTTTCTAGGTAATTTGAGGGTGTCGAATTCAAATTTTAACATAACAGAGCGTGTGGAACCAATTTGAAAAAAACGGCTAGGTCAAATTACAGAAAATTGTTGATTTTTCTCTTTGTATAACTCCGTCCGTTCGCTTCCACAAGCTCTGTTATGTTAAAATTTGAATTCGACACCCTCAAATTACCTAGAAAAACAACTTTTGGAATAGAAATTGGTTAATATTAGCTTTTAGAGCTTTTTTAAAACGCGAAAAAAGGTGCGCTAATGGGCTAAGTGCGGAAAAAAAGGTGCGCAAATGTCCGGGTGCGCAAAAAAAAGGTCGCATTTGTCCCACTCCCGTGGATTGGAATTAGAATTTTTAGTGGCTAATGTTCAATATCTTTTTTCAGGTAAAAGGATCACGGCAGCTACAAATATGTTATTGTATTGTTTTTTAATCTAAACCCATTTCCAGCCCTGCTTACCGGAGAATCTAATCTCTATACCGGTCTTTGCCTCCAAGTTCTCAATATTCTTTCTCCCGTTTGAACTCTGGTGAGTTCTTTACAATAACTGAATACAGGAATCCCGCTTTATAACGTTCTCCATACATAAATTGTCACTGTAAATCAAGCTTAATTTCACTTACAGGTCAACGAAAGTTTCCTCGATTAACTCTTGAATGCTATCGGAAATCTCCTTTGTGGCATTCTCATTGAAATTGTTGTGTTTCCTAAAATGTGGAAAGTACCGAAACTGTTTAAAGTGACGTGGGCTGAATTCCTAAATTTTCCCGTGGTTGTAGGTTTGAAGGATTGGCAGGTTAGCAGAAATTATTGCAAAAGAATGACGCAAAAATGACGAGCCCCGGCATTATATATGACACTTTTAAAAGATACTCAGCCGTTTAACTGATTTGGTGCGGAATTCTCTTCCAATGTAAAAACTGGGGGGTAAGCTAGTTTCCGCAAATTTCTTCGCCCAACAGGTTCATTTGCGCAACTCGCCATAACTTTCTTCTAAGTGGACCAAAATCACAAAGATTAGCTCACTTAGAAGAAAGTTATGACGAGTTGTGCAAAAAATTTGGCGCAAAGTAGCCCCGAGGAGTAACGCAAGTTTTGCTGAATGCAAGCATAAATTTTGATCCGATGTTGCTTTTTGCAGAAACAAAACAATTGAGACATCTCTATTCTAGATACATATTTAAAATACCATCTAATGAAATTAAAAGCTTGCTAGATATTTCTCTGTAATAGTTTAGCTGTATTTCACGTCCTACTTTGTACTTGTCTTTAATTTTTCCCCATTCTTTTAATATATTCTTGATTTAGTTATCGACATGCCGCTCAGTTCGATTCGATTGGCGGTTGTAAAGGAGAAGAACCAGATGATCTTCGTCATCCACACGACTCAACCGTCGCGGCTCGTTCAAGTATGTTCTCTTTTGCTCATTTATAAGTAAAAAGTTTATTGTCTATTGACAATTCTATGAGGTAAATGGACATGTGTTTGGTTTAAAATGTCAACTCTTTTTATTATGAATACTTTAGGAAGCATTTCAAAACCTCGCTGCGTTGCCTCTCGATGAAGTGTCGGTGAAGCGCTTTCACACAGAATATGATACTTGGTAAGTTTGGATTAAATTGATTAGAAGGAGTAACTAAACTAAGCTGGATTAAGAAAAATGTAACGTTTCATATAACAATTCTTTAGGCATCAGATCTTCTGCAAGAGCGAAGTCGAACCGATGAAAGACGCGAGGCTGGAAGGAGGTCATCTATTGTATACGGTAATTCTATTCATTTAAGCTCTATCTTAAAATGTTCTTTCAGTTGCTTTCCGATAGTTGGAAGCGGCTCTTTAAAGTGGAGGAAGGAAAGAGCTTTCAAGAATTTTTCGACCAAAACCTTGTGCCAATGTACAAGGAAGACGACAAAGACGTGAACAACTTCGAATTTATGTTCTATCGCAGGTAAACGTTTTTGGTGAATGTAGTAGAGATAAAGGTTTAACAGGATGAATTCGAGAACATGAGGCATACTTGAAACAATACATTATGAGTTTTGTTTAGGCATTCGTCCGAGACGGCAAACGTTTTACCTTCATATGATGATCGTCTCCGATACGATGAGATCGCGAAGATTACCCAAGAAGTCGACGATTTGGACGAAGGCTGCGAGCAAGAAGCAGCAATGTATAAGGTTTGTAATATCTATGCCGAATGCAGGAGATTGAATATCTGTTATAACAATTAAACGAAATAATTCTTCTTTAGGAAAGGAAGCATCCATTGACGCTCGAGCTGTTACGTGAACTCCAAAACAAGCGTTCGATCACGCGGGGCTCTTGGATGATTTATTTGGTTTGCTTCTTTATATCACAAAGATAATTTTTTTCATTCCAGAATGCCCAACTTGTCATGCACCAATTCTTAAAACCAGCCCAAATTGTAAGTTGTTTTGGATTGTATTATCAAAATCTTTTTTACAAACGTGTTGTTCATTTTTTGTTTAGAGTGAGTTGCAACAAGATTACGTCACTTGGAAGGCGTGTCGAGACGTAGGTTTACTTTTTGCAAGTGGTCATCAGATTTTTAGGATTGGATGAAAATACCCGATGAGTTTCAAGGGTGTAAGGAGAAATGCCTAGAGTTACTGATTGCCGCAAAAGCCTCCGTCATTGAATGTAAGTTTTTAGTTAGTTTTATAATTTGGTTCATTGAGTAAGGTAAAGACCTGAATTTTTTTAGCTTTCTTCAACGGTGAACTCTCGCAAATGCCATTCGTGGATCAAATCGCAATTAGGAGATTTGAGAACCGTGCTTTCATGGTGCGGGTGTTTAACAAGGTAGGCAAGTTTATGAAATCTCCAACTTAATTAGTTGATCGTTATAACTTTGTATTCAGACCACGAAGTGTTTCAACACGGAACCACCAAAGCACACGCAGGCCACACAAGATTTTGGACGAATGCTGACTTTTTTGAAGGAATTAGACGCCGAGCCATTTAAGGTAAAAGTTAGAAATTCCATTTTTTAGACATTATTGAGATTTTTTTATAGTCAGTTTAAAAACAGGTTTTTCTAAACAGTTAAAAAAATATAAATTATCCTCAAAATTACACTTTTATATTTAGGTTGCTCATGTGTTGACAAAAGTTTTCGGTGATGATTATCAATATCTTCAAATTAAATACAAGCCACATCTATATACGTAGGTTTTTCATTCAAAATTTCGTTATAAGTTAGAATTTCTTTTTAAAGCCGTATTGAGGTTTACTCTCTTTAGTTTGCTTCAAATTTACGACTGGGAGCCAAGGGCTGTCTGGACGAGCGTGGTTTATCGAATTCTCTTATCTAATTACAATTTCACAATTTGATAGAATTTACTTGGTACACTGTTGTTATTGCGTTGAATCTGTTTTTTTTGTTGTTAGTCTCAATAAAGTTTTGGAATTGAACTACGGTCGAACTTCGATACAACGAAACGTCCTTTGTAATGAACACTATTTTTGGTCCCAACGAAGGGTTTTACCTTAAAATGACCTTCGATATAACGAACTTTTTGACCGGTCTCTTGAAGTTCGTTATATCAAAGTTCGACTGTACCCGTTTTCTTGTTGGTCCGAAAATAGGTCAAAGTCTTGCTTTAGTCATGAGCCAGTCGCAATATTCGAATATTGTATCTTGATTGGGTCATTGGAAGTTAAAGTTGAGTCAAATCTTTATTAGCAAATCTGTCCAATGCGAACTAGAAGCTCTTTCACACTCCTTTCTTCCGCGGCATTTTCGTAAAAGTCGCAATTGTAAGCTCAAGCTCTCGAGGGTGGACATGTCCAGTGAATAGACAACATTTGTTAACTAAGCTTGAGATAAATTCTTGTACAAAATGATTCTTACTTGGAATGGATCGGTATTCAGATCATAATACGAAATGAATTCAGTCACGAATTCGCAATAGAGGAAATTGTGAGTCGAGTTCAACGTGCGAAGACACCAGTAAGTATTGCTGAAAGTGTTGAGATTCTAATGATTTAATATGATTGATACTTGTTTGAGTTTTGACAAAAGCAGAACTCGCCGAACTCTTCAGGCCATAAAGGAGGGGTTCTCCAATGGGAAGCACCGTGAGTGAAACAGTTCATTTGTGGCAATGAGCACGAATGAGGACCGCTAAAGTTTAAACCTTTTAAATTACTGTAATACTTATATAGAAACCAAATTGTTCAGGTATTACTATAACTGACGAACCAGAAAGTTCTATTTGAATCGATTTTTTGAAAGCAAACTCACTTCTTGAATTGTTTCTTTGCTCTTCTATACGCAATTAAATCATTCTCGAGCTCGTTTTCAAATTTTTCCATATCTTTTCTAAAGTTTTCCCCAATGATTTGGAACTCTAAAGTTTTCCCAATGATTTGAAAAAAACTAACAATGGATGATCGATACTTGTGAAATTTCCTTCACAATCACAGATAGACATTTTTTCTCGTTTCATTCGTTTCTGAGAATCCTTTTCGAAATCAAAAACCCCTTGGTGCCAATTTGAGGAATTTTTCATCTCTTCCACATAAATTTCAAACAAAAATTGATCAATGAGTGTTTCCTGAAAATACTTTTTTTTTTATGAACACTTTTTAGATTATAATATAATACCTGATTCTCCTCTCTCTTCTTTCTCACTTTGCAATCACAACCATTTCTCTTCCGATGATGACATTTATAGATTCGCCAACGTCCATCTTCCGCGATATAGCATTTCCAGAGCTGAAAGTAGGGGAAAGTTAAAAGAAAGCTACAATATGCAAACAACAAGCTTTTTACAATGTCTCACTTGACTCTGACTGCACGGAGCACTCCATTTCCCAGTCAAACATTCTTTTGCTAATCTCGCCTCTTTGCTGTATTTGGCTTTCTGACGCATCCACCGATCCCGCACTTGTTTCAGTTTAGGCATCTTTCTAAAAACGACTTAACATCTAACTGTTAGGCTTATGATCAGAGTTCAAATGATTTCTGAGTTAACTTACCCTCTTTCGATGAGCAGAGTGTCACGCCAGGGTGCCACCATTTCAGCTTTCTTCTCATCTATTAAGAGAAAATTTTAGACTAAAAATAAAAGAAACTTTTCTCAAGAGCTATTAGATCTAATAATGATCGACCGTCCATTGAATCAGGAATTTCTAATTCAGCCATATGCAGAATTGTGGGCGCGATGTCGATGTTGGCGACTGGTTTGCGGATTCTGGATTGTGGATTACCAGAAAGTGAGCAAATGAGCAATCAGGTATTCTCAGCAAAAGAGTTTATTTTAAACAACTTACGTCAAATTCTTCGGCAAACCAGGTCCTCGCATCAAGAAAGGCACTCGAATATCGAATTCGTAGGGCATATTCTTTCCCTAAAATATTTGACATCTTTATAAAAATCATCTTTGTTTATCAAAAACCTTGATCAATCCGAATTGTCCCAAATGATAGCCATGATCGGATGTATAAATCACATAACTATTCGCCAATTGATTCTCATCGCGCAGAGTGGTTAGGATCTAAAATCCATTTACTTAAGAAGAAGAATTCCTAATAGACGGGCTTTTTGTAGAAAACGAGTCAGTTTTTTTTCTAAAGATTAGATACAATTCTAGTTTGAGCTTTAGAAAACGAGAGCTGTTTGTTAAAATGTGGAATTGACTCTCGTTTTCTATAAAAGGCTAATGTATAATACCTTGTGCACAGAGTCATCAACACTTTGAAGTGTTTGAATTCGTCGGCGATGGAGAATATCGGTGAAAGCAACGTGAACCTAAATGCTGACCTAGAGTCAGCTTTTAAAGTCTTCAATCAATTACCGGTTCCATTTTCCCTGTGTGTTGTAGAATCCACTGTTTGTCGGGGTTTGGAGCATAATTCCAGGACTCGGTTCTAAATTTAATTGTGCTTTTCAAAAGAATTTATTCTTGTGCACAGATTGTATGTTTCCATTCTTTCAAGTAAAATTCTTTACCGATGAGTAAAGATTTCTGGAAAGAGATTGCTGTATTGTGGAGCTGGATCTTCTGGACCGTGTGGAGCCGGATAGGATAAAACGACGAGAAATGGTTGCTCTGGAGTGTAGAAGAGATGGGTGGAGATCCAATCGAGAGAAGCATTTGTAATCACATCCGATAGATAATCCTGAAACGTTTTTAAGGTTATATTATTTTATATTATTATATTAGGTTATATTAGGTTATATTAGGTTATATTATTTTATAAGGTTATCTTATCAAGTACTTTACGAGGTATTAGTTATCTACCAGTTATCTAGAAAGCCTTTTCGTTTCTTTTCGTACTTTTAAAACCAACAAATGCACTAATTAAACTACGATTTCTTTCATTAGAAAAGCCAATTATTTTTCTGCTTGAAAGTGAATCGAAATTGATTTAAAAAGATGGGAAATTGACCAAGAAACACTTTTGATTTAGAGTAATAGTAAATAGTACCTTCATAGTACCTTCATAGTAGTAAAGTAATAGTACCTTCATAATGACGTTGCGCAGTGTTGCGTAGTCTAACTTTGAACGCGGTTTTCTCGATACTTGTTTAAGCTACAATGCGCGCTTAGGTATCAAAAAATAGCTGAAATTCAGGGCTATTTTTTGATACCAAAAAGACGCATTTTTTTGAAAGTACAAGGGCGAAATGTTTGAAAAGTCTTTGAAAACGAATTAAAACTTTTATCCTTAATTTACCGTTTCGTATTTTGCCCCAAATTTTTGCTTCTTTCCATTGACATTTAGTGTGTAATTGTAGAAGCGACTATTTCGAAGAAGACCCATCCAATGTGACCAACCGGGAGGCACATATTGACCATTGTACTCGTTCAGATATTTGCCTAGAGTGATATTTGAAAGTTATTGTTTACTTGCTTGCTTGCTTGCTTGCTAACATTGTTTTATTGGATTGTCCAGTTATGAATGCGCGTTTTTACTATTTTATAAATTTCTCAAGATATCGAACAGATGTATATGAGTGTGATATATCATTCGAAAGCTGAAGATCTCCTCTACATTTTGAAATAAAAAAGTTTTTGAATTCATTCAACTTTTTGGGAAATTTACTACACAAAGGGAGAGGTCGTTTTCGAAAAAACCCATTTCAGCTTAGAGCTATTCCTCAAGTTTTATAATAATAATACTTTATTCAAACGATAAAGTGAAAGAAATCATAGAGAAATGCACAGTGATACTTAATCATACAATACATACTGAAATCAATAAGCCAATTACTTACGGCAAAGAGCCACTAGATCTAAAGCATCGATACGTTTCTTGAATATGAAAAGCGACTGAATTTCTCGTATGTCGTTTGGGAGCAAGTTGGTGTAAAATAACCGCCCAGAAAAGTAAAGATGCTCTGAAGTTGTTATATCTTAATAAAAAATTGTGTTGATATATCTATTGGCCAAACATCAAACGGCCAACTCAATTTGAGCGGAGCCAAAACTTGATCCAAAGGCACCCTTCCATTTTTTGGCCACCTCTTCTTCTGTGCAGTCAAGTTGCCCAAAAGCTGAACAAATTCAAAGACTTTTTATATCAAAATGTAGAGGAGATCTTCAGCTTTCGAATCATACTCATATATATCTTTTTCTTGATTTCGGTATCTTGAGAAATTTACAAAATAGTAAAAAACGCGCATTCATAACTGGACATAATAGCTAAAGTAACATTGTTTACTCACCAAAATACGCTGTTTTATAACCGCTTTCTTTAAGATGAACACCGAAAGTGTGTGGCTCAAAGTGTTTTCTAAAGATTTCTCCTTTTTTTTTCTAGAACTAAATTCTTTTTAAAAACCTCCACATGGCACCCGAGCAATTGTTGTTATTTGTGTGTACATTGTGATTGTGAACATAGAGCCCGGTGAGAATCGAGGAACGGCCTGAAATTAGGCAAATCTGGCTTGATTTATGTGTCGATATCAAGTCTAACAATTGAAGAATAGATTAGCATTGATACTTGGCAACAATGGTGTAAATGATCAGCGACATACTTGGACAACAAATCGGAGTCGTGACAAAGCCGCCGCTAAACTCGACACCTTTTTCCTTAAATAGATTACCATTAATACTTGAAGGTTTTATGAGGCTGGAAGAGATTTTTAGAGTTAGGGGAAAGCTGTTTTCACAAACCTGTAATAATTTCCTTGTTTTTGGCATAAAATCCATTGATCCAAGCTCAATATCTTGATCATCCGTTAATATTAAAATCACATTTTTTCGACTAAAAAATAAATTTTTTAAGCCAAAAACAAACAAATAAACCTTTCCAAAAAGCTTAAATAAAGAAAGAAAATAAATAGAATAAGTAGAAGATTCATTTGATAAGTAGAATTTTAGAAAAAAACCATTGGGCAATTGTGATTTTGATCTTGTGTTTTTGATCACACATCTGGCCGATTTATTACACCTCATTGAGGAAGATTGAGGAGAGGAAAGAAAAAAAAGAAGAACAGGAATCAATGGGATTCACTCATTAATCAATACGAGTTTGTATGTGCGTAGGTTTTAGGGAAACTCTCTGTACCCAAATCTTTGCTCAATAGCTCATTAACGCTAATGATTAGAGGGTAGTCCTCTCAAGGAATAGTGTGAAATAGGAAACGGGTTAGGTCGAAATTAACTGAATATCTTGAATCTTTCCTTTTAAAGGATCACTACGCTTAAACCCTTTGATCAATCCCCAAATTTGGCTGTATTTTTGCCAAAAACTCGACATTTTGCCAAGCCAAAAACAACCGAGGCACGCAAAGCTGAAACTGAGCTGAAAAATATGCAAAACCCAAAGCTTTTTTCATATCTACAAGATGTTCTCTAGCTTCGAGGTATAGTAAAACTTTTTAAAACAACTCTTCTCAGAATCTTAAACTAAAGATATAGTGTACTGAAGGTATTCAACGTTTTTCCTTTTCCCAATAAGGCTTTAAGGAGTTGCTTTCTTGAATTCATCAATTCGAGTTCGATTTTCATTTCGGATCTCATTCATCAGTTCAGTTTATCTTGGTTTGATAGAGGGGGTTCGAATTGGAACCGATTTTCACTGGAACCAAATCATCGGTGGGTGTAGTATTATAATTTTTGATGAGGGTTTTTTGCAGAAATGAGTCATTTCTATTTCGTGTCAAATTTAAAGCGATTTCGACTCTTTTTTACATCTATATTCTCCAACTCCGGGATATCGAAAAACTTTTTGCCGGGCCATCAGGGTGTGGAATTTGTAGAGGGGAATTGCGCAAATTTGGGGCAGAAATTGGGGCCGAGAGCAGCGAGGAGATGGCTCGTTTACTCACAACTCCTTCCTCTTTAAGGATTCCTTTAATATCAGGTCGCGGGCGATTACACGACCGCACAAAGAACATCTCGCACACAGGGAAATCTTTTGCTCTGATGCTCTGCTTCTTTTGACTCCCAGATGAGAAGCCAAAAATTTGTATCCGGGGGTTTTCAGGGTCGAGGAATTGATTGGTGTTGGTCATTTTGTCGCATCTTATGCCAAAACGGTCACTTTGGGTAGTCTTACAATTAGATGATTCCTTTATCTAAAGATCGTTCACTATAATAAATAGCTGACTTTAAATTCTTTTCTGTAAAAGATACCAAAAGTATACAGCTTTAATTAAAGTCGTTCTCAAAATTCGACACATTTTAATAGAAACAACTTTTGTTTTTAAGTCTAAGTGCAGTGCCCGCATTTCCCCAAACCCCTGCGCACGTCATTTCCCGTACTTGATCTCGAGACTCACCCATTCCATGCCAATCAATCCAACAAACTCTTTCAAAAACAAAAATTAAACATTCAAACGATCGTTTTCCTTTAGAATTTTCTCTTGTTTTCTCTTGTTTTTGATTTTCCTTTTTTGACCGAAGGACTTTACGACTTTTCTCCTCACTCTTTTCTCAATTTTCCTCCCGAAAAATCTCAGGGTAAAATCATTTCGAAAGTCGCTTTCCAAAATCAACCTGAATTCTTGATTCTTTTATATTTTTCCTGTGATATGGGGAATTCACATTCGAATGGGACAAATCTGATGAGCTCTGATATCGAGCGATTGATGAGAGAAACTGGATGTGGGATTTGAATTCTATGCAATAGTTGATGCAAAATTATAGTTTAGTTGATGGTAAAGGTTGTTAAATATTCAGTTTAGAATGATTTTGAGCTAAATCAAGATTCGAGTCTGAATCCCATCACAAATTTGACTGGTCTTTTCCAGTTCTATGAAGAATAAGACAATGAGCCAGTGTGTCTTTTCCAGTTCTATAAAGGATAAGACGATGAACCAGTCTGCTTGTCATTGTTAAACCTAGTTTATGAAATAGCAAAATACTAATGAATAATGAAGCAAACTGATCATTCACAATCAACAACTTTTCTGTACCAAAGAAATCTCATGCTCGATTTATGATCGTTTTTTTCAGTCTCTCGTGATCAACTCAAACATCTTTATGTTCGTTTTTGTTACATCGACAAAAAGGGTTTGTAACTTGAACAGTTCAAGGACATCAACACGATCTTAGGTCGAGGATATTTGACGCCAGAAGATTTCACTGCAATTTCTGAATTGACACTAAACCCGCTTGGAGCAAGGATTGTTGGCACGCTTTTCACTCATGCGTTAGTTTTATAAAAGTTCTATTTAGATAATTCAAAAAGATAAACATTTGATAGGAGGTGGTAAAAAATATTTTTATTATCCATTTTTATAAGTACCCAGCCTACGTTCATTTACTTACCGTAAATACTGTAATTGGACCTCTAATAGTACCCCAGACATCCGCACGAAATAAGGCAAAAAAAACACACTCTCTATCAGAATTTCACGTTTGAATATTCATTTGACGCAGAAAATTGTGGTAAATCGAATGGTAAAGAAATTCTCGAAATCCGTCTGACTTGATTTTTTGAAAACACCTTTTATCGAAAAAACCACACTTTTACAATCAACTCGCTCGTCGCGATCAACTTTCGGTGGCTCGTTCTCAGCGTGGTCGAAAGATTGCGCCCTCAAAACCTATAACTTTTGTGTGGACGTGTGCAAAGATCATTTTGATACCAAAAAAATAAAAATTGATCAACTCTGCGAAGACTTGATGCCTTTTTAAGTTGAAAATGATGTTTTTTAACTTTCTGTAGTACCTCCCTCTAATAATACCCCACCTTAGACGGGGAGAGAAAAAAATAGTACCTCGTGGGGTCCAATTACAGTATTTACGGTAAGTTATCGTATCATGAATGATTCGTTAAGCTTTATGGTAACTTTACAGCGGCTGTGAAGAGCCAAAAATGGTTTTTCGTCAATTCGTGCACGTTCTCTCAACTTTTCGCCCAATCGACAACCATTCGAGAACACTCGTCAATGCAAAGATCCAAAAGATGAGATGTGAGTCTTGAAAAGATATCAGTAACAATTAAATTATTTCAAGTTGCTTTTGAAATCTGTGATGTTGATGGGAATGGGTATATCACGAGGAACGATTTTCGAAAGACATTGGCAAAAGTGCTTGGGACAAAGATACCGATTGATCGAGTGAGTCATTGAAATCATTTTCGAATTATATCAATCTTTATGAAATGATTTTTTGATCTAGATTGATCAAATCTTTGACTTGTCAATCTCTGAATCCGACGGTGATCAAGATGAGAAAATCTCGTTTAACGAATTTTGCAAGTAATTTAACCACAAAAATCTCATCCATCACTTATTATTAAAGAAGATTATCAAGATTAGTATCACATTTTATGATTATACTTTGTTATTCTAGAGCAATGGATAATGTGGAGGTGGTGAAGAGGATGAGTATCTACCTATGAAAGTTTGATTGCTCAGAAAGCTCAGAAACATTTATTTCCTTCATTGATTTCCTTCATCGATTTCCTTCATTCATTTTCTTTATTGATTTCAAATAAATCTCCGATAGACCTAGCAATTTGCATTTATTTTTTAAAAAAGAAAGAAACAACAAATAGAAAAACTTGTATACAAATCATCATTAGATTTGCGTTTTGTGCTTGAAAATTCTCTTTCTAATGAAACACACTCTTTCTGATGCACTTAATTTACTATTTTGCTTTACTGATAGCTTCACTAGACTGTTCTTTGTGCTTAAAAATAGAAATAGAAACACAAGCTTTCTAGCGTGCTGGCAGTTAGATATAAAAAGACGACTCGATTGGTTTCTTGGTTGGTTCTATTGGTTCTTTTGCTTAAAATGGAAACGCAATCTCTTTAGCATACTCATTTTCGATTTCTCTTCTTTACACTTTTTAGAAGGAATGCCGAAAACTTTAAGTTCTTTAAGGACTTTAAGGTTTTTTAAAGAAACCTTTAAGATTCTTTAAGTTTAAGAAAAATTATTACCTTTAAGTCTTTAAGTCATAACTTTCTGGGCTTTCCTCAAAATAGGGATTCTTTATGAATTATTGGGTTGGGGAGAATGAGTCGGCGCCGAAAAACAAAGAAATTTCTAAAACTTATAGCAGACTTTGTCAAATGATATGCGTTTGATATGAGTAGAATGGTTAACTAATTCTCTACAAAATGACATTTAAAAGAAAATTCAAACAGCGCCTCCGCTCAAGAAAAAGCCATTTTTTCACAAAAACTACAAACTGTGATCTAGAAAAAACCATTGGTGGGATCTTCCTGCAAATTTGGCAACTTAAGTAATTCAATGTGCTCTATCTTTTTTATATAAACACCAAAGAAGGTTTATGTGAAAGAAACTGTTCAAATGATGAGTCGGACTCTTTGCCATTTTAACCAGCTAAACATTTTTTTCACAAAAACTACAAACTGTCATCTAGAGTAAACGGTTGGAGGGATCTTCCTGAAAATTTGGTAACTTATGTAATTGAGTGTGCTCTATCTTTTTTATATAAACACCAAAGGAGGTTTATGTGAAAGAAACTGTTCAAGCAATGAGTCGGACTTTTTGTCATTTTGATTAGCTGTGTTTGGGAATCCATAAAATCCCAAAAAAGAAAAGCTTTGTGGAATCTCTCAAAAGCCATTTTGTAAAGAAATAGTCGACCATTTTGATGAAACAAAACGTGTATTTAAAGAAGGTTTTATGGGTGCAAAAAGTTTCTTTAAATTTCGGCGCTGACTCATTCTCCCCAACCCAATACTTGCAAACATTTGCCAAAAGTTTGACTTTATAAAAGCACAAATCTATTAGTGTTTTCAGTTCTGTTTCCATTTAGTGTTTTTTTTTATTCGATATATACGATAAAGGTGTGTTACTGAAAGAGCTTTTCTTTGGAGTTCACCTATATACTTTCACCCCCAGCAAATCACCCTCTCATCTACACCAATTTTCCCAGCTCACCTTGTTTTCTTGTTTCTCTCTTGTTTTCTTCCACGCTTACAACGTATCATTTCGTAATGTTTTTATCTAAAAAATGTTTTAGAATTATTTTTTAAAAAGTATTTAAAGTTTATCTTTTGAAAGAGATTCGAATCTTGATTGGAATCAAGCTACAAATGTACTTACCGTAAATACTGTAATAGTACCCTACCCCCCTCGTACAGTCGCGTAGTCGCAAAAGTTTTTTTGGTATTTCATTTTTTTCAAAGCGCCCGTACTTTCAAAAAATGCGTCTTTTGTATCAAAAAATAGCTGAAATTCAGGGCTATTTTTTGATACCTAAGCGCGCATTGTAGCATATACCAATGTCAAGAAAAATTCGTTCAAAGCTAGACTACGCAACACTCCGCACCGTCATTATCTTTGGTATCAAAAAATAGCCCTGAATTTCAGCTATTTTTTGATACCTAAGCGCGCATTGTAGCATAAACTAGTGTCGAGAAAAACTCGTTCAAACCTAGACTACGCGATACTCCGCACCGTCATTATGGGGGTGGGGTACTATTACAGTTACGGTAGGTTTATCGCTTTTTTTTTGCATCCAGCAATTATTCAACTCCTTTGCTCCTTTCACTTGCTAAAGTTTCTAAATCAAAATTGAAAATTTTCTAAATCTTGTTCTATCTTGTTTTTTAGATCTTTCAAACTTTTTCTAACATTTTGGTTTATCGCTTTTTTTGCATCCAACAATTATTCAGAAAAGAAAAGCCGGAGATTTCCTTAAGGTTAACAAAAGAGAGTTGTTCAAGGAAAGCAAAAACGAGAAAAGAAAAGAAAAGAAAAGAAAAGAAAAGAAAAGCTTTAAATGGAACTCCCACACATGAAAGGAGAAGAAAAAAAAAATAAGAAACTTTTTAAGAAAAAGAAGAACTCTTTAAAATTGGGGTATTTTGGGGAATTAGATTGAGTTGAGCTTTACGAAATTGAGCTTAGTTTAAAACTGATACAAAACTAGCTACTTTTGCAAGGACAATTTTTTAAAACAAATTTTTTTTTCTCTTCCTTTTTTCACGATGAAACTGTTTTTTAGTTTTGAAATGTTTAAAAAGAAATTTATTCAACTTTTATTTTACGTTTGAATCCGATCAGATTGAGTGTTTGTCGAATTCGGGTGTAACATATAAATTGAATGAAATCAACCAGAAGAAATGCCTTTCTTGCAACATTTTTAGCTTCAAAAAGTCTCCAGAAAGCTCTCCAGAAAAAAAACCCCACTTTTTGTGTCCTTTGATACTTTTTTTTCCTATTACCTTTTTGTAAACTTATTTTATAGATAAATAAACCTTCAGGGTAACTGAAAGTCTTTCACCTTTATATTCAGTCTTTCACTTTTCTGTATGCTAGTATTAATTTCCTATTGAAAATGCTGAAAGTTGCCGAGTCATCGGGAAATGAAGTGGTTGAGGAGTTGCTGAAGTTGCCAAGAATTGTCGATCAGAACAAGATCATTCGGAAAGATCAAGATGTCAAAGTAAGAGTAAGGCAGAATATTAGACTTTTTAGAAAGTCTTTTCGTTCCTTTTTGTACATTCGTTTAAAATCAACAAATGCATCAATTGAACTACAGTTTTCTTCATTTGAAAGATCAATTATTTCTCTTTAAAGAAAAGAATAACAAATTTGTCAACTACAAGGTGAGAAAATGACTTGAATCAAGTAAGAATTGCTTTTGCTAGCTAGAAGCACGCCTTTTGGCATAGCTTAGCGTTTGAAATTCAACTTTACATTAAAACAAGTTTAGAAATATCTTATTTCTGGATTTTTGGGAACAAAAAACCTTTCCATATCTCTTTTTTAGACTAAACTTTCCAGAAAAGAACGTCTGAGCGAACGTTTGATTGCGAGAAGTGCGGTGGACCGAAGAGTCGTTTAACCACTGAAGTTGATGGAGTGTTCAATTGTTTGTCTGGACAAGAAAAGGATAACAAATTTGTCAACTACAAGGTGAGTAAATGACTTGAATCAAGTAAGACTTGCTTTTACCAGCTATAAGCATAGCTTAGCGTTTGAACTTGAATTCAACTTGAACTTTGAATTCAACTTTAACAACATTTACACTTAAATACTTGAACTGAATAAATTGAATAACAATAATAACTCTTACTACCTTGTTTATTCGTTTGGTGAACCACTTTTTTGTACATAAAAATGCCTAAGACACCAATTTATGGTTTGCTTTAAATAGAAGATGTTTAGCATTCATTTTTTAATCATTTTTTAATCAAGCCGATTTGAACCTAAATCCAAGTAAATTCAAGTACAAAAACTAGTTTTTTGATAAAAACTCCTAAAAAGAAACTGAATGAATAGATTGTTTTGAAAATTTAGCTATATACCAAACGTTTTATGCTTTATCTTTTATCTGACACCAAGATAGGTTTCTGTAGAGGAAAGTGACTAAATCGTATCTTTGAATCGTATCTTTATCTTTGTTATCGCCTTTTTTTGACCACCCGACGAAAAAAATCGGAGACAGAATATTTTAATAATATTTCAACAATCTTTTGTAGAAAAACAACTCATCTTTATAATAAAGCAAAGCGTCAATTGATAAATAGGTTATTTTTAATGTAATATCGGTATCAACATCTTCTTTTTTAGAGTCAAACTAGAGTTGAATTTGTCCTCAAAAATTCTCACATCATTTTGCCTAGTCTGTATTCTCATGTTCCTACAACTCCTTCTCAACTACTCATCATTTTTCTCACCAATTTTCCCCCTAACCTAGTCGAAATCCTGTACTTCAGTGCCCATTTCACGGTCATCCACCCCAACTATACAAAGTATTATTTTCGTGTCTGTTTTTTTTTCTAAATCCCGTGCAAGTGTACTAGATTCTTTTGATGGAAATCGTTGTTGAAAGGAGGAAAAGCTGGTGCGAGAATTGCTTCCGCTCGGTTGGGAGGAGACCCATTTTAGGGAAAGGGATTTATAGAGATTTCCCTGCACTCCATAACTTTTTGTGAATCGAGTGAATGTAGAGAAAGTTGATAAATGATAGAAATGAAGAGATAAATGATTGACAGAAGAGATAAATGATAGAAACGAAGAGATAAGTGATAACGAAGAGATAAATGATAGAAATGAAGAGACAAAAGAGGGAAAGAAAAGAGAAAAGATAGAAAAGAAAGGAGAAAAGAAAAATAAAGGAGAAAAGAAGGAAAAGAAAAGAGTTTTTTTGAATTTCTCATGAAATCTGTACTAATTTTGGTATTGATCTGTAAGCAATGGCCTTTTCATTGAAATTGATAATGTTTCTAGATTACATTACTTATTCTCTTTCCAAGAAATTCTAGAACCTGTTTAAAACATCCTTGGTCAAATGTATGATACTAGAGAATAGTAATGAGGATTTAAATGCTCTTTAGAGACTCATAGTCAGTTTTCGAATCTAAACTAAACTCAAGAGCATTTCTATAGCCAACTTTTTTTGAAACGGAACTAGAATCCTTTTTGGTTGGTGAATGATTACTGATAATGATCTCTAGAATGTTCCACACTTCCGCGATACGACTAAATAAGTAGAATGGATATAGGTGGCTATGGAGAAGGGATAAAGGAGATATATTCAAGGTGGGGCTCAACTTCCGTTCAAGAGAGAGGGCCATTATAGAGCTGTAAAGGGTCCAACTGGTCATTCCTTTTTCGGGATTTCTCCTATGAACTCTTTAGACTCTTAGACTTACTTGACTCTGGGTTTTCTATAAAAAAGATATGAATGGGGGCTTTTAGAGAATGTGGGTTCCTCATTTTTTCAGTGTTCCGTCTAGGCCGTTCATTGACTCATGCGATTATCGTTTTTTATCAATACAATTTCAAATTTACTTACAAATAACAAGTCTAAGTCTTTCACATTTCTTTGTAATAGCTATTTTACAATTATAACGAAACAGCAGGATTGCTACAAAGAGATCTTTCCAATCAGTGAAGGCTTTGCAATCTGGATCTTGGAATCAGACTTAAATCTAACTTCTGGCCGATTAATGACCTTCTGCCGCCTGACTCTAACCTTACTATAATATTAGAATCCTGGACACATTCCTGGCAAATATCCTTTCAATATGTCACTTTGAAAGCTGCAATAAAAGTATTTGCTTTTACTGGAAAGAAGCAAACGACATCTTTTCCCTTATAGAGTCATTCTTTGCTCGCTCTTTCCCCCATTTTCTCACTTCTATTCATAGCCAAGCACGTGGTAAACAGAAAGCTTGACTCTCAAAAAAACCAGCTTCCGTTTTTATTTTGCTTTAGAAAAGTCTTTTCCATGATTTGTATTTAGAAGCGTGTGCTTTTAAACCGAACCGAGGAGTGTTGTAAAGACGAGGTGACAAGGAGAGACACAAGAACTGTTGAGGAATCAATGAGGATGGATAGTCCAAGAGAGGTTTGGCATACATTTTGGTCTGTAGTAGTCATGCTTAAGGTATTAGAAAGTTTAAATCCACTAACTAACTTGAATAATGTCACAAAAAGAGAGCTTGGATACAGTTTTGTCATGTCATTGTCAGAAAGTTGCTTTCAAATATGAATATTTTCTTTTTAACTCTTTCCAAATTATCAGTTTTTCTGTATATTTGTAAAAATGAAAAGCTTTTTGCAATATCAATGAAAGATTAGCAAGTAAAAACTGTAGGAAATTGAGAGAAGCTTGAGGAGAAGAACTTGAGCTGGACCTAGAACTGGACCTAGAACTGGACCTAAAACTGGACCTAGAACTGGACCTAGAACTGTGAACAATATAACAAACAATTCTACTTTAATCTTTTCAAGTTTAGCTTGATCATGACCTCTACGACAAGGTCTCTTACTTGAATTTGATGGACGATTATCGAAAAGAAGATACAAGAAAGAGAAATGATCGAATGGATTCGTTGAGAAGAGTTCGAGATGAGTGAGTTTCAAGTTTTACCTTTAACATTGCAATTTTTAGAGTTTAAAAGTTCTATCTAGCTAATCAGCTAATCAATCTAGCTAATCAGCTAATCTATCTAGCTAATCTATCTAGCTAATCAGCTAATCTATCTAGCCAGTCAGCTAATCTATCTAGCTAGTCAGCTAATCTATCTAGCTAATCAATCTAGCTAATCAGCTAATCTATCTAGCTAATCAGCTAATCTATCTAGCTAGTCAGCTAATCTATCTAGCTAATCAATCTAGCTAATCAGCTAATCTATCTAGCTAATCAGCTAATCTATCTAGCCAGTCAGCTAATCTATCTAGCTAGTCAGCTAATCTATCTAGCTAATCTATCTAGCTAATCAATCTAGCTAATCAGCTAATCTATCTAGCTAATCTATCTAGCTAATCTATCCAGCTAATCATTGACTTATAATTTCATCTTCTAAAGTCTAGTTTACGACTTTTACCCTAAAAACCCTTTAAATATCTTTTTTTCTATACCTTAGCAATTGGTTGGCTCCCCTGGAAACCTCCATTCAACACTTCCAACTCAAAGAAAACCCTCAATCTCCTCAAAAAAGAAGAAATTTCTCTGAACCTCAAGAATTCCCCAAAAAAAAACACCTACATTGTATAGTAGGAAATTTCAAGACGAATGTCACCCCAATAACTCTTAAATCTTTCACGCTTCACTTCAATCCTTTAGCTTTTCTATGAGAGATCCTTTCCGCTTTTTTTTGAGTCAACCATTGACTACTAATCCTATTTGGAGACGAATTTCGACTCTCAGAACACTAAATTATTGATATTTGTTGTTATTGAACTGTTGAACTTTGAACTGATTTACTAGAGTCGATATTTATCTTCAAGTAGATTTGTATTATCCGACTGCTACGACTATCAGCTCTTTTACGTCAGCTATATTCTTTAGCAGACACTATTTTTCCTATAGTATCTCATTCTTGTCCAGCTGATTACCATCTGAAACCCAACGAGCGAAAATTTATCTAAAACCCAAAGATCTTGAATTCTCAATGCGACGCCGTCGCCACGATCGACCGTACCGCTCTCGGCCGGTCTCCCCCGAGGAACTCGACTACAATAATTCCCTTCGAGCCTCCGAATCTCTTCCTTCGTTCCGCCCAAATCTTTACTCTGATTCAGACTTTGAGAGTTGCCCAGCTGAACGAATTCTACGAGAAAAATACCTAGAAGAACAGATTTTGAAAAGAAATCGAAAACCTCGAAAAAGATGGGACCTTGATCCACCGAGAAAACATTGGGAATACGATAAAGATGTTGAGTCTGAAGATTTTGATGATTTGAATCACGAGAGAAGGATACGATGGCAAGATACGGAAGAGAAATTTGATATTGATGATTATTTGATATTGCCGTCGGATGATGAACAATTGCGATATCGACCGAGATTTGTGGAGAGTTTCGATCGAGACGAGTTGCCGATTAGTGTTTATCAAAATCAGACAATAATGAGGGGGTTAGGGGACAGGTTTTTCGAGGTTCGAGATTGAAAATCCAATTTTTTTTAGTGCTGATACGATTTCACCGAGGAACAACGAGGAGGGGACATCAAAACAAGCAATGATACAGCAAAGTCAGGTAAGGCAGTGGCGTGATCGGGAGAGGATTGGTCTATAATTCACACGAGCCGGGTTCGACCCCCCGTACTGTCAATCAATTTTGACTTTTTTGAAAAAGCTCGTACAGACGGACAGACGGACAGATGGACGGACAGACAATGTTCTTTTATATATTGTAGATTATTCTCTCTTTAGAACACAGCTCCCGATCCAGCAATTCGTCAATTCTGGTCTGAATCGATCGATGTGCACGAAATGAACGCGATTGAGCAGAGTGACATGTTGCATTTGAGGACAATGCTCGGAATTGATGTAACTTTGTTAAGCTTATGAAAGTTCTAAGTTTTAAGTTTTAAATTGAAAATCTAGATCTTTTCAAAATCTAGAATGAACTCCACTAATTTCAGCGAATCAAACTCGAGACTCTATCACGTTTCAACGTGAGAGCACACAGTGACAGCTATGACCAGATGGCAATTATGTATCCAAGGTGAGAAAGCCAAGAATTCTTTATACCATAAATAAAACTTTAGATACAGAGGCCCGAGCTCGCGAATGAGACCACCCCAAGGTCTAAAACTGATCCGACGAATCGGTGACAAGCTGGAAAAGGAGAACTATCCGGATGAACTTGAGGGGTAAAATTGAAACAAAAACTTTTAAAAAGGAAAAATTTTAGCAAAAGATTCTCGGGAATCTTTGGATATCATATGATGACGGGATCTGATCGAAAAGTGATTCTCACGACAAACGAAAGAGATGCGCTAGCTGTTTACGAGGCGACTGGTGGCATGTTGACTTTTGCATTACCACAAGGGGAACACTTGGATATGGATGTGAGTGGGATTTTGGATAAAATCCTCTAATTATTTGATTTTATCTTCTTCGGGAATAGGTGGACTCGTAATCTTAGCTGTATGTTCGTTGCGAGTAATGCGTTTTTTAAAAGCACACTTGGGAAAATAAAAAAACTACGTTTCGAAAATGGAAATGTAAATTTTCTACTCGAGTAAAATGATCGAAAAAAATGAAAAAAAATGACGAGCGCCGAGTTATATATGAGTTCTTTTAAAGATATTCAGTTGTTTAGCTGAATTGGTCGCAAATTCCCTCCAAATATAAAGATATTCAATTTACTCGACATGTAAAGAGGATTAATTGTAGTTAGTCGACGAAAAATGTCAATCGAGTTAAAATTATGGGGTAGGCTAGTTTCCGCAACTTTTTTTGCGCAACAGGGTTATTTGCGCAACTGGGTCCTTTGCGCAACAGGGTCATTTGCGCAACTCGCCATAACTTTCTTCTAAGTTGTGCGATCTTTATGGTTTTGGTGTCATGTTATTGCACTTGTTGAGATCTACAAAATGAAACCAAAATCATAAAGATTGGTCCACTTAGAAGAAAGTTATGACGAGTTGCGCAAATGACCCTGTTGCGCAAAAAAAAATTACGGAAACTAGCCTACCCCAAAATTATTTATGTTAATTAATTAACTAAGTAAATTACTCGTGTAAATTTTCTACTCGAAAGAAACACTCTAATCTTCTTAGCTATACTCAACCTGTAAAGCGCTACAAATTGTATTGCTACAGCTAACTAGAGCCAACTTTGGGCTGGTATGTTAAAGTCTTCAGTTTCTTTTTTGTTTAATTCCTCTTCTACTTTTACCTAATTAAAACTTGATTCAATCAATTCTTTAGGTAATCCCTTTCCTCGAGGAGTTTGACGTGATCTATTTGTGGTTTCCCCAGCGACACACCGAGTTTGCAAAGGATTTTGCGCATGTCTTGAATCCAACGAGATGTCTATTAATCAAGTAAGCTCTGGTAGTTTTGAAATTTTTATTTATTTTGTATTTATTTATATGACTAAACTGTTTCCAGGTGTCCAGATCGACCAATCGAGCTGTTGAGAAACGATCAAAAGAAAGAGATCAATCATATTATTCGAGAACAGGCATCAAGGATGAGAGAGACTGGCTTCAGGTAAATTCTTCTAGATTTAGCAATTCAACTTTTATTTGAAATTGTCATTGTTTCAGATCAATGCTTGATATTCGTGATGAGGTTAGAAATGAGTTGTTGAATAGCAAGACGAGGACGGCCGGGTTGTGTCAGGTTGGTTAATATTTGAAGATGAGCTTTTAAAATCTAAAGAGTTTATTTTATTTTTCTTATTTTATCTCCTCACTTTAGTGGAAACGTTTTGATGCTTTGAATCGATATTTGATCGGTTTTCGTCCGGCTGAGTTAACTGTTTTAACTGGTGGGACGGGATATGGGAAGACGACGTTTCTCTGCGAGTACGCGTTGGATCTTCTGACACAAGGGGTAATTTTAGTAGATTGTAGTAGATTGTAGTTTATTGTTATGGTATATTGTAGTATATTGTAGTATATTGTAGTAAAAGAAAATTGGCAGATCTATTGAGTTTAGTGAAAGCTTTAAAAAGATCTTCTCTTTAAATATAAAGAAACACTCTTTTTGACAAAGTATAACTCTGTATAAGAGCTAAATTTCCAGATTCGTACCCTTTTCTGCAGTTTCGAAATGCCCGAGGAGAAGATCCTCAAATGGATGCTTGTTCAATACGCTGGGTGAGTGCCACAAAGAGCATGTGTTTTCCTAGAGTTTGTCCCGTAGAGCACTCGGCTTCTTTACTCTATCCTTTGAAATTATTTCCTTCAAAAAATATTCTAGTCCTTCCCATCTTCGGAGTTTGGCCCGCTCGAGGACTTACAGTAGTGGGATCAAGTAAGGAGGCCGTGAAAAGTGCCGAGATTTCCATTGAATTTGTGCCCTTTGTTGCTTGGAATTAGAATAGTGTTAGAGTAAGTAGTTTGGTATTAGACTTACGATTGGTGAATTCATTAAGAATACTATAAAATATCTCTCATGGCTAGCTACAGTATGCCAGAATTATTTCAGGCCTTAAGACTTGTTCAGCCTCCAGACATTGACAACTAGATTTTTTTTCCTTGGACATACTGTAGATGGACTGATAGTGAGTATACTGAATCCCATTTTTTTCTAGAAATTAGTGAACTCCGGCTCTTTACGTTTCTTAATTTGGTGTGATTGATCTGGGCAAACAATTATACATTTCTTCCTTCAGAATCCCTCTTCACCGTGTCGAACATCATCCATCAGTGGAGGCTTGGCTTGATCGTTTCGAGAGGACGAAAGGAGCGATGACAATTATGAAATCAGAAGAGTTCAGGGACAAAACGATTAACCAGATTGCGGGGGTGGGAAAGTAAATGGATCTTTTTTAAAAGCTTATGTTCAGGCGATCAAGAACGAAATCGCGAACAGCGGGGTTCAACACGTTGTCATTGACAATCTCCAGTTTTTGGTCGGTTTAGCAACGCTGCACGATGAGAAAACGACGAGTCACGATAGAGCATCGATGCAGGTTTGAGAATACTCTGTTCATAAAATATCGACTGACTGACTGTTTATGGATTGGGTTAACTGGAGTTACTGTGCCCAAACTTGTATTTTATTGTATTGTAAGGAAGTAAGTAAGTATTGTAGTCCAAAGCTGTTCCAAAGTTCTAAACTAGATCGTCTAGAGCTATATTTCACTGAAAATATTAAAAATCGAATGCAAGTGACAAATATTGGTATATCTGTCTTATTCCATCTATATTTTAGGATCGTTTCGTCGGCTTGATCCGTCGAATTGCTACCGATTATGGAGTACACGTGACGATGGTCGTTCACCCGCGAAAAAATGAAGTCCGTTTCAAAAATGAGAGTGATTAGGCAAAAAAAGCGAAAAAAAAACCAGGAATGCGGAAAGGGGGAAGTGATTGAATTAGTAATGAGAAAAGGAAACGGAACACGGCTCTCGTTTTTGTTTTTTTTTTGGAATTTATTACAGTTTTGACAGAATAGCATAGCTTGGGTAAATTAATTACCAAACCAATTAGTTACTTATCAATTTCCAGAGTGAAACCTCTGAAATGGAGGCGCCAATGCTGGGTGGATCATCTCGTGTACTCCAAGAAGCCGATAATGTGTTGGTGATTGTGAGGAGAAGAGATGAAGGGAAGAAAGCGTCAAATTATCGCAAATTTCTGCGGGTGAGTCAAGTTTTTAGCAATAGATTTAATAATATTTAAAAGAACAACCGATGGAGTCTCTGTCTTTGCTGCCAATTGATCACAAATGTTTTGTAATGAAATCTTACGGCTTTACTTGATTGATTAGCTGTTAGGGTTATTCCCTTTTTCGTGTCATGTTCTAAACCATTTCAAATGAATATATTATAGTAGTGAATGAGTCTTTTCATTCCTTTTCATACTTCCGTTTAAAACCAACAAATTCACCAATTGAACTACGATTTGTTTCATTAAAAAAGCTAATTATTTTTCTGAACGAAAAGATTTTCTCGAAAGCCTAATAGTTTAAGGAAAGTGATGCTTATTGTTTAAGTTTCTGTGTTTAAAGTTTAAAGTAAGTTTAAACCTGATAGGTCTAAACTAGTTACCGTAAATACTGTAATAGTACTCCACCTCCATAATGACGGTGCGGAGCGTTGCGTAGTCTAGCTTTGAACGAGTTTTTCTCGACACTGGTTTATGCTACAATGTACGCTTAGGTATCAAAAAATTGCTGAAATTCAGGGCTATTTTTTGAAAGTACGGGTGCTTTGCAAAAAATGAAATACTAAAAAGCTTTTGCGACTACGCGACTGTACGATCAACGTGTGTGAACGACTAAATACATACCGAATAAATAGTACCCCACCCCACGACTTACAGTATTTACGGTATGTATTTAGTTTAGTTTATTTATTATTACGGTAGGTGTATTGACATGGGATATGGTATCAATTTTAAGTGAAATTCCAGATCGTGAAGAATCGTTACGGTGGCCGGAAAGCTGAGGGTGATACGCTGGAGATGCTCTTTCAACCAGCCACTTATTCACACACGTTGATCGATTTGAGTTTACGATGAATGACGAAAATAAGAGGGAATCAAAAGAAAAGCAACAATGATAACAATGGCAATAACAACAGCAACAACAATCATCCTTTCAGTAGTATTGTTCTTGTTTTTATTCAATCTTTAGCCATACTTTTAACTTTTAAATGCACACTTTTTGCCCAAATTTTACACTATTTCTGTTATACCTAATTTGAAAAAGAAAGCTGAAATTTAGGCTTTAAATATTTGCACAAAATTCAAAAATCAATTTCTAGTTATTCAGAGTTAAATTATGAATGAAAAAGAGTTAAATTCCCCAAAAAAACAAATATTTCCCTGTTCCCCATCCGAAAATCCGCCCATTTCCCCACAAACAAAAAAAATCGTTTCCCATTGTCAAAAAGTTTCATTTAAAAATTCAAAATTCATGATTCATTTTGTGGAAAAATTCTGAAATTTTTCAATCAGCTTATAGGGATTTGTAAGGAAAAATTGAGCAAAGCATTGAGCTCAATGATTGAGCAAATCAATTTATGCAAATCTTTAAGCCTTTAAGCTTAAAGATTTGCATAAATTTATCTAAAAATTTCAATTTTTCCATTTTTCCCATCCAATTCCTAGAGAATTCATTTTTTGTTTTTTCATCTTTATCGTTTTTCATCTTTTTTTTCTTCCATAATATTTGATTTGTATGATTTATTCTTTTTTTTAAGCAATTCTTTCTATTTTACCTTTTCAAGTTCTTTTCAAAGCTTCTTTGAACTTTGTCCAATCGTGTATTTCTCCCCAAACGGTATACGGTAGAAAAGTCTTTTTCTTTGGTCTTTTTCTCTAGTCTTTTTTTGTTGTTTCTAAAATTACTGTAGTTTATTTTTATGCCTGCCTGCCGTAAGTCTTTCGAAAATTTTTCGATTTTAAAACTAGAATTGATTTTTCTTTTTTTGTTTTTCGCCATACAAAAGCTTTCAAATTTATTAAATCTGGATAATAAAGTAGATTTTTGAAATTTGCAAAAAATATATCGTATTCTCTCTAATAGTAGTGCGCACTACTATTTTTTCAACTCCCTCCCGGACCGCAATACTATTAGAGAGAATACGGTATATGCTTTACCGTTGAATAGTTGAATAGCGACCAAACAAAATCACAATAATTACCCGGAACATCACTCAAAACATACCATTATAAAGAAATTAACATAAAGCACAATTCTTTGTTAAAATAACTCAAAAAAGAAAAAACAAGTTCCAACTTTTATTTGGAGAGTTGGAGAAACTCTAATTGATTCCAATCCAAATCCCAATTCCAACTCCAACTCCAACTCTAATTCATTATCTTCTCTAGTGCGCGTACTTTGTTGTCCAAAGAAATCCATCTGGCACACTGCAAAGCTAGCAAATCATTTCAATCACTAAAATCTTCTCTGGTGTGCGTCCTTTTTTGTGTCTGGTAAGAAAGTAGCACCTAACACACTGCTATGGAGCCAGGAAATCGGTTCAATTACCGATTCAATTACTACTTGGGTAATTGAACCGATTTCCTGGCTCTAGCAAACTCAAAGCTCGCCAAAAGCAATTGACAATGAGTAAAAGAAAAATTGAAAGTTCAAACTTGTGATCAAAATTGTTTTTTTTGATCTGAATCTGATCTGAATCTGATCTGAATAACTTTTCTTCTTCGTAGCTTTTATGATTTAGTAGTTTGATTTCATTTGATTTTATTTGATTTGATTTTGATTTTGATTTTGATTTTGATTTTCATATGATTTCATTTCATTTGATTTGACATTTGATTTCATTTGCTGATCGCAAAAATCCCAAAAATTGCTGATCGCTAATCATTTGCTGATCCCAAAACCCCAAAATCCCAAAAAAAGTCTTTCTAAAAATAAAAGCCGACAAAAATTCCCGACAAGATCAATCATTTCGAGATTTTTCTGTTCAAAATTGTACCGTTTTTTCGTCATTTTTTTGTGCTAATGAAAGCATGGAAGTGACCTTGAGATGATTGGATCATTTTTTAAAATCTTTCGAACGAGCAAATCTTTCATTTTCTCTTCAATTAACACTGAGAAGTGTTCTAAATTTTTTCCCAGATTTTCTAAGAGTTTCTTCTTGTTTTTCGTGGGAATCTTAAAGTATTAGGTTGTTCGGATATAAACGAGCGTTTGCACTGCTTAACTCGTGAGGAAGCCATTTCCTGCATCTGATCGCCTTTCCAATGGCGCGGAGATGCTCATCAATGGTAGAATTTGAACATAGAAATTGTTGCGCAAGCTCACGCGTCGTTTGACATGGATCCGATTCGATTGCAGCCCTCAAAATATCGTTGTCTACCGCTTGAGGTCGACCAGAGTGTTCATGATCCTCGAGACTTTCATCACCGTTCCGAAAGCGTTGGAACCAGGCTTGGCAGCGGCTTTCGAACAATACATCATTCCCAAATGCTTTGACCAAATCTCAATGGGATTCCGTTACTGTTTTGCCCAGTTTGAAGTCGTAAAGTAGGCAGAACTTGATATACAGTACCGGACAATGAAATATCATATTTGAAAAAACGATCGTCACTTTCGCGGGTCTGTAACTCCCTTGTCTTTGAGTTTAAACTATTAGTGTTATACATTTTCTGAAAGCTCTTTTAAAGGGCTACACAATGGTAATATTAATATTTAGAAATACGGTAAAGACAAGGGAGTTACAGACGCGCAAAAGTGACGATCGTTTTTCAAATATCATATTTCATTGTCCAGTAGTGTATTTGAAGTCGGTCATCTAAAGCTGAAGTCGGTCATCGAAAGCTGAAGTCGGTCATCTAAAGGTGAAGTCGTAAAGTAGGCAGACGCGAAACTGATATTTGAAGTCGGTCATCTAAAGCAAGAAAAAAAAGATCTTAATAATAAGAAATTATCCATTTAAAAAGATTCCAAATATACACAAGATAACGTATTGTTAAATACAGAAAGACATATTTTAAAAGCTTCTCTCACAGCAATAATTTTAGTAACGCTTCTTTATATCCGAACAACCTAATATTTCTAGTTTTAGAAATCAACTTTTTCCACTAAAGCTTTAGTAAACTTAAGACCAAGAGTACTGACAATAAGAGAACGCAAGAAAAGCTAAACTTTTTGGTGAACATCTTATTGTGTTCATTTTTATTGATTGCTTAGGAAAGCTTTACAAAAGTGTCTATTAATCACTCAATTAATCATACTTTCGTGTGAAGACGAAATTCCAGCGTTTGATAGTTTATTCAATAGTTCCTTAACACTTAAAACTTTGTAAAATCTCAGTAATGCAAATTGTAGATCAAAAATCAAACACTTAGCTTTCTTTTTTTCTTTTCGATTGAGATAATTTCTCCCTCACCTTTTCCTAAAAACTCGCACTCATCTAGGCGGAAAAAAGAACGTGTTGAGTGCGGATTTTGCGGGTGTTTTGACCTTGTCCCATAATTATTTGACATTTGAAAATCGCAAAAGAATCCTTTAAATAAGGAATTCTTAAGAATTCTTAAGATTTCCTTATTTAAAGACTTTCAAATTCTAGAGTTTACTAAGGCTAAGGATTACTAAAGATTACTAAAGCTATTACATTCTCAAATGTGATAGCCTTAATAATCTAGTATCTTTATTTAATATTAGTGCTTGTTTTCTTCACACTTTTACTTTAAAATCGGTTTTCTAATCTTTTTGACCTTGTCCCATAATTATTTGACATTTGAAAATCTTAAAGAATTCTTTAAATAAGGAATTCTTAAAAATTCTTATGAATTCCTTATTTAAAGACTTTCAAATTCTAGAGTTTACTAAGGCTATTACATTCTCAAATGTAATCTAGTATCTTTAGTATCTAGTATCATTCAGCCTTAGTAATCTAGTATCTTTAATATCTAGTATCGTTCAGCCTTAGTAATCTAGTATCATTCAGCCTTAGTAATCTAGTATCTTTAATATCTAGTATCGTTCAGCCTTAGTAATCTAGTATCTTTATTTAATATTAGTGCTTGTTTTCTTTACACTTTTACTTTAAAATAGATTTTCTAATCTTTTTGACCTTGTCTCATAATTATTTGACATTTGAAAATCTTAAAAGAATTCTTTAAATAAGGAATTCTTAAAAATTCTTATAAATTCTTAAGAATTCTTAAGAATTCCTTATTTAAACACTTTCAAATTCTCTTTTTAATTGTAAATTTAAAAAATAAACACTTTGTTGTTAAAGCTTTTTAATCTTTTCTTATCTAACTTTAAAAGAAAGCTTCTAGAATGGCGATGGAGGACTTTCGGGAAAAAATCGTCGGAAATTTTCGAATCGAGGACAAGAGTCTTTTAAGGGAATTGTTGGCTGAGATGATTGGCACTTTTATGTTAGTGGTGAGTGAAAGAGATCTAAAACTTAAACTAAAGTCAATTCAAAGTCATATTCATCTTGCAATCTTGCATTTTAGTTTATCGGAACCTCAGCAAACGTTCAAGGTGCAATGCCTGGCGGAGACGCTGCTGTGGCGACGATCGCTTGGGGAATCGGGTTCATGTTTGCCGTTTATTTGGCAGCCAGTGTTTCTGGTGAGATTCGAAAATCGATTTTCAAGTAAAAGTGTGAAGAAAACAAGCACTAATATTAAATAAAGATACAAGATTTGAGAATGTAATAGCCTTGAAGTTGATTTGAGAATGTATTGGGTTGGGGAGAATGAGTCGGCGCCGAAAATCAAAAAAATGTCTAAAACTTCTATTCGACTTCGTCAAATAATATGCGTTTGATATCAGTAGAATGGTTAACTAATTCTCTACAAAATGACATTTAAAGAAATACAGCGCCTCCGGCAAGAAAAAGCCACAAAAAACTACAAAGTCATCTAGAAAAAAGGGCTCCTGCAAATTTAAAATTGAACCCTCCCTTTTATATAAACAAAGAAGGTTTATGGAAAACTGTTCAAAGAGTCGGGTATAAACTCCAAGAAAAGAAAGTTTGGAACTCTCAAAAGTCATTTTGAGAAAATATGAAGCAGAGTTAAGAAATTAAGGGTTTGTGAAGGTTAGGGTCCCTTAGGGTGCGGCGGGCACCCCCCCAACCTAACTAAAGCAAGTTGTAACATGTTTATATATATATATAGTATTCTCTCTAATAGTAGTGCGCACTACTATTTTTTCAACTCCCTCCCGGACCGCAATACTATTAGAGAGAATACGGCATATGCTTTATTCAGTTGAATAGCGACAAAACAAAATCACAATAATTACCCGGGACATCACGCAAATCACACCCAAAAGAGAAATACACTACTGGACAATGAAATATGATATTTGAAAAAACGATCGTCACTTTCGCGCGTCTGTAACTCATCTATATTTTATCAAGAGTACTCTGATGAAATCAGTGACCGAGAGGATCCCCGAGATCTTCCCTCCATCACCACCGCTTGAAATCAAAACATGACGAGTATCTAAAAATTGGAATATCAGAAATTCTTAGATTTGTTTCATCTAAAAATTGAATTCCAATAGCTTTCCAATAGATCTACAGTACTGCACAATGAAATATGATATTTGAAAAAACGATCGTCACTTTCGCGCGTCTGTAACTCCTGTGTCTTTGAGTTTAAACTATTAGTGTTATACATTTTCTGAAAGCTCTTTTCAAGGGCTACACAATGGTAATATTAATATTTAGAAATACGGTAAAGACAAGGGAGTTACAGACGCGCGAAAGTGACGATCTTTTTTCAGATATCATATTTCATTGTCCAGTAGTGTAGATACCTCAAGAAAGAATCACAGAGCAGTCAAATCAATTGCCGAAATTGCGGCTTTAAATCTAACATATACAATAAAGATGTACTAGCTAAATCTAGCCAAGGTGGGAATATCACGAACATGAGGGGGAAAGGGTTCCAGAATTTAATAACTCGATTAAAAAAGAAACTGTGGGAGCTTTTAGAGGAAACGGAAGGTTGGCGTATGAGAAAAGGCCCCCTTTCAAAGATAAATCCTTGTTCAAAAGTAAGATAAGAATTAATGACTTTTCTAAAATCCAGGTGGTCATCTCAACCCTTCAATCTCCTTAGCGCAATTGATTCTCGGGAATCTGTCAGCTGGAAGAATGTTAAGTTATTGGATTGTTCAAGTGATTGGCGCTTTTCTTGGCGCTGGGATGACTTGGTTTGGGCATTTTGGTAAGAAAAATCTAGAAAAATCTAGATCTAGACAAAAACCAAATCTAGATGATCTTCGATATTTGGGATCCGGTGAGAAAGAGGTGATTGGAGGGAATGCAACGGCTGGCCTCTTTGCTACTTATCCAACCGCTCATATGAGCACCTGGGGAAGTCTCTTCGATCAGGTAAAGCTGAATTGAATTGAAAGCTTACTTTAGAACTGAAAGAGCAGTTTGCCATTAGCCCAATCGATCTTAAGAGCTGGTTAATAAGATTTTAAAGCCAAGCATTCAGATCATTGGTACAGCTCTCTTGTCTGGGCTTGTTTGCTTGATCACTGATAAGAGACACAAGATTCCACCAGGTTTCATTCCACCACTTGCTGGCACAATCATGACAATGGTGAGACAAGAAAAGCACAATAAGCAATGTATTTTTAACTGATTACTCCAGATTGCTGGTACTTATGGTAGCAATGGTGGTTTTGCAATCAACCCTGCTCGAGACCTCGGTCCAAGACTCTGGCTCCTCTGTGCCGGTTATGGAGGAGCTGCTTTCAGGTAAGATGTCCAGCCTTGTCAAGGATTCTGTACACTTAACAAATATTGAATTTATCAAGATCTAAATCAAGTAGTACATAATCTTTCAATATCCTTCAGCGCCCATTCCTTCTATTTCTGGATTCCGCTTGTTGGACCAATCATTGGAGCGATCATCGGTGAGTAGTAACAATAAGATCTATAATCTAACAATAAGATCATTTCTAGGTGCTTGGATCTACAAGGTTTTTGTTGGGCTTCATGGTGGGATGGATTCAATTGAGGTTACGAAATCCTCAGAAACTCAAAAAGGATATCAAGTCAGTGTCACTTCACATCACGAGCATTACAAAAACCCGAACTACTCAAGTCCTAGGGGTAATTGAGTAATCCCCGATTCAACCGCTGAACAATGAAACTAATCACTTATCGCTTTCTAACAAAAGTATTTCTGTTTTTTCAATTTGTTCTCTATATTCTTGTTTTGCTAAATTTGCTGACTTTTTTAAGAGTTAAGACCAAATGAGATTGCTTTGAATTTATTTTTTGCATTTTTTTTTTTGGATTTTTTTTGTTATCTCAGTTGATTGCTTTGATTAAGAACAACGAAGCGATTGGAAATTGAAATAAATGATTGATAAGAAATACAGAATAAAAGAATAAAAGAATAAAAAGAAATATTGTTGAATTGTTGAATTTTTGATTATTATTGTTGGCAAAGACAAATTGGAGTTGATTTAAAATTTAAAAAATCGTGTCTAAATTGTATTAAACCTTCTGGGTCGATATCGAATGAATAGCTTATCGGTTTAGTTGCCCAATTTACACATTGGATAACTAAGACTATAGGTTGTTATAAGTTGTTTTTTTAGCTTTAGTTAGATCAATTCTTGTCCTAACACTATCCAACCATCCAAGTA